>JASJET010000012.1:7280000-7746210 GCA_034092305.1 Diaprepes abbreviatus | reverse complement strand
GATATCGTTTGGCTTTGGACTACATTCAAAATTAAACTTTTCTGGAGCAGAGGACTATCGAGTCTCACCAAGAAAGGTTTGGCGTGTTGATGGCGAAATCGCTGGATATGTGAAAACTGGCGGAAATTTAGTAGAATTAATGGTTCGTGATAGCGGTCATTTGGTACCAAGAGATCAGCCCAAATGGGCATACGATATGCTTTACAAATTTACCAGAAATATTCCTGTAGCTCGATGATGGTGCATTTTAACTATACTTTGAGAAATAAAATTATATCCAAAAATTGTGTTTTTTATGCAAATATTCTAAGGTATATATCTGAAAAAGTTAGAATTTTTGTCAGCCATTGTTCCGTTTTTGAAATACAAAGTGTGTTTCTCAAAATATTTTTGAAACGACTCTATTAATTTAAGTGAAACTCGTGAAATGTTAAAATAATATGTATTGTTACGGAATTTTTTGTAATTCTCTCGTACAGACTTATAAATCAGCTGAAAGTCACGTGATGGTTATCGGTCGCAAGTAGACGTCGTTCACTGAACCATTTTTTCTCATTTGTCAGTGATTTGTGTTCAAAAGAATGTTTTGGTGTAAAGAAAAAATAATAATATTTATTGTTACAATGTAATTTATTTAGTTAGGAAAAGTTTTGGATTATTTTTATTGTTTAGTCATTTTTTTGATTCGGTCGGTTTGTTGTGCCAAATTTCAAAAAAATTTGTCAATTATAAAGGTTTTTTCTATAGTATTTGCCCATCGGCTATTAATGAGACGCAACCCAGTCGCAACTTAAAATAATTACACTGTTCAGGAACTGTGCTCTCCTTGGCCCCACTAAGAACAATTGGAACCCTGACACCAATAATCGGATTCAAAAAAGGGGCAACCAACACTATCTAGTCGAGTAACAGAAAGTTCCTAAAACAACGATAATAATTAATCATTTGATTTATTAATTAAAAAAACTCTGATAATATAAGGCTAATTGAGAAATTATTGAAGCTAAACCCCCGGGATGCCTTACACCCAGATCTTTACTAATAAGTCATCAATAAAATAACCATAATATATGAGTATGTAAAATCTTAATAATAATCAAACATAATTTTATCAGTAACTGGAATGATACCAAAGAACCTCCTGCAGAACATCAAGGAACTGGGCCTTAGTGAGCATCTGTATAAACCGATTCAGAAAGCAGTTCTCCTTCCAACCGTACAGATCGTCCGAAAGTTTGTAGGAAATACAGCAGACCACGTCACCTAGGAACCGATAACATGGAAAATGTTCCCACAGAGCTTTATACTTTTGGTATCTTTGTATACCTGGTATGAGTCAATATTCCCTGGAGGGAGTGCAAAGCCGTTTGGCTTGAAATTAAAAAAAATAACCATAGTATGTGTAAAATCGCAATAATAATCAAACATTACTAAAGTATTAGTTGAAATCCGAAAATATTTTACAACAATAAGTAAAATCCACTAAAAGGGCAATATATTTATGCTCTGTCTTACAATACACCCTGAGAAGACCCACCCCCCCTCCCGCTAAGTCAAATATTTCTACTGGTAGTATTGTAACATGTGCACAAATAATAAAAATATTAATCCTGGTTGATTGATAATGTTTTGCTTTCTTATCACCCACGATAACAATTATTAATTTCTGTTAATATATGAAAGATATGCGTGCTAGGATCCCACGATGTCCCATAAACTACACTGATGCCATATAGTAGGAAGAAGCGACACCAACGCAGTGTACCAACATTCTGTATTTCTATATCGTCAGGGAACTTGTCCTCAATTTTGAACATTTATTTTATATGATTTCTGATGGCTGTTATTAATTTAAAATCACATCACAACAAAACATTATTTAATCTTACTACTTCTTCATGTTTGTGTCTAATACTGTATTAGAATTTGGATCCTAATTCCCCAAGTTGATTTAAGGTGTTCTAGAAAAGATACAGTATGTATATCGAGTCTGAATATTCTCAGTATAGCTGGTAGCTGTCATGTAGCACTCAGTCTAAAGTCTTTTGATAGTCGACGTAGGTGGGGAAGAAGTTCATTCGGTTGGTGTAGGCCTGATAGTGTTATTTTGATTTAAAAGCCTAAGGGCTTCGCACTCCCTCCGGGGACTATTCACTCATACCAGGTATACAAAGACACCAAAAGTATGAAGCTCTGTGGGAACCCTTTCCATGTTATCGGGTCTAAGGTGACGTTGTCTGCTGTATTTCCTACGAACTTTCGGACGGTTCGCGCGGTTGCTAGGAGAATTGCTTTTTGCATCGGCTTATACAGATGCTCACTAAGGTCCAGTCTCTTGATGTTCTGCAGGAGGTTCTTTGGTATCACTCCAGTTGTTGACAGTATTATGGGAATCGTTTGGACTCTGTTCATTGCCCATTGTCTTCGGATTTGGACCTCCAGATCTCTGTATTTGGCGATCTTCTCGTTGTATTTTGGCCTTAGGTTGTTGTTGTTAGGTACAGCAATGTCGATTAGTGTAGTTCGCCTAGAAATTTTATCTATTAGTATAATGTCTGGTCTATTATGAGCTACTATTTGATCCGTCAGAACCGTTCGGTCCCAATATAACTTGAACTGATTGTTCTCAAGAATAGGCTCCGGATTATATTTGTAATAAGGCACTTTCCCTACCTGTAATAGGTTTAACTTTTCTGTTAACTCTTGATGGAGTATCTTAGCGGCTGAGTCGTGTCTTTCCTTATACTCGGTTGCGGCAAACGCTTGGCATCCTCCAGTTATGTGCTGAATTGTCTCCGATATTCGACAGCCATATCTGCATTGGTCATTTTCTATTGAGGGATCTCTAATGATAAACTTCCGATAGTTCTTCGTAGGAATAACCTGGTTTTGGATAGCAAACAAGAAGCCTTCCATTTCCGGAAACATATGTCTTGAAATCAACCAGTAGTTCGACGCTGAGTTGTCGACATTGTCCTGATTGGCCTCATTTGGATGCTGTCCATGAAGTGGCTTCTGTAGCCAGGTTTGTAACTTCTCTTGGTCTGTTTGGTGGTGAGAAGTAATATCTTATTCCCTCAATTGTAGCGGCGTTGAATCGTCTGCATCACATATTGCTCGATGTAGTGTGGAAGAGTCCGCTAACCTGTGGAAATATGAACGTAATTTATTATTTGTTGGTGGAGTTGCTTACCAATATCCACCAATCCTCTTCCTCCTTGGTATCTTGGAAGCATTGTACGTTCAATAGCACTCCGAGGGTGATGTTTTTGTGCTTTTGTTAGGAGTGTCCTTATTTTTCTTTGCAGGTTTTGGATGTCCATCCTGCTCCACTTTATAATTCCAAAAGAGTAGCTCAGCGCAGAGCAAGCATACGTGTTGAGCGCCTTAAACAAAGTTCTACTATTTAAGTTAGTTCGTAATACCCGCCTTACCCTCTTGACAAATTCCGTTGTCAATTCGGTTTTCATAGTGCGATGGTCAATTCTTTTAGCCTGTTTCATACCTAGATATTTGTATGTTTGGTCTGCTTCCATTGCAGCTGTAGTTTCACCGTTCTGCATTTCAAAAGCCCCCGGTTGTATCTTCCCTTTAACGACGTTCAAAATATGGCACTCCGGAGAACTCCTTTACAATTTTAAGCATTTGTTCCAGCTGGTTTCTGGTAGCAGCCATCAGTTTAAGATCATCCATGTATAGAAGATGATTCACTCTTTCTACCTCTTCGTTGTTATTTCTAATACTGAAGCCGTATCTGGTGAAGTTCAAACAGCGTGATAGTGGGTTCATTGCAAGGCAGAACCATAATGGGCTAAGTGACTCTCCTTGAATTATTCCTCTTCGTATCGGAATGGTGTTAGTTTCGATGGTGTCGCTGGATGGCACTTGTAATTGGATCCTAGTTCTCCAGGTTGACATGATGCGTTCTGAAAAGGAAACAAAATTATTTTATTATTTTTATTTTTCAGCTGCATATTCAAATTAAATTGTGGGTTAACATTTCTTTAATAATCAGTGCTAGAGATTAAGAAAGCTATGCCTTAAAATGTAGCAATTAAAACTGAACTAATAAAACTAATTTATTACAGGTGATCTTATTGGTTCATTAAATGAGTCCAACTTCATTTTGGAAATAATCGAAGACAACTCTCTAGTAAATCTGTTTAACTATCTTCAAGAAACTGAGGAATCTGGTCAATGGTATGATTTTGTTAATACTGAAAACGCAAGAAAGTCTTTTCACGTCGGAAATACCACATTTTCAGGAGATGAAGCTACAGCGGCTCTCGATGAAGATGAAATGCAAAGTGTAGCATCGTGGTTAGAAGAACTTTTAGAAAATTACAGAGTGATATTGTATATAGGACAAGTTGATATTTCATGTGGATATCGTATGGCTTTGGACTACATTCAGAAATTAAACTTTTCTGGAGCAGAGGAATATCGAGTCTCGCCGAGAGAGGCTTGGCGTGTTGATGGCGAAATCGCTGGATATGTGAAAACTGGAGGAAATTTAGTAGAATTAATGGTTCGTGATAGTGGTCACTTGGTACCAAGAGATCAGCCCAAATGGGCATATGATATGCTTTACAAATTTACCAGAAATATTCCTATTGCCTGATAATAATGTGTTTTAACTACATGTTGCGAAATAAAATTATTTCCAAAAATAGTGTTTTTTATGCGAATATTGTGGCTGTATTTGTACGGTACATATACAAGAAATTTACTTCGTTTCTGAGATATTGGGTGTGTTTTTCAAAATAGTTTTGAAACAACTCTAGTACTTTAAACTTCGATCATACCCTATAGATTTAAACAACCATATGTTTGTTTGGAGGCTGTTTATTTGCTTGTCATGATTATTTTCAGTGTTTTCAAGTGTTATAAATTACTATAAATGCGAAGTTTGTAATTAATATTAACAAAAAGAGGATTTAAAAACTCATTTTTATTGGTAAATGTTGTTAGATATTGTTTACATATTGAAAATAATAATAATAATTTAGGTAACCATAAATTCACACTTTTATGTATTCTAGAATTGACGTACCGACTATCATATGATGTTCGTTGAAATAATGCAATTTGAAAAGGATAGCATAAAATTGGTATGGGTGTACCAAGAAATAAAATATCTACTCGTTAACAACACTTTTTCAAATATAAATAAAAATATTATTACGTTATACAGCGTTCAAACAACCGGGTCCTAGTAGTGACGTCATGCTAATTTTACAGGGGTATGTTCGAAGAATTTAAGTAAAGTACGTGACGGGTTAAAATAATATGTATTTATCATTAAAAAGATATGAACTAAGCGTTTGTAAGATTCGAAAAGGAGCATCCAACAGCCACTTTGATCTTGAGATAGTCACTAGGTAATTTCAAGGTCAAATAGTTTTCTCAATTTGAAATTCCCATTTTTTGCACAAATGTAAATTATAGAAAATTTCATGCTCAACCTTATAAATTTCATGGGGGGTCAAATATCAACTTGAGTTTATTTTTTCTCATGAATCAGTGTAAAATCAGCCGATCACTCAGAAAAATATAAAGTTCAAAAGATGTTGAGAAGTTTCGCAATGTCAGCGGCTAATCACTTGTCGCAATTTAAGGCGGGAAGAACTGGGTTTCCTCGAGGATCCCCATTATCTTCCGTTTTATTTAGTTTATACAGAAATGAGAAAGTTTTACAGAGATATATTTGTTCGCTGATGACACTGCGATAGCTTCATCTTTTGGCAAATTTAGAATAGTCATTCTGAGACTGCAAAGGCATATTAACAAACTTGAAGTATAGATGTCCGACTGAAACATACAGTTGAACCCTAATAAAATACAAGCAATAGTGTTCACCCGATTCCTGCAAATCGTATATCCATCTCCAACTTCTAAATTGAATGCAAAAGAGGAGCCAAATATCTAGTGCTGATCTTTGACAGATGACATATTTAGGCTAATAGCAACTAACAGCCAACAGCAGTAGTCTGCGAACATACTTGCATTCCCCTCCTCTGGAGCGTAGTGATTTCTTGAAGTTTAAATTTACTTTTAGGTAATTCCAAATTCCGGACGAGATTATTGAGTTCCGCCTAGGTAGCGAAGTGATGTTTTTGATGAGCTAAATCAGCTGACACATCTTCATCATTGATGCATGTATCATTTGATGATCCAGATTGTGGCTGAAAGTTTTTCGAATCCATTTCCAGGTCTTAGAGCTGAAGGGCTATTAGGATGCTGAATTATATGCTTACAAATAACTCAACGTTGAAAGTTATACAAAAGACGAATAATAACGAGAGTTGCACCAAACCATGGACATAGCAGATGGCATTGATTTACGAGTACCTTTAAGCTCTTTGACTATGCTACTGTAACACATAGTGCAGCAAAGTTTCGGAGCCAAATCCTTGACTGATTACCATCTTGACAATGAAAGTAAAATTTATTAGCACTTTTAAGAAACGAAGAAAGGATCTTCCGTTGCTTGTTAAAATTTGTTCGCAACTATAGCAGAAGCTATCAGGATGATTGATGAGTGTAAACACTTGGGTGACATAATAATATTAAACACTAAATTTTAATTCATTTGGAAGCGGCGGGGGCAGCCCAATTCTGCAGCAAATTTATCTGAAGTACCCACAACGTTATTGAACTTCGCCCGCTCCCACCTTGTTTCTCTGAAGGTAAGTTGGGGTATTATTCTCAGACACATTTTTTGGTATGGTCAGGGTTCCAGTGCCTAATAGGGTAGAACCAACATGACTCCCTCCACATTGGGCTTTTTTCAGTTGTGCTGTGGTTAATCCTTTTGGATGCTCCTCAATCATATCTGAGGAAGAGCGTTGTTTGGGGATACTATACTTTGGATTTCCATAAGGTTTCCATAATATTATTTAATGTTTGTTTATTTGTCAAAACGAATAAAACAAGTTTTACAACGATAACAAGTTTACTCAGCGCTACAATTTATGTGTACACTTATACTCGAAAATTTAAACCCGTGGATGAATCTCTGAAGATTGTCCCCTATAACTCTGTTAGTTGCACATTAATAGGTAGTGATCGGATAAATATACTCTTACATGAATTCCTTATAACCTTACGTCATGAACTCAAATTTTGTGTTCTAACTTATAATTTTATAATCGATAATGGATTTCTGTTGCCTTCTGCGTTGTTCCCAAGTAAATTTGTGGATTCTTTTTTGTGTTTGAAGAAGTCGTTAATTATCTTAAAATCGCTAGTTGTAGAGACGTGAATTATTCGTTCGCCGTTATCATTTGTGACACTTTTTCCAAATGGTCCTACCACCTGATCATGAATTTACTATCTATTAAGGTTTCTAGTATTTCCAATTTTCTATGCTAGTTCATTATGTTTTTCAAAGAAAGTCGTTTTTGGAAAGAGAATTTCTTCAAGTGAGGCTATATGGTATCACCGCTTCAACGGTTCTCGTGCAGATGCACCATTAGGTGTGAAACGTGTGACCATTTGCGATCACATATGTCAGTTGTAGACGAAAGCGCCGGTTGTGAGGACATTCAATAGCCAAGCTTCAAATCTCCGTCCGGACAGTGCAAAGCTTGACTTTGCCATCCGCAGGCAGAATAGGAACAATGTATGGTGTTCGTTTTTAATACAATGCCCCGATTTTCTCCAGGTAGTGTAACGAGCTTTCGTTTTCACTCGGCATGGCTCTCGGGTTCTACACTCTTTTGAGTACAGGTTAACTCTCTTGGAGGTACCATATCAGGCTACATCGTGTGTGTTTCCATACACGGCCGAGCACATTTCGTACCGAATCCTGCACCCTCAGATGCCCCCCGGTACGATGGTAAAACACTAACTTCAGGTTATACGACCCTACGTGGTATGTGGCAAGGGTACTCACGTCGGGAGATTTAGGAGGCCAGGCAATAGGTCCTCCTCTATTTATCCAACGATTTGAATAAACGTTATTCAGGTGCTCCCGCACAGCAACGCTGAATTGAGGTGGTGTCCCATTGTGCATTTAATACATGTTTCGACGGATTGCAAGTGATAAGTAATCTACTAAATCGTGAAAAGCGTTTTAAAGGAACTCCAAATAAACTTATCCATTCAGTCGTGCCGGCAATACGAATGGTCCAATCTAAAAATAATCAATGATTCCTGCCCTGATAATAATTGATTAGAATTAATGTTGATGATGCGAAACCATAGTTGCATGCGGATTTTTATTAACTCATATATGTGTATTGTGTAAATTTATGATACCCTTTTGGGTAAACCCTGCTTCATCCATGAGGACAACAGTGTTAATCAAGATTACATTATTTCGTTGCTGATCCACTAACCAGGTTACAAACTACATTCTATGGGGAAGATCTTCAGGAATCTATTATTGTTTTCGATGTATTAAACTGCGTAGATAATTTTCGACTGCTCGTCGAAGGAGTGTCATCTACAGCATTTAAAAAAATTTCCTCTAATTGCGGCTTACGTCTTGTTCTTCTCCGATCAGCATCAGTACTTTTTTTCTCAAAATTTCTTAAAAATTTGAAGACATTTAATACTATTACTTTGTTAAATGGAATCGCCTACCATTCTCCCTTGGACGTTGATCACTTCGTTGAGATTTTTTGTGATCTGGAAGAGTACGATTAGGATATAACTTTCTGGCTTCCAAAGCATTGCAGATGGATATCTACATACTCAGTAAACGTGTATTCCATATTTAAACTTATTTTACAATTAATTTTTCCACGAAATCGAAAAATAAGTAAATTAATATTCAAGAAGTGTCAGCGATGTGAAACTTTAAAGGTTCTAAAATGCTGGATATTTATTTCTTTTGTATCTAGCAACGCTTGCAACAACAATACTTTGTTTTTGGTGCCAATAAAATAAAACGCACATTTTTTGCGAACCTAGGTCGAACTTCAATTCATAGAATTAGACGTTTATAAATAAAGAGATAAACTCTAATTTTGGATAGAATTCTTTTTGTCATAAGGTTGAAGGTTGAACATTTGATAGAGACAAAGATGTATCTTTTATCGACATACGCCAAATACATGATGTAAATAAAATTATGTTTTTTTCGAAAACCGTTAGATTTAGCGCCGTGAATAAAGAGTACTTAATTTTTAGTCAATGGTTAAAGATATGAATGTCCAAAGTTCTGATCATACAGGGCGTAAAAATTGGGGTTATGGGTGTCACAGCTAATCCATCCCTGCAGCTGTGAGTAATTCACAACACTTTCTCGGATAGTAATTTAAAGGGTCTTACCTGGTATACATGATATTAAAAAAAATTAAAATATACCTGGTGGTTCAATAATTATGTGTAAAAAACTTGATTCCATTGTAGCTCTTTGAGAGCCCATATCTCCGAAGAAGAGGCCTATACGAAAAAAGTTTAGTATGGACTTGGAGTATTCCTTTTACGTGTGTTTTTCGTATCCGGGAGATTTCCCATATTTTCCCGGACACCCTGTAGATTATTCAACATAGCCGACCAAAGAACACGTGACTATAGCGTAATCTTAACTCCTGCGTATATCCTTCTATTAAGGCACCAGTCAAGATCACAGAAATGCTAGCGAATTTATGAATAATTTTTTGTGTAGAAGGCATACTAGTAATTTTGGTTGTAATCTGTTTATATCATATTTCCAGAAACATTTCCAATATTTACTTTACTATTCAAATTAAATTGTTTTGTTTTTATTTTTGTTTTATATTGAGATAAGGCATACTTTAGTCTATAAAGATTGATGCTTGTACGGATATGAATACATTGTTGTTTAGCTTAAATCAGGTAAGTCTATAACATTTTATATTACAGTAGTTACTCGCGAATAGAAGTGCATAAAAATTGATTTATGAGGGTAGTCGTTTAGCTTTCGAGAATAACAAATAAACATAAATATTTATCATTAAAAATGGTTTTATTGTTGTTCGAAATATTCTTTACGATGATCAATATACTTCTGTATGCTTTTAAACCTATTCTAAAAGTATTTTTGCCACCATGAAGAGGAAATCTCCAAAATAGGCTTTTTGAACGCATCAACCGTCGCTTCTGGCATAGAAACTAGTTAATCATGAGGTTTTTCTTCATATATGGAAACAAAAAGAAATCTTTCGGTGTCAAATCAGGGCTGAACGGTGGATGACTTATCAATTTCACGTATGCTCAATTCAACGAGGATTTCTGGCAAAGATATTGTTATCTACCATCAGAACTGACCATTCGGCGGTTCCAACATGGCCAGTTACTCCGAAAAAACAGTTGTTTCGTGTGCGAGCAACTTATGCTGATTTTGGCTTGTCATGGAAGACTTATACGATCGACTACTGTTTACTTTCGGACTCATACACATAGATCCAAACTCACTACCTATATATTTTTTAACCTTTGCGATTGTATTTTTTGAGCATTTCCTTGCCCTAATCGATACGGGCCTTTTTTTCGGCAAATGTTAAATAGGGATGTTGACTGTATTCAAATAAAAATATAATTTTACCGCGAAACGGTTGTTTCTACTAATAAACATAATATTTTTCATTATTTTTAAGGAATTTAATTTTTATCTAATAATCAAAATGTAATTAAATCACGCTCAAGTCACATGAAAACTAGCACTAATCAAAGTGTACGTCACGTTGTTAGGTTAACATTATTTTATAGTGATTTCCGTGCAATTTCTTCGGAATTCGAAAACGTAATAATGACAGAATATAATGTACAGTTTAGCGGGAAAATACTCGAAGAATAAGAAAATATATTGAAGTACGTGGATATTGAACACTTGCCCAAATAATATTTAAACATTTTCACTGCTTTTGGATTTTAATAACATTGTAATTTAATTAAGCCCCGATCAACCCTTTAAAAGGTTTAGGGACTTGACAATGTCCAAGCTGAAAATCTTTCAGCATAACATTTTCTTGCCTTCGAAGAGTTAGACAGCACTTTCCCACAAATTAAAGTACATCAGCGCATCTGGCGTATTTTATTTTTGCCTGTTTGTGTTTAGCATTAAGTAACTTTTGAGTTTTTCGCATAAAAACCGATTTATCTCTAAAACAGCCAGTTTTATAGAAATAAATTAGGAGTACCTTATCTGAAGAGAAATGACAAAAGTATTTAAAAAATCAGTTTTTAGTTCTGAAAAATGAGTTTGGCTGCTAATTCGTTCCTGACGTCTTTGCTGATCTAAAACATCTACTGTAGTATGGTTCAATGAGTCTTTATGGCGTTTATAAAATATTAAAATTTCATTAAATTTTACAAGTCGATTCAAAACTTTGAGTCGATAAGGTGAATTGCTGGGTACCCTTTTAAGGTTCTATATCTCCGTTAAGGTCACTTTAGGAATTTTTTTTCTTTGACAAAGTGTGCCCCGGTATGTTCCCTAGAAATTAAAAGGTACCGGACATCCTGTATAGCCAAAGGTAAGAAGAGAAGAGAACAATTTTTACATTTTTTTAAAAGTCTTACATGTAATGAAGTAAAAACTTCAAGGTGGACAGTTACACACAGATAGGCGCGGATCCAAGGGAAGGGGGGCGGTGGGGGCGATCGCCTCCCCCCAAGAGCATTGAGTTTAGGAAAATGGACCCAATTTTTCCTCTTATACTATAGTTTATTTAAGAACTAGAGATAGTAATAAATCATTTTTTACCCTTTTTCTCTTCGCAAACAACCTGTGTTCTTCAGTCCGGTGTTTTTAGCAAAATTTATTAGACACATATATTTTTCATAGGAATGGGTTAAAAATTTTATAATCAAAAATACCGGTCCATAATAATAGACTAAAACGTAGGATTATTCTCTCAAAAAATTCTAAGTTATAATTTAAATAGTATTTACATACATTACAAAATATCCATGGTCAAAAATACAAAAATTTAAACATATATAAAAAAATAAATTCGTCCATATAATAATAAAATATTTTTGGGGCTATCGGTCATTTTATTATTAATTAAAAATATTTTTAGGGTATTTGACGTTTTAGTTTATTTATTTCTTAAACCATCTGCAGAATTATAATTAAACACTAAAAAGGGATTAAAATGTAATTACTTTTTTTTATGTTGTAATTAAAATTAGACCTACTTATTTTTATTTCTATTGTACTGATATCTTAATTTAATTTACTTTTATATATGGAAATACGATAGCCCCAAAAAAATAAGATAAACATGTTAATTCTACACGTTTAAGAAAAAGACACAAACACAATAATAAAATAATAAAAAACTTACGGCTAATTAGAATTAAATATATATAAAATTAAAGAGTGGGACACACTAAAATAAAAATATATAAAAAAATAAAAAAACATATAAACAACATTAAACAATAAAATACAACAAAAACAAAAATTTAAATAGTAAATTGTATTTACACTAATAAACATTACGTATCTAATTCCTAATCAAAGTCAGTGAAACTATCTTCACTAAAATTAATTATAATTGGTTCCTCTATCTCACCGATTATGAGATCGAGTTCTCACATTTTGTTTTATTCTTTTATTATATGGATTTTTCCCAATTTTACGCAGTAACTTTATTCAAAAAAATCTTTCAAAAGTTTAGTTAAACTACTAATTTTATTAATTGTGTTATTTCTAGCAACTCTACCTTTTACTTGAGAGAGATATTTACGTCTCCAATGGACAGTTTCCGGACGATTTATAAGAACAGATTTTCTATCTGGTTTTTCCCAGCAAAAATGAAGTTCTCTGAGCCATTTCCAGAGATCAGGTCTTTTAATTTCAGGTAAATCGCGACCTTCAATGATTTTAGTTAGAATTTTGTAGATGGTTGGGATCTGCTTCTCATAATAAAATGTATATACAACCCCTTTAATTGCAGTTTTCATCTCTTCTTACAACAAGGTTTTTCGTTTGCCTGTGATTGAATGTGGCTTGGGAGTACTAACAATTCCAGTCGTTTTTTCTTCTTCAGTATTCGGTACATAGTAGATTTTCCAACTCCTGTCATGTTGGAACCCCGCCCCCCTCACAAAAGCTTTTAGTTCAGGAAAATAGAACCCATTTTGCCTTTTATATTAGGAATGAGTATGCTGTTTGCACCCCCCCCCCCCCTCCGCTGACAACTTGTTTTCTTGCCATACTGTACTTTTGTGATATCACCGCCCCCCCCCCCCCAAAGAGAGAGGCTGGATCCGCCCCTGCACACAGAAGAGTGCTGCTATAATTAACAACACCCTCTTTACTTGAACCAAGTTACACAGAACATATAATGTTCTATCTGGGAAAGGTAAAAATCCAATCAATCAATCACTTACTTGCTGTTCATCAAAACTCAGGGATAGTTTACTTATCTTAATATGACTAAATTTGTTACTTAGCTGTCCAGAAATAAAGAAATCTCCTTACTGAAATTTTGATTGTTTAAAAATTTCACGTTACTCCGTTGATTCATAGATGTCGTTCGACTGGCGATATTTTTCAGTCTGACATCGAAGTTGGTAGACGGCAGGTGTAATAGCCTGCCGACATACCTTGACTTTTATGGTTCATATATCAGTTATTTCCTGCTAATGTTGCTCTCGGTCCGATACAGCTCCACTGACGAGATCATGAGGTGATCGAAACGCGTATGGAGAGAGGACCAGAGCAATATTTGCAGGAAATAAACTGTTTGTACATATATTTTTCATATTCTCTGCCTGAAAGGAGAATTACATATATAACAAACTATTTAAATACGGCAGAAAGATTTCTTTATTTCTTACTGAAATTTTGATTGTTTAAAAATTTCACGTTACTCCGTTGATTCATAGATGTCGTTCGACTGGCGATATTTTTCAGTCTGACATCGAAGTTGGTAGACGGCAGGTGTAATATCCTGCCGACATACCTTGAAATTTATGGTTTATATATTAGTTATTTCGTGCTAATGTTGCTCTCGGTCCGATACAGCTCCACTAACGAGATCATGAGGTGATCGAAACGCGTATGGAGAGAGGACCAGAGCGATATTTGTAGGAAATAAACTGTTTGTACATATATTTTTCATATTCTCTGCCTGAAAGGCGAATTACATATATAACAAACTATTTAAATACGGCAGAAAGATTTCTTTATTTCTTACTGAAATTTTGATTGTTTATAATTTTTTTTGTTATAGTTTTCAATATTCTTCTTAAGAATTAACTATTGAATAAATATCTCTTCTTGAATGCATGTGTACTCACATCCATAGTACAGATTAAATCTCCTTAGAAGATTAAGATATACTTGAACCTAATGTAACAAAGCAAATATGACGGTATTCTAACGTATTCTAGATAACCATGTTGTTTTTCGCGATAAGTACCTATATAAAAATATTGAAAGATTAATTTGACTTATAAAAAAAGGAAGTGGAGATGGAGATAACGAGTGTGACGTGTGACATTATATACTTCTAGATCAATGTGATTGAAAAACTGGAAATCTCATCCGAAATAAACCAGTCAAAAACAGGACCGGGTTTCTTAACTAACTTACGTCCAGTTTCACAATGTGTGGTCACCGAAAGGTTAAGAAAAAATCGATGGTTATTTAAAAAAATTGTTTCACCGGAAGTTAACTATGAGTTAAGTTTATCAGTAAACAATCCTGTGGTTACTTACTTAACCAAAAGAACATAACCTCATTACTTTGCTTGTGCTTTTTATTTGTTGACGGTTCGGACAGAATAAAAATCATTTGCGTTTTTGTTGAATAATCCAATATAAGAAAGATGGATAATTACGATATCAATGTTTATAGTAGTGATGAAGAAGCTAGAAGACCCCGAATATTTAGACCACGAGTTGATTATTTTGAAGAATATGATGAATACGATTTTTTTTTGCAAATTTAGATTAATGCCGAGAACCGTCGAAAAATTGTTAGAGGAAATTCAAGATGAGATCCTTTTTTAACAAATACTTAAATGATATTTATGTTGCTGTAAAATACCGAAATGGGGTAACCAAAATTAATTTAGAAAAAAGTAACTAGACCTTAATGGACTAGATAAGATTTACTAAATATATTTCGGATTAGTTTAGATTATTTTTTCCTAAATTAATTTTGGACATTTACCAGGGAAACTTGACAACTGCAAATTCTGGACTTTCACAGTAACATCTTCATTTATTATTATAAATTTTAAAATAAAACATAATAATTCTAAAAAAATACTAGATACTATTAACTTTCAGTCAAAAAAGAACAAACATTTTTATAACTAAACTTTTTAGTAACAATATAAAACAGCAAAGTTCTAGAAATTTATTCTTTTTCTAGTTTTTTTCTTTAAAATCTGCATTTTTAATTCGTATTCTTCTAAGAAATTTTCTTTTTGAAGTCTTAAGAACTTTAATTTTTCTTCTATTAGAATTGCATTCAGACTTTTGTAACTTCTTTGTATATTTATTTCTTCCAATTCTTGAAGACTCAACAAAACCTACAACATTATATGTTATGTCCTTTACAAAAGATATTCGACTATAACACTAAACAATTTTTATAAAGAAATTTGTAATTTATTACATTTTATAGGAAACCAGAAAAAAAACTTTTCAAGTAAAAATAAAAAAAAAAATTTTTAATGGAATATGACTCATAAACATTATCTTACTGTTACAAATATTTATAAGTTACTTATCTCAACCTTTACTTGTCCTCAACTTCTTGGAAACCGGTGTTCTAAGATTGTTTGCTGCATATCTAGTCCAATTATTTGATTGTTCTTGTTCGGTTTGTTCGAAAACAGTGTGATGGTTTTCAAGCAGTGATTCTAAATAAATAAAATACTAAATACTGAATACAAAGAAAAATTGTTAAGATTCCATACCTGCTGCAATAAGATTTTCTTTTGATGAGATATTTAATTGTTTTACATGATCATTTTCATTGCTCTCGTCAACATTTTCTTCAACAATGATCATTTGCAAATCTTTTGGAGCATCGCAGTCATAGTTATTGTGAAAGCCTGAAATTTGTTCTTCCCCAAGTATATTTTTGAGGGCTTCATCCATTTCGATTATTATAGGGGCTGTATAGGTTCCTCCTCCCGTTTTGTTAATTTCCATTTTAATTCTTGAAAACTTTTCTTTGGTTTTTCATTTTAAATTTCTATATTTTTCTTTCAAAACCTTGACATTTCTTATGCCATTTACAGTACAACTGGGGTTGAACTCATTTTGTAAAATTTTCCAACAATTTTCTTCATCACTCCAAGTGTGAGAATCACTCTTTTTACTTTCAATAATATTCTTATATTTATCTACCAGAGATATAAGAAGGATTTCTTCTTCTTTACAGCTATTTTTTATCTCTTCTCCATGGCTATAAAATTTTCACAAATATTTTTGTGTGTTTGAGAAACTTATTTTGTTTAATTTTAATCGAAAACCTTCACGCGAATTAACTCGCGGGCGCGCTGTTGCGAGAGGTATAAAACAAGAGATGTCATCTGACCAACTAATGAGCAACCTTATCTGAGTCCTGAAGTTCTGAGTTATGGTTGTGGTAAGCTTAAATAACTGTAGTTGTTTGGTACTAAAGCTGCAAGAGAGAAGATGAACGTCTAGACTTCCAAAGTGTCTTTATTACTATAAAATTTAATTATAGGTTATCAAAATAGCTACTAATTAATATGAGGCAGAAAAAATGATTATAGATGAAATGGTTAACGCTACCACAATATATCATTTGCAAGAGTCTATAATCAAATTCTGTCGCACAACGTTGGTAATGGATTCGCCCTTTGCTATAGCAGAAGAAGAAAGAAAATTTTACTAATATAACTATGTCTATGACATTAGGCCGAAAATCATGTTTTTAGGGATTTTTGTCAAAAACTCGTCACTCAAGATTCGGTACTTCGACTTTTCACTCGTAAGTGAGAAGAGACCTTATAAATGTGAATTTGGGGTGCATTTATTTACTATACGAAATATTTTCATGAACATTCTTTTTCAGAGTAATTTAAGGTAGCTTAATACAAGTTTGGCTTAACGAGGTGACCAGTTTTATGTTATAAGAGCCAAACATAACCTTAAATAAATGTTCACGGACGCATGTAGCTTTTCACGTATCAACGGGATGAAAAAGTCTCCTGTCCTGTTTGCAACATCCTTGTATAGACGTTTACTGAATTCTAGTTCAGCTTCTTCAGAATTCTCAAACCCATAACCTCAAACTTCATCAAAATCCTAAATGTGTATTTTATTATTAGACTTGTTGAATAAGAATCTGACCTTAGACATATAAGATGTATAGACCTTGGAATAGGCGCGGATCCAAGGAGGAGGTGGGGGAGATCGCCCCCCCCCCCAAGAGCTTTGAGTTTACGAAAATGGACCCGATTTTTCCTCTTATACTACAGTTTATTTAAGAACTAGAGAGAGTAATAAATCATTTTTTACCCTTTTTGTCTTCGCAAACTACCTGTGTTCTTTAGTCCGGTGTCTTTAGCAAAATCTATTAGATACATAAATTTTTCATGGGAATGGGTTAGAAATTTTAGAATCAGAAATACCAGTCTATAATAATAGACTAAAACGTAGCTTTATTCTTTCAAAAAGTTATAATTTAAATACTTACAAAATATCCATTGTCAAAAATACAAAAAGTTAAACATATATAAAAAAATAAATTCGTCCATATAATATTAAAATATTTTTGGGGGCTATCGGTCATTTTATTATTAATTAAAAACATTTTTAGGGAATTTTTGACGTTTCAGTTTATTTATTTCTTAAACCATCTGCAGAATTACAATTAAACCCTAAACAGGGATTCAAATGTAATTAATTTTTTTATGTTGTAATTAAAATTAGACCTACTTATTTTTATTTCTATTGTACTGATATCTTAATTTAATTTACTTTATTATATGGAAAATAGAACCCATTCTGCCTTTTATTTTAGGAATGAGTATGCTGCTTACACTCCCCCCCTCGTTGGCAACTTGTTTTTCTTGCCATACTATACTTTTGTGATATCACCGCCCCCCCCCCCCCCCAAGAGAAAGGCTGGATCCGCCCGTGCCTTGGAACCTATAGAAACAATTTTTCTCATACATTTGGTTGCGTTTTAATTTTTAAAACGTTTTTTTTTTTAATTAAGGTAAAACTAGCGAGAGGGAGAGGGCGTTGGATTTATTTTTTCTTAAAAAGGCGGCGGTGGTCGGGGAAAGGTTGAGAATCTGTGATCTAAATTCATCATATAATTGCAATGACTCATGATAGAAGATATTTTAAACTTAAAACAACCCGGCTCAACTAAAATGGGCCAAAAGTCTAATTAAAAAAAAATTTTATAGTTGTCTTTTAAACAACAAAACGATAACTTTTACAGGATGATAATAGAATATCATTATATTCCAACAGTATGATAAATACATGAGAGTCGATTGAAGTACTAACGCCAACCACATAATTAAATTTGTTTCCTAGTAAGTACCTGCACTAGTATTATTTTTTTCGAAATTGTAGTTGTACTAGTTTCGGAAAATCGAATTATATTATATTTTATACTATATCTTTAAAACTACCAAACATACAATTTTAAATAACATATTCTTATAATTATCTCTTTCGAATGATTTCTCACATTTTATTCTATATATAAATTTAAAGTAGCTGTAATGATTTAAACAATCAGTTCAAGCTAAAAGAAAGAAATATTATTTGTGTGTCTTCTTAAATTTTATTAACATTAGTACATTGAATTTTTAGTTCATCTAAAAAAATGCAAAAGTTTCTACTGGTGTTTCTTCTGCTACTTTTTCACTATGGTAAAGGAGAATTACTATTTAAGGGCCTATACAAGAACGCTGACAAGCGTTTAAATCCTCCGGTCGGTGCCGACGTAGGGGATCCCTTAATTCTCACACCGTTTATTGAGAAAGGACTTATCAAGGAAGGACAACAAGCAGCTCTAGTAGACAGCACATTATTTCAAGATGTTACCAGTTATTCTGGATACTTTACAGTCGATAAGAATTTCAACTCCAATATGTGGTTCTGGTTTTTTCCATCTGCAGGTATGGAATTCAAAATATTTGTTTGCAGAGTGAATAGAAACAACAACTTTTAGGAAATAATTCACATTTCTTAAAAATTATTATCAGTTAGTAATATTTTTTATTTATCTGAAGTAGTGGCGTATTTACCATGAAAGCTAGTAAAGCACAGCTTCCTCTGAACAAAAATAGAAAAAAAAAATAAAAAAAGATAGGTTTTTTTCTTAGCTGTTAAATGAAATACATATTTTTTTTTTTAAATTGTTGAAACATATAAACAAAGTAGGGGTTAGTTTTTTCTTTATAAACAAATAGAATAATCCTTCAACAATTGTTGATATCGAAATGCCGATAGGTGGACGGGATAGGTGAGATTTTGGCGTACATTTAAAAAGAAAAAAATTTGATACGACCACTAGAATCTGAGATAGGTTTTTTTTTCAAAAAATCGCTGCTGCTTTGTTTATTAGTAAGGGATTATTATTATTTTTTTTTAAATCGCAAAAGACGTTGTCAGGACACAAAAACATATGTAAAAAAATCAGAAGCCCTGAGTTGGAAATGGACACGGACCATATGAACTCGAGCTACCGTTATAATATACCGTTTGAAGTCACAATAGAGGATCGAATGGCAAGTAAAAGAGAAACACCGGAAACATTCTCGGGTGCAAGTATCTGGTACACTGACGGTTCAAAAACTAGTGAGGGTACTGGAGCTGGGATATATGGGCTACAACTAGTGGGGAAGGAGTTAACCCTTCCCCTTGGGAAATACCCAACAGTATTCCAGGCAGAAATATACGCAATCTTACGGTGCGCAGACGAGATAAACAGGAGAGTTTACAAAGGGAAGCAAATCCTCATTTACTCTGATAGCCAGGCAGCCCTAAAAGCCCACAAGGGTTAAAAGGTATCATCGAGGCTGGTTTGGGAATGTCAGAGTGAGCTGGAAATTTTGGCAAAAGACAACAGAGTTATGTTAAAGTGGGTACCAGGACATGAAGGCATACATGGAAATGAAAAAGCTAACGAGCTGGCTAGAGCAGGGTCGGCATCTCAATACATGGGTCCAGAACCGGCCTTTGGGGTGCCGCGGTGCGCGGCCCGGGAAGCAGTCATAAAATGGATCAAAAGAGAACACAAAAACCACTGGATGACCAGACAGGGTTTAAACCACAGCAAGCTATTTATTGGGAATCCGGACCCGAAACTGGCAAGGAAATTACTACAAATGAGTAGAAACCAATTAAGGACTATTACGGGTATAATGACGGGACACATGGCCGTCAAAGTACATCTGAATAGAATGAATCTATATGACGGAAACCTCGGCTGTAGACTATGTGGACAAGCCGAGGAAACGGTGAAGTATATCATATGTGTCTGTGAGTCACTGGTGAGATTTAGACAACAAACTTTCGGGTCAGTAAGATTGGAACCGGGAAAAATACTCACTCACTCCTTAGCAGGACTGTACAGATTGAGCCAGGGGGCTAGGTTGACAGAGTGGCTGTAATGTCTAGGGTGAGCACAATAGGCCTACTCTGGTCGCAGTGCATCCGGCTTTAGGACGGACCCGGGAATATAATAAAAAGAGGGATTATAAGTAGGAACTTATAGGAACATGGTTAAACTATTGTATGCAGCAGTTTTCAACTCAATTATTTCAAAATTGTTAATATTGCAATAGTTTAAAGTTGCAGAGCGGTGGAGGGGCGACATTTTTTCAGTCTAAAGCTCGCAGAAAAAAACGTGACTTGGACACTTCAAATTCGTTTCACGGAAAAAATTTGAATTATCTCAGCAAATGTTAGTCGTAGAAAGTTTATTTTTTTTTATTCGCGGTTTCTCGACGAGATATGAACAATGGATAGCATGTTTTTGTAATCAAATTATTGTTTAACACAGCAATAAACAAATTATTGCACTTTTATACATTTTGAGCATCATTACAATTTTACCGTAGGTAAGTGCTTCTTCAAATTGCGAAACAATTATTACGATAATCAACAGTTAATTGTGAATATTTAAAATCAGATTGACTTATCGGTTTCATTAATATCATTGCAATTATCATCATTATTATTACTCTCACTGTCATCATCGTTATCACTCTCATCATCATCATCACTCTGATCATTGACATAATTATCATCATCATCAACATCATCATTATTATCATAATCTTAATTATTTTCTCCGCTATTATTTTCATCGTTGTTGAAAGTAATATTACAATAATTCTCGATGGCCTCGATTGGATAATCGCTTATAATCTAATCGTCAAATGTAGTTTATTCTGCATCTCGGTAAAAATATTAATGATATCAACAAATGTTGCTATTTGATTCATGCTATATCTCGATAAATATTCATGGTACATTAAAAATCAAACTGAATTTGAATATTCCTAATTAGTAGTATACTGTTAACTACTGTAACAATTTTTTCGGAATTTGAAAAGCACGTAAGTATGGTTAGATTATAATTATACATTAAATGTATAAAAGTGCAACAATTTGTTTATTGCTACGTTTGACAATAATTTGATTACAAAAACATATCATTCATTGTTCATATCTCGTCGCGAACCAAAGATTTAAAAAAAAATTAAAGTTCTACCACAATATTCGCCGAGATAATCCAAACGAATTTGAATCATCAGAGCGACGTTTTTTCCTACGGGTAGTTGGCTGAAATAATGTCCCCCCTCCACTGCTCACTCTCTGATTTTTGGAGTTGGTGCAACTTTAAAGTATTGCAATATCAACAATTTTGAAATAATTGAGTTGAAAACTGCTGGACACAATAGCTTAACTATCTCCCTATGAGTTTCTAAAGAAAAAGCCTCCGATATACATTGAAAAATTTAACATAGAATCGTTCAAGGAAACATCAACAAAAATGCTATATGAAAATAGACTGAAAGAAAAACTAGCCGTAGATCCAATAATAGAGGAAGATAGTCCTAGTGATGCTTGGAACAAAATCAAGACAAGTATAATTGATAGTGCAAAAAAGCACTCGGTACTAGAAAAACAAACATAAATGGGAGAAGAAATAACAAACCTTGGTTCACTTTAGAAGTAAAGGCATTGACACAACAAAAGAAGGAAGCATACTTAAAATACAAAAATATAAGAACGCGAGAAGAATACTCAGCATACAAAGCCGTGAGAAATAGAATTAATAACGCGATTAAAGACCTAAAAGAAACATACTGGGAAAGATTTTCCACCAAAATGGAAAAGAATTTATACGGAGGGCAAAGGAAAGTTTGGAACGTAATAAGAAATAGGAAAAAAGAAGTCAACGAAGAAGTGGTAATCAACTCTATAACAGCAGAAAACTGGAAAGAATACATGCAGAACCTTTACAAAAACCAGGAGTATAATAATGAGGACATCCAAATAGATTTAAATAAGGTAAAACCGATGATGGAAGACGAGAACATAAAAATAGAAGATGTATACAAAATGCTGACGAAACTGAAAAATAGAAAAGCTCCGGGAACCGACAATATTTCCAATGCAATGCTTAAATATGGGGGCCTTGAACTTGAAAAAGCACTAACAGTGGAGGAACAGCCTGACTATACCCATCTTCAAAAAGGGAAATGAGAATGACCCCAACAATTATAGAACAATAACACTACTAAACAGTAGAAGCAAATTATTAACAAAAATCATGACTTCAAAACTAACGAGTAAAATTGCAATAAGTGAAGAACAACACGGGTTTAGACAGAACAGATCGACAGTTGATGCGATTTTCATTATCCGACAGACTATTGAAAAATCTGTAGAATACAACAAACATCTGCCTAGTGAATCCTAAAAAAGCGTTTGATAGAGTTCGACTTAAAGAGGTCTTGCAAATACTTCAGGAAAATGGCGTTAGCCACAACTATATTACGTTATTTGAAGAGCTAAATAAAAACAATAAGACACGCATAAAGACACAACAAGGAGTAACAGAGGAAATACCTATCATGACGGAAATACGACAAGGCGACAGTATGAGTCCATTTCTCTTTAATTTAATTATGGACAAGATAATACAAAATGTAAAAGAAGTCAATGGAGGATACAAAATGGGACGAAAATCTTTAAAAATCTCATGTTTTGGCGACGACGCCTTACCGTTAGCAGAAAATGAAGACCATCTGCAACGACTACTATACCGATTCCAGACCACATCAAAAAATTTAAATATGGAAATATCTACAGAAAAGACCGAAACGATGGTAATTTCAAAAGATCCTGTCAGATGCAAATTGGTGGTGAAGAACTATCCTATCAGACAAAGCATGTCTTGCAGATACTTGGGAGTTGATGTATCAAGCGATAAAAATCTATACCAGGAAGTCAGAGCACAGGTTAACAAGGCCTCAAGGATATCAGGATGCCTGAGGGACATAATCTGGAAAAATAAGTATATGTCTACAGAGAGCAAAGTACGCATCTACAGAACTGTGATAAGACCAGTACTAACTTATGCATCGGAAACTCGAGCCGAAACATCTAAAACAAAAAGTATGCTGCGAACGGCTGAAATGAAAATGTTAAGAACAATCAAAGGAGTAACCCTAAGAGATCAAATAAGAAATTCCGAAATAAGGGAAGAGCTCAAGGTGCCTGATGTGGTACGGTTCATAAGGTCAAGGCGCAGATATTGGAGGGATCATGTGGACAGAATGTGCGATGATTGATGGGCAAAATGGGCTAAAAACGAGATACCAAACACTAGAAGACCCATTGATCGACCTCCAAAACGATGGCACGAATGTTAGACATCAACATCACAGGAGGCTTAATATAGCAGAAAAACAAGACGTCGTCTTAAATAAAAGAGGAAGAAGAAAGAAGAAGAGTTTCTATTTAAATAATCCCTTAATGATAAAAAACAACGCCGCAGCGATTTCTTGAAAAAAAAAAACTCTATCCCAGCTTCTAGTGGTCGTACAGAACTTTTCTTTTCAAAATATGCGCCAACATCTCAGCTATCACGTTCACTTATCGACATTTCAATATCAATAATTGTCGAAAAGGTATTCTATTTGTTTATAGCGCAAAAACAAATTCCAACTTTGTTTATATGTTCCAACAATTTAAAATCAGCAATTCATTTGGTTTATTTTTTTGTTATTGTTAGTATAAGTATCGAAGTTTGCGCACCCGTAGACTGCTGTACGACCTCTAAATCGCTGAGAAACATGAAATTTTGCATACTTGTTGTATGCAACAAGAGGCTCCTTTCAATGCATTATAAAGTTAATGCAATATATTTTTCCATATTTTATTAACAATTGAAAAAACAGCCATTTTAGCATGTTTTTTGCAATAACTAACGAACAAATTATTGGATTTGGATGGCCCTGAGCTCATTTTGTAGGTATTTTCAATGCGCATTACTTTTGTTTGAAACTTTTCTACTGAAAAACAATAACTTTTCCTTGAACTCGAAAACACTGCTTTTTCATATCTTAAATGTTAAATAAAAATATTTCCCTAAAAAGAAAATGAAACATAAGATACTACATAACTACTATTATCATTTTGATGGTTTCTACGTAGTCAGAAATCTACTAACACTAAATTTCAAAGTCACCTCATTTTGAGGCTAACTTCGCCAGCCTATATATTTACATTCCAGAAACTATTTTAGTTGTCAATCTTCTGATAAAAATCTTATTCGTACTCTATTCTACACACTTAGAGACCAAGTTAAATAGACTTCTATGAGAATAAAGATTCAGAATGCATGGAATGCTGGAGATGGCGCTGCTGGTATTAGACTTCATATTTGGTCTGATACTGGTAGCTTAAATGATTCATTTTCCTTATGTTTAGATGCTCTTACCTACTCTTTGTTGGGAACTAAAATAGTTTCTCGGGCACAATACCAGGTCACAGTGTTCAGACCTCGAACTCTATGCACATACAAAATAGTTTCTCCAATTGAAATATATTTATATATCCAACTGCAAGTATATTTGTATCCAGTGATAGTAAATAAAAACGAATAAACCTCTCTTTCTCTCTCTATTACCTTTTTAATCTGAAAGCATAAATACCTCTTCAAATGCCGTGAAGACTAAAAATATTTACGGTCCGAATCTCTAGTTAGAGCCTTGTTACCAAAACAAAATTGTCTAGACTCAGCTCAGTGTCATATGTTAAACGATAAATTAAAGTCAATCCAAATTCCCAATAGCCTGAAGTTGAACTTATTTTGAATTTTATTTATTATGTTAATACTTGGCTGTACATGCAAGACCTTTAATATCATAACATGTTTTTAGGTAATGTTTCTACAGATCCTGTCGTGTTATGGCTTAATGGAGGGCCTGGATCTTCAAGCCTGTTTGGTCTTTTTGATGAAAATGGACCCTTTATTATGAACAATGATAACAATTCTGTTATATTAAGAGAATATTCGTGGGCTAACAATCATTCGGTATGTTGCCATTAGACTGCTGCCAATTTTTTTATGGAAAATAATTGTTATGAAAAATGGGATATATTTTCGAAAACTTAATAATAAAGGATGTTTTTTATAGAGGTATAGAACTTTTAAATGGAATAAAACAAGGATAAATTTTTTAAATTGACATGTAATTTACTTTATTCGAAAGATAACCTTCTGGCATTATAATTTAAATATGACTTCTGGCATATGACCGCCACGGCTGGCTCAGACGTAGTCTAATCTGGAGGTCTAATTTTCGATGACTTTTTCCAACATTTGTGGCCGTATATCGGCAATAACGCGGCGAATGTTGTCCTCCAAGTGATCAATCGTTTCGGGCTTATCGGCGTAGACTAGCGACTTCACATATCCCCACAGAAAATAGTCTAGCGGCGTTAAGTCGCACGATCTTGGAGGTCAATTCACGGGTCCGAAACGTGAAACTATGCGGTTATCAAACATTTCCTTCAATAAATCAATTGTGGCACGAGCTGTGTGACGTGTTGCGCCGTCTTGTTGAAACCACAGATCCTGCACATCATGGTTGTTCAATTGATGAACGAAAAAGTCAGTAATCATGGCTCTATAGTACTTACACCATTGACTGTAACGTTCTGACCAGCATCGTTGTTAAAGAAATACGGACCAATGATTCCACCAGCCCATAAAGTACACCAGTCAGTTTTTCTTGATGTAACGGTGTCTCAACATACACTTGAGGATTATCATTACTCCAAATACGGCAGTTTTGTTTATTGACGTAACCATTCAAACAAAAGTGAGCTTCATCGCTAAATAAAATTCGCTTATGAAAATCGGGATCAACGGCAATCTTGTTTTGGGCCCATTCACCGAATCTACGCCTTGCTAGGTGATCGTGTGGCTTCAATTCTTGCACGAGTTAGATTTTGTAAGCACGCAAATCAAGATCTTTCCGCAAAATCTTCCATAAAGTGAATGGACACATCCAATTCCTGTGCACGATGGCGGATAGACTGATTCGGGTCTTTCTCTACGCTACGCTCTACAGCAGCAATGACTTCTTCTGTACGCACTGTATGACGTCTCTGTGGATGTGTATTATCATTTAGAGTAAACGTGGTGCGAAAACGTTCCATAGTTAATCGAATTAATTGCTCTGATTGACGATTATGTTGACCGTAAAAAGGACGTAGTGCGCGATACGTATTTCGAACAGAACCATGATTTTCCAAATAAATTTGCACAATTTGGAAGCGTTGTTCAGGCGTCAGTCTATTCATGTTAAAATGCCAAATCAAACTAAATATAAATCACTTGACAGCTGACAAAATGGCCGCCAGTTAAAAAAGTGTTGCCAACTTAAAGTTTTATACTTCTATAAAAAACACCCTTTAGAAGTTTGAAATTTGACTCTGGCTGGTATTAATGCAGATTCTGAATTAAAGTTAGTTGACTTCATTACTCTCTCGAATTTTGTTTTTATTTCTTAAAACTCTTTAGTTAGATGCCTAGAAAATAAAATATCTATACACGTAAGGAAGGAGTAACGAAGAAAACTTCTTAAACTCACCAATAGAAATATATATATAGGTATGTACAAGTAAAACAATTTTTTAGGTTATTTTCGTGGACCAGCCCGTCGGAACCGGATACAGTTTTACAAACGGAGGTTATGCTGAAAATGAAACGAAAATAGGGGCTGATATGTACTCTACCTTATACCAATTTTTCCAACTCTTTCCTGATCTCCAGGCAAATCCCTTCTATATCAGTGGAGAATCTTATGCTGGAAAATTCTTGCCTGCCATTGGGTACACCATTTTGAAGAATAATCCGAATGCTGAGTTAAAACTTAACTTGCAAGGTAATAAAACTTCAACACAACGTTTGTGTCAGAAGAAAATGTATGCGTTTCCATTTAGAATACAAAAGATATCTCCGTCCCTCTTTCGCGATGTGATCGTATCATCAGGGGATTATGGCGCAAACAAAGATTCATTTCAATATACCTGAAAACCTTAGAGTGGAAGCATTTATTACAAAATGAGCGTAAGTTTCCTAAAATTGAGCTTGGTCCACTAGCGATACACATTTCTTCTAGCATATCGTTAAACAGTAAGTGAAAATCAGTGTTTGAGAGTGCTTCTCTCAGCGCAGTTTTCGTTGCTTAGAGCTGTTTATCGAGAACTTGATCTTTAAAATTTATCTGCGTAGACACGTGAAGTCGGTCAAGATAAATGCTCAAAAACAAGAATGAAAATTGGGTACTTTAACATCGAAGTCGCCTCTGCAAGGCTTGAGAAGAGAAAAGTAGCTTCAAGACAGTGGACTGATCTTCATGATTTCCAGATGCCAATTCAATTATCTATTTCTTTATCACATTTGGTGAAATTGTCACTTTGAGATATTTATAACTGAAATTGTAACTTAGTGAGGCATAGGGTTTCAACAAGATGGTGACCCGCCACGGTACGCAATAGAGGTTCGCGCCTTTTTAACCGCCTTCTAAAAGAAGGAGGTTCTCAATTCATCGACTATGTATGTTTTTTTTTATGCATGTACACCGATTACTTCGAAACGGATGCACCGATTTGAATGAAATTTTTTACTTTGTGTTCGGGAAGTTGCTGCGGTGGTCCCATATTTTTTTGGATGAAATTGGTGCAGTAATATCCAATATGGCGCTGACCATATGGCGGCCAAAAAAATTAATTTTGTTTGATTTTCTCCAAAATTGGTATGTTGGAATTTTTGAGGTCGTACACAACGAATCTCAAATTATTTTTAAAAAATTCAATATAGCGGATGCAATATGGCGGACGAAAAAATCAGTTTTGTCCGATTTTCTCCAAAATCAGTACGAGCGAGTTTTCAGGGTCGTACACAACTGATCTAAAATTATTTAAAAAAAAAAATAATATGGCGGATACAATATGGCGGAGGAAAAAAATCAATTTTGTCCGATTTTCTTCAAAATAGGTACGGGGGAGTTTTTGGGTGGCACATAACGAATCTGAAATTATTTTTAAAAATTTCAATATAGCGGATCAAAGATGGCGGTTTAAAGATTCTGTTTTATCTAAAATCAGTATTGGGGTATTATTATTAGTGTGGCAGATTCAATATGGTATCATAAAAATTTTACATTTTTCGATTGGTTACTGTGAATTAACCATATTGAGGTAATTTCAATACTTAATAAAATGATAAATTAACTGTCGATAAATTAAAAACAGTTACATAAGAGCGAGAAAATCGTAACATTTGGTGTCAAAAGTGAGAATTATCACCAGAATTCTAAAGAAGATTAATTTTCGATAAAATCCTATAACATTCAAAAAATATAGATTGCGATGAATAAGAAAGCTTAGAATCGTATTTTCCACAATGTTCTAGAACATTCTATTTGAAAACTAGAAAAGATAGCGAAAAACTGACCTCACCATTGGATTTGACATCAAGAAAAAAGTATAGAAGTATGGAAATGAGTTATCAAGAATATTCTAGAAGTTTTTATGGTAAATACTAAACAACAAACAGCCAAAATGGAGCAAATAACTAAAACATTGGTTATTTTAATGAAGTGTATAGAAGAATATAGCCCTAAAGATAAACAAGAAGCAGAAGAACGTCGCAAAAATGAAGAAAAAAGTCGTCTAAAACAAAAGCAAGAAGAACAACATCGCCAAACAGAAGAAGAACATCGCTTTAAAGACAAATCAGTAGAAAAAGAAGAACATTGCCAAAAAGAAGAAGAACGTCACCAAAAGGAAGAATGTTGCTTTAAAGATTAAGGGAACTTTGCAAATGGATACAAGAGGTTATTGTACAGGGACAGTAAAAATTCGATAAAATTAAAATAGGACTAACATAAAAGTTTAAGAAACAGATAGGCGAAGAGCAACAAGACAAAGGAGAAGTATGCCAACAAGTAAATAGTTTTGAATCAATTGAGCGATAAGACATGGGTGAAGTGCAACAATAAATGAAAGAGATTGTAGACGGGATAGAATCAAAAGTACGACGAGAAGTAGATTATATAATATAAAATGTAGGACCTTCAGACACAAGTCAATAAAATAAAGAAGCATCGTCCTTCTGATAAATTTATAAGTACTGTACAGAACATTAAACTCGCAATTGAGGGTCAAATATCTTGTATATATAATCGCCAATTTCAAACTGCCGCTAGTGCAAATAACTGGAACTATGAAGAGATAGCAATTGCATTAGCAATTGCACATTATAGACCAGCACAGCAGAAATACTATGCAATCCTCATTGCTGCATTGGAAAGAAAATTTGGAGATCAGCATCTATGCCAGTTATATCAGTCACAACTCAAGCCAAGATATCAAAGAAATGGTGCAAGTTTACAAGAATATAAAACAGATATCAGACGCTTTGTTCATTTGGCTTACCCAGGAGGTGCCGAAGAATTCCTAGAAAAGCTTATGATCCTGTATTTGATTGTTGGAATCAAAGATCCAGAAATATGGCTTATGTTGCGTAAGGACATGTTTAGTTATTGTACTGAAGCCGTGGACAGGATTTTGGAAATAGATGTAACCTATAATGTGTCAAGATCAAAAATAAGATGTTTTACAATAGAAGAAAACAGGGCACTACAGAATCAAACAATGGAGAGCGCCTATCAGGAGTGTTGATCCGTCCTTATAGAAATCTTATTTTGATACGTCCTTATGAATATATTATATCGATGAGTCATCATTATCTACCCATATTTCTTGTTCTTTCTATTCTTGTATTCTCAAATATCCTAGTAGATCCTATAAATACATAAACAGGGATATAATATAAGTTATTAAAGGATTGTCATTTATTAGTGAAAGGTGTTGTGTTTTATTTCGATCTAGTGTGGAATTTAAGACAAAGAGACAAACGTAACAATATATTCAAATATTTATTAAAGACCCATAAAATAGTGGAGTGGACTAAAAATTTCTTTATCGACATTTTTCACACAGGAGGAGGTAACTCATTATTTTTTCCAATTTAACCTCAGATCTATTTCAATGTTACTCGTAAGCCTACACTTAAAAAATTTTCTTGAAAGAGTGACTAAGTTATAAGGATGTGACAAATAGACTAGTAGATGGGCGTGTGGACGAAAAGGCATTGCGACACTAACAGTTTTTAAATGGCTACAGAACCCTGAAGTACTAGTGTTCGTGACTGTATACCTTGCATCTCAGGACTATATCTTCCATTATTCAAAGAAATTTTTAAGAAAATTTTATTAGTAGTACTTATCTGGATTTTTATTGTTATGTTGATAGATAAAATTATTCTTTTACATTTTAGGTATACTTATAGGTGATGGCTGGATGGATCCGATTAATCAGATGAATCTCGGACCACTGGCTTATAATGCAGGTATAGTCCCTGATTATGATAGGGATACAATAAACGAGTTACGAGACAATGGCACAAAACTTGTCAAAGCAGGTAAGTACAATTTATTAGGAACTTCTCTAAAATCTTTGAACATTTGTATGTAGTCAATTTTGAAATGATATACTTGCACATAAATGCTACGATATTTCATTTAATTAGAATTTTTTTTATTTGCCTTTTATAAGTTGCAATTTATTGTTACGAGGTAAACGTAGGCAATGGTACTGGTCGTCCTTCATCCAATTAGGTTTTGCTCAAGGAACTTGGAAGGGATAGGAAAACTACAAAAATAGGCTAAATGCGTAAAAAAGTGTTCCACCATGCAGAAAATAAATGTCATAAATTGACATCGACTGGCTATGTGGAGCAAGCGCAAAAAAAAATTTCATAGTAAATTTGTTGCATGAAGTTAGCAATGTGAGAACGGGAAACCAGGGCTGGGTTTGCGACACGATCGGCGTACCGGCGTATTCTTTATGTTTAATGCGGTTGTTTGCCATCGTCTTCGACGCTTATTTTCTTTGTTGTGCGGTGCAGTATCATTAGTTAAATTTCGGAATTTATATTTGTGTATGTTGTCAAGACATTTGTATAGACTTTAATTTATAACAATGTATCAGTGTATGGTATTGTTTTGTAAATCGTGTGGTTCGATCCTGGAAATTCATTATTTTCACTTTTTTGTATTACATTAATATGTAATATTATACTGAAGATCTTTTAATAGATCGACGATTTTAAAGTTTTGTTTGCGCTAGTGTGTAGTTTTTATAATTTTTTTCATTTCATTTTTTTTGAACAGAAATTAATTATTTTAAAGTTTAGAACGTACATGGGAAACACTTTACTTAATAGTAACATAAAAGAGGAGTAACATATAGTTAATCCCTATGGCCAGATCCTTTTTAACATTATAGATAAGATAAGATTTTAATTAGAATTATGTTTAAATTTCTTTTAAGGCAGTGTTTATTTCATTAGTCGTTTTATAACCTGAACTTTAAATTGTAATTTTTCAATATAACAACATAAATAAGAGGTTTCTCGAATCCAGTCCTGTCCATTGACCTACTGCGCAAGTGCAGCATAGCCACATTGAGGGGAGTACAGAGTTACATGAGGAACCAAATTTAGTTTAGGGTATTCTCCTTCCTTTTACCCCTTCCAACTTCCTTGGCTTTACTCCGTCAATGCTGGAAAAGGTTAGTTTAGATTGGATGTGCGAAGCTTAGTTGATAACTGATTGTTTTTAATTTTTAGTGATTAGATGAAAGTGCGTCATTTAACTTGCAAGTGAAATTTGATAATGGAAATTCCTAGGGGTAGTTGATAATTTTTGGAAGTATGAATCGACCATAAAAAAATCGAATTTTAACATTGAAAACTGACATCTGTCAAAATTCTGGCCTAACGAGTTTAGTGACTAGTTCATTCTTGTATGTATGGCGAATTCTTGTAACTTAATGTCGCTTCTCACATCCCAGACGCCATCGTTTCGTATCATTCCAGTTTCCTTCGTGAAGTCCCCTACTTTCCATTTCGATGCGGATGTTTGAAATATATTTTTTCCGTGGCCTTCCTCATTTATTTCTTTGTGCTGGTGTCCAGTTCCAAACCCTTAATGGTATACTTTCTTCGTTCATTTGTTGCAGGTGTCCATACCATTTTAATTGCTTTTTAATTATATCGTCCATTATCGTATTTTTTATTTCCATTCTTTCTCTGACGGTTTCATTTCATACATGACTAAGTAAAGTTAAACCGAACAGCTTCTCCAATACGTCATTTCTGTTGAAAGAATTTTTTGTGACATAATTTTATCGGTGACCCTTACTTCTGACTCATACGTCAGTACTGGCTGAATCATAGCCCGATATGTCCTTCTTTTCGTTGTCTTTGTTAGGTTATTACTCTACAAGATTGGATGTAGTGCTTTAATCACATTTTTTTCCTTTTCCTTTTTTCTTTAGTATATCTTTATCTTTTCCATCTTCATCTATTGTCGCTCCTAGGTATTCGTATTGTCTAACGATTTTTATTATTCCGCTTTCTATTTTTATGTCTTGTCCTGTGCCTCCTATAGTCATATATTCTGGATTTTGTATGTTTATCTTTTGTCCCCATTTAATGAATTCTTCTATGAGTTTATTTATCATATAAGATGTCTTGCTAATCTTCCCGAAGAACTACCTGATCATCTGTAAAGGGGATTGTATACAAGTGAGTGTCGTCCATCCATATCCATGGTTGGAGATAGACAGGAGTCCTGTTTAATCCCTTTTGTTTCTGAGAAAGCCTCAAAAGTTTGATTTCAGACCGTAAAAACCACTTAGTTTTCTCTATACAGTGTTTTTACAGCGTTAATATATACACTATTTATATCTGCTTCTTTCATTGAAATCCATAATTTCTACAAAAGACGGAGTCACGTGCCTTACAAAGATCTATAAAAGTGGCATGAAGCTCCATTTGTCTTCCTAATCTCTTGTCTGCCAGTTGTTTTATCGTAAATATATTATCCACGCAGGATCGATCAGGTCGAAATCCACTTTGTTCTTCCATTTTCGTGGCTTCCTCTTCAATTCGGGCTGTTAGTACTCTTTCTTAAAGCTTTCCAATGGATGATGTAATATTAATTTCCCAGATAATTACTGCTGTCGCCCCTGTCTCCCTTCTTAATGGAATTTATGTAAGAGCTCCTCCAATCTCTTTGAATCATTTCCTCTTCCAGGCACTTGTTAAAAATTACACAAAACAGGTTATACGTTCTTGTGGTGGCATGCTTAATTAACTCGATAGGTAAATTCCCTGGTCCAGGAGCTTTATTATGCTTAATTTTTTTAATGCTGTTTTTTTTATTTCTTCTAATTCAATGGTATATACTCCGTTAACTCCTATTTCGTCTATATCTAATTTCATGTCTAAATACTCTCCACATTATTCTTTCAGTAGATTATTATAGTAGCATTTCCACTGTTCTCTCTTTATGAGATTTATTTTTCTTCTTTCGTTTGTGTTTCTTTTAAAACTATTTATAGTTCACCAAGCTTCTCTAGACCTAAATTTCCCCACCATTGACCTAATTTCAGGCCATTTGGTTCCCCATGTTTCATATATATATATATATATATATATATATATATATATATATATATATATATATATATATATATATATAATTTATTAATTTATTTATATTAATATTTATATATTATATATTTAATATATATATATATATATATATATATATATATATATATATATAATTTATTTTTGTATCTTAAACCTTTCGTTAAATATTTTTTCTAATATTTTTTTGGGTATACCCAAGAAAATATTAGAAATATATATATATATATATATATATATATATATATATATATATATATATATATATATATAAATCAAACATTGAATCGGTAAGTGATGAATCAACCAAAAACTTGTATAAAAAGAGACTTGCAGAAAAGATCAAAGACAACTCTATTAAAGATTCAGATGATGTTGAAGAAAGCTGGGGAAAATCAGAGGAAATGTAGATAAATCGGCCGAGGAAGCATTGGGATACAGAGAAGTCAACACAAATTCTAAGCCGTCAGCTAAGCACTAGTATACACCTGAGGTGAAATCATGGGCAGCAGAGAAACGACAGGCTTACCTCCGATACAGAAATAACAAGTCAGAAACAGAACACAATCGATACAAAGAAATAAGAAACAGAGTAAACGCCGACATAAGACAAATCAAAAATGAATATTGGCAAAGGTTCACAGTAGATATGGAACATGTCTTGTACGGGGCACAAAAGAATGTATGGAACATGATCAGAAGAAGGAAACAGGATATAAACGAATATACACAATCCCAAAAAATTTCTGAGCACGAATGGGAAGAACACTTTAAAACACTATATAGAAATACAGATCAATCACAACAGAACAACTACCCACCCGAAAATGCATATGAATATGACGAATACACCAAGGAAGTAAGCCTCCAAACGACGAAAGACACGATAGCCAAATTAAAAACGAGAAAAGCCCCAGGACCCGACAATATTCCCAACGAACTAATTAAATATGGTGGAAATGCATTACACGAAGAACTAAGAAAACTCTTTAACAAAATAATTAAAGACCAAGAGATACCCCGAGATTGGAAGAAAAGTATAACAGTACCTATTTTCAAGAAAGGTGATAGGAAGATCACGAAAAACTATAGAGGAATAACTTTATTAAATTCAATAATGAAATTATTCACCAAAATCCTTGAAGGTATAATAACTGACTATTGCAGAATATCAGAAGAACAGCAAGGTTTCCGCAAAAACAGATCTACAGTAGATGCCATATTTATCGTAAGACAGATAGCAGAGAAATCTATTGAATTTACTAAGTCGGCTTTTACGTGCTTTATAGATCTCACTAAAGCCTTTGATAGGGTGAGACTGGATGATATTCTGCAAATAATGCGAATTAAAGGCATCCCAAACAACTTAATTAACATAGTTGAACAGCTAAACTCCAACACCACAACACAAATCTCAGTAAGCGGCAATCTAACTAAGGATGTACCGATAGCGTCGAGCATACGACAGGGGGACTCTCGGAGTCCATTACTGTTTAATACAGTAATGGAACAAATAATTGAAAACGTCAAAAGAGTGGCACCAGGGTACAGAATGAATACCGGGGAAATAACAATAATATGTTACGCTGATGACGCCGTCATAGTCTCGGAAAATGAAGACGACCTCCAAAGACTTCTATTTGCATTCCACACCATAAGCAAGCAATTCAACATGAAAATATCCATCGATAAAACTAAGTCAATTGTAATAAGCAAAGTGTCCTTAAGATGCAAACTAGTAGTGGATGACAAACCAATAGAACAAGTCATGACCTTTAATTATTTAGAAGTTGAGATATCTGCAAACCAAGACAAAACAAGAGAAGTAAGAAACCAAGTAAACAAGGCAAATAGAATCTCAGGAAGCCTGGCGGATATAATATGGCACAACACATACATGAGCAAGGACGCAAAAACAAAAATCTACAAGACCTGTATTCGACCGATAATGACTTACGCAATAGAGACGAGAGCTGACAACACAAAATCAAAATCAATTCTAAGAACTGCCGAAATGAAAGTACTAAGAAGAATATCGGGATACACATTAAGAGATCACATACGCAATTCAACAATACGCGAGGAACATGGAATGCAGGATATAGTAAGATGGGGACGGAAGCGCAGAAGAGCCTGGAGTGAGCACGTAGGAAGAATGGCGCAAAATAGGATAGCGAGAATCGCCCGAGATGGAACACCGGAAACCAGAAGACCAATAGGTAGACCACCTAAAAGATGGAGAGAGTCCTGGATTTCAACATCAAATGAGATGAAGGATTGAGTTAGAAAAAACAGGCTGTAAGCCTATAACAAGAGGAAGAAGAAGAATATATATATATATATATATATATATATATATATATATATATATATATATATATATATATATATATATATTTCTTTTTTCATTATATATTTATATAGATTATAATTTTTTCGGTCTTCATCGTCTTTTGTACTTAACCACTTAAGATATACATTTTTCTTTTCTCCTACCAGTTGGGTTAAATCGTCTGTCCACCAAGAGTTCTTGTTTTCCGTTTTATCTTTAACACCAAGGACTTCAATTGCTGCTTCGTGAATTTTGTGTTATAAGGTTTCGTATATTTCTTCTGCTGTGTCGTTAACTTCTTCATCTAATTTTTGTGCTGAATGTAATTTGTAGAGGAAACTAATGGGTTCGTCTCTTAAACTATCTGTGTTATATTGCTTTGTGGCTTCCCCCTTGTTATTTTGTTCTTGATAAATGAGACGTCTATTGTAACTTAATTCAACGTGTGCTTTTACTAGTAGGTGATTTAAATCACACTTCATTCCTCCCCAAACTTTTACATAATAGTCAATAATTAATTTTAAGTTTTTTGTTTTTTGGATTCAAGTCCACCTGTGTATGTCTTTGTGTTGGAAAAATCCAATTAGGATTCTCAGCGAGTGTGGTTCACAGAGCTCCATCCATCTCGTTCCATTCTGATTGACTACGTCCCCTCCGTGTTGTCCAATTATTTTACTGTCACTTTTCTCTTCAGATCCCTTAACAAAACTATTTCTTGTCTGTTTTTAGTCTTATTTAATACCCTAGAGAGTTTGTCCAAGAATTTGTCTTTTATATTTGTATCTGAGTCGTCTATGGGAGCATACAAATCAAATATTTTAATCTCTCTTCCTCTTATTGTCATATCAACCATCCTGATCCTTTCATCTACTGGATTCCAGTCAATTATGTATTTTTACATGGCCTTGTTTACTGCAATAGTCACACCAGTTTTGGCCCGTTTAGATTTTTCTACCCCACTCCAAAATTATAAGTACCCATCTTTGTAGCCATTCCCTTGTCCTTTTTTCTTTATTTCGCTGAGTACTTTTATGTCAATGTCGTAAATGTGTGAAGTTCTCTAAATACCTGGTCGCTTCTTCTATTTGTTCCTTGTACGTTCCTGCATCCAATATTCGTTAACCGCTTTCTTTGCTTCTGTCGTTTTCCATTTAATCCATTTGAATTCCGAGGCTTTATGGGATATTTAGCAGTGTTTTTTTTCCACAGGGCAGGGACCCAACCTACCGGTGTAACCCTCCTCCTTTATCTGGGCTTGGGACCGACACTGGCCGTCACTGAGCTACTCAGTTCACCCATTTTCCATACAAGAAGCGGAGTTTAATCCATTCTTGATTTCCCTAGTAATATCAAAAATTGTTTATGGCTTTCATTAAAATAGATGAGTCTGCTCAAAAGCTTCAGCTCAAAAGGTAAATCACTGGGTTTCCCTTTTGAGACCTATTTTTCCGTTATGGGACAACTTAGGAAAAAAAACACTAGGGTTACTTTGACACCCTCTGTATACTGCTGAAAGAGACATCTACTTACCGGATATTATGTATACAAAAACATTTTTCATTAAACGCGCAAACAAATAGTAAAAACAGAAAAAAAATTTCATTTAGTAGTTTAAAAAAATTAGCCCAAACATATAGGTGTGAAAACTTCACGTTTCTCATATTATTTCGGATGTTTCCCGCTAGTTTTTCTTTAAGAATAACTAATAATGTAATTAACTAATGGAACTAATTTATTCCAGGTGATTGGGTTGGTGCATTAGCAATGTCAGGTGCCATAGTAGCGCTTATTGGTGGTAACGGCAACGTAAATGTCTACAACTTTCTTAAACAGTATGACGATACTGATAGATGGGAAGATTTCATTAACACTGAAAAAATAAGGAAGGCTCTTCACGTAGGAGACACCACCTTTGGGGACGACGGAGTTGGAATTAATCTCATTCCGGACCAAATGCAGACCATTGCACCTTGGTTGGAAGAACTTTTGGACAATTACAGAGTAATGCTGTATACAGGACAGTTGGATATTATTTGTGCTTATCCTGGTGTTTTAAGTGTCATACAACATTTGAACTTCACTGGAGCAGAGTATTACAAGAATGAGGCTTGGAGGCAACTATGGTTTGTTGACGGTGAACATGCCGGCTACGTGAGAACCGGCGGGAACTTGGTGGAATTAATGATTCGTGATTCTGGTCACTTTGTGCCAAAAGATCAGCCCAAATGGGCATTTGATATGCTCTATAGATTTACCAGAAATATTCCTTTCGCTTGATTTATTTAAAGTGTCATTTGTTAAGAAATAAAAATATTTTTAAAGGTTTGTTTTCTTTGAGAAAAATTACTTACAAAGAAGGTACTTGAAGTGTCTGCCTCTGATTTTAATGAAACTTCAATATGTTGTAGTGGATACAAAAATAAGAGACACATATTCTTTTTTATCTGCGGAGATTCATTTTAACGGGGTGAAAACCGCCCTTAAAGTTGACCCCCAAAAACAGTATTTTTGAAATATTTCATATTCTAAGTGACATATATTGACAAAACAGAATGAAGGCTACTTGTTCGAAATGATGTTAAGCTATGATTTTTTCATCCCTAAGGATAAAATCCCTTATTTTTTATAAGGGAGAACCCTCTATTCGAGCACGTATTTTAATTCTAAAAGCTACGAAATTTAATATAATTACTTCAAGATATTTTTTTCACGAATACCATAAGTAATTTAAGTTGACGAGTTTCGGGATTTTTAAAATAACTAGTAGAAGAGAGTAAGCTACCCCCAAATACTTTTTTTTCTTAAATCTCAAGTTCTAATTTAGATATATTTACAAACCAAAATGGAAATTGCTTGTTATTTGAAATGATGTTGAACTAAGGTATTTTCATCCCTAAGAATATATATATATATATATATATATATATATATATATATATATATATATATTTGGTTTCATAGCGTTCTACACCTTCTGGTTTCCAGTCTCCATTGTTTTCGGTCTTCCCAATTCCCTGGAAGTAGGTTTCTTTCGGACATGGCTCGGTTAATACCCTTAATCCAGGTAACTTTTGGTCTTCCTCTTTTTATTTTTTCATTTGGTGTCCACTTTAGGATTTGCTTTGGTAGACGTTCGTCCGTCATTCTTTCCACATGTCCATACCGTACCAGCTGATGTTGTTCGATTTCATCGAGAATAGTTTTCTCTACGCCCATAATTTCTCTAATTCTCTCGTTGGTTATTCATTCGACGCTTGACTTTCCGGCAGATCTTCGCCAAAAGTCCATTTCAAGAGCCAACAGTTTACGTTCTAAAGATTTATTTATCTGCCATGTTTCACATCCATACAATACAACGCTTTTAAATATTTCAGTGTATAAAAGATGTTTTCTTTCCTTGGAGATGTTTGTTGGCCATAATAGTGAGTTTAGGCATCCGATAGCTATTTTCCCTTTAGTTATTCGTTCCAATATTTCTTCTTCAATTCATCCACTTTAACTGATCTTTGTTCCAAGGTAGGTATAATCAGATCAAGATTTTACTATGATATTGTCATCCACTTCCAAATCTGTTTCTTCTCCACCGATACATATATATTTAGTTTTACTGCAGTTGATAGTTAATCCCCACTCTCCGTATTCTTTAAATAGTTTCCTCGTCATAAATTCGAGGTCTTCTTTATCTTGGGTCACTACCACTTGGTCATCTGCAAAATGAAGCATATATAAATGGGTGTCATTATTTAATTCTATTCCCATTCTACTGCATGATCTTCTCCAATTCTTTAAAGCTTCATTGATGTAAATTTTAAAGAGAGTTGGTGATAGACAACACCCCTGGTGAAGACCTTTGGTCACATGAAAGCTTTCTGATAAGTTATTGCGGATCTTAATTCTGGAGAATGCTTGATCGTATAGCTGTTTGATTGCTTGGCTGTATTGTTAATTGGAGACTTCTCCATCACGTGCCATAATTTTTGGATTAGCGCCGTATCATATGCTTTTGTGGGGTCAACAAAAAGCAGATGAACCTCTCTATTTCTTACCACCTTCTTTTCATTAAGTTGGGTTAAACTAAATATATGATCTATACACGATCGGCCAACCTAAAACCTGCTTGTTCTTCAATTTCTTGGGGCCATATTATGTTTCTACGATGTTTCTAAGCAGTTTTCCGTATACTCTACTCATTGTGCTGGTTACAGTTATACATCTATAGTTTGAGCATTCGTCGCGTCTTCCTTTTTTGCGGACTGGTGTTATCCAGCTTTCTTTCCATATATTTGGGATAGGATCATCATTATTTAGGAGTCTGTTAAATAGTTATTGAAGAAAGGACGTTAGTTTTTCAGTACCGTTCTTTAACAGTTCAGCAGGTATTCCTTCCGGTCCAGCTGCTCTCCTATTTTTCAATGAATCCACAGCCCTACATACCATCTCCTTTGTTACCTCTATATAGTGGCCTTGTACGTTGTACCGTCTTGGGGAGTTAACGAGGTACTCTTGTCAGTCTTCGGTAAGCTGCGCTTGATAATCGGTTATCCACTTTTTGATTGTGATTGGTTGTAAGTTAGTTTTGTTTGTGGTGTCTGATCTTAGTGTCTTTACTAATTTCCATGCTTCTGATGATCTTGTACCTCCTACATGTGTATTTAGTTCAGTGCATTTCCTGAGAATATAATCCCTTATTTTTTACAAGGATAAATCATCCTTTTTTTAATATCTCAAGTTCGGAAACACCAGACGAATGGCATAATAGCACCACCATACCTATATTTAAGAAAGGACTAAAAACCTGCCCACAAAACTATAGAGGAATAACTCTCTTAAACACAGTAATGAAACTTTTCACGAGTATTCTCAAGGACAAACTGGAAACACAAATTAAGAATGCTGAGGAACAACAGGGCTTCACAAAGGGACGGTCAATAACAGACGCAGTGTTTATAATAAAACAAATAAAAGAAAAGGCTACAGAGTACAGTATGCCAGCGTATATCTGCTTCATTGACCTAACAATGGCGTTTGACAGAGTCCGATTGGGAGACATTCTACATATATTAATGGAAAATAAGGCACCAGCGAACATAACGAAGATAATCCATAACCTAAATAACAATAACGTAACAAAGGTCAAGGCAGGAGATCAATTCACTGAAAATATCCCAACACTGGGAGGAATTAGACAGGGTGACAGTCTGAGTCCTTTTTTGTTTAATCTCCTCATGAATAAAATCATAAACAAGGTAACATGTCTCAATCTCGGATACAGACTGGGCAACAAAAGAGTGAGTAAGCCGCCAACTCAATATGAACATTTCTATCAGCAAAACTAAATGCATGACAATCGCAAAGGATCCACTCAGATGTAAGCTGGTGGTGGAGGACAATCCCATAGAGCAGGTGATGCAATTCAGATACCTAGGCATAGACATATCAAGCACCCACGACCCAGTTAAAGACCTAAGGAGCCAGATTAACAAACCATCCGCACTATCAGGATGCCTACGAGATATAGTCTGGTCAAACTCGTACATGCGCAAAGATAGCAAAATTAGAATCTACAAGACTTGTATCAGACCCATCATGACATATGGCACGGAAGTCCGTGAGGACACTAACAAGACGAAACACATGCTAAGGGTGGCCGAAATGAAAACACTGAGAACAATAGTGGGGAAAACAAGAAGAGTCAGAGTAAGAAACACAGATATCAGAGAACAATGCGGGATACAAGACATTGTGAGATGGGGAAGACAACGTAAGAGGCAGTGGTACAACCATGTAAGACGGATGGACGAGAACAGACTTCCGAAAATAGTCCTAGAAAATAACCCGCCCGGCTCAAGACCTCCCGGGAGGCCCCCTAAAAGGTGGAAAGATAGTTGGCAATCTACCTCTCAGGAAAAGATGCAGAGGCAGCTTCAGAATTAACAGATCGACAGATCTCCAAGAAGTAGAAGAAGAAGAAGAAGAAGTTCTAATTAGGTTATCTTTACAAAACAAAGTGAAAATTATTTACTATTCGAAATGATATTGAAGTATGGTATTTTCACCCCCAAGAATATCATCCCTTACTTTATATTAGGGTATAGGGTATCTTTTTTTAAGTAAAAGAGTAGCTTCAAAGTAGCCGGATCGTTGGCTACTCTTAAGCTACTCCTTCATTGGCTTTGGGCCATTCGACCATGTAGCCAGTCATACTTCATTAAAATTTCTACAAATTATACAAACTTAAAATCTAACTTAAACCTAAGGACAATAATAAACACCCAAGCCGGACCCGGGAATCGAACCGGGCATAATGGTGCTATACCACAATCATGGGCAACCATATATTTGTACCACCAGATGGGCAACCATATATTTGCGCACGTAATTTAATACTAAAAATTATTTTTATTTTTTACAAATACCATAAGTCACTGTAACGCGTTTTCATAGGAGGGGAGCAGGTTGTGCTCTGAGTATTTATTTCGTTTGCGGCAGCGGAACATCGATCAGTGGATATTTCTCGTGCAAAAAGTCATCGGTCAAATGCACATCGCAGGGGTATAGGTTTGACGGTATCTACTTATATTCGGGATACCCCTGCTCTCTGAACTAATCAACGGTTTGAATGCCTGATGGTCAAAATATCCACTCGGTGGTCGGTTCTCGGGCGCCACCCTCGGGATTCATGTGGTCGAGGGCCTACTTATGCACCGAGCAGCTTGTTACAGTGGAGAAATGGCGAGCCAGGGGTCAATTGTGCGTATTAGTGCTGGATGCCGGCTGCCAAATGTTATATGTAATGTTAAAAATGGAACTAGGGAATGAAACAAACGGTTTTAAAACATCCTGTATCCTGTATTCCATTCTTTTATAAAAAGACATAGCCTAAAACTAACTTACAATCTAAGATGGACAATAATATAAACAAATAAACGGTCTGGAGGGCAAGAGTATGTTTTGAGAGCTGTTCACGGTAGCTCGTACTAGTCGGTAACGCTGGTGACGATAACCTGTTGCTATCATTTGCAACGCTATTCACGTTACCTCTTACTACATGGTTGCGACGCTATTCACGACGGTTCGAACGCAAATTATCACGTTTCGTAGCGAACTCTGTTCATGGCGCTTCGTACCAAAATTCGATCGATGGCGGTATACGCGATATGTAACAATAAACCCGGTATAGATCGGCGATAGGCGGCGTCTCAACACGCGGCGGCAGCGATAAACGTCGAGGTGACAGTTGTTAAGCGCCCTTATTAACGGACATCGGAGGGCACCTGGCGGTAAAACACATTACTGGTCAACACGGAAACAAAAACACTTCTTACGGCATTCAGTGCGTGTGTGTATAGGTGACGGTAGGAAGGAAAGAAAGGTACTGACGCTGCCCATTTTTGTAAGGGTCCTCGACAGCGTCAGCAGGATGGAACGATATTGCCCGTACTTATAGGGGTCCTCGACAATGTCGACAAATCTTCTTCTTCTTCTTCTTCTTCTTTCTTTGGTTTAGACGAAACGCCTGTTTTCCCTCACCACTCTGTCCACTATACATTCAAGTTGTCGCTCCATCGCTTTCGGGGGCGTCCTGTACTCCTACGTCCCGCTGGTGACTTATCACGTGTGACTCTCACAATTCTTCGGTCGTCCATCCTGTCAATGTGCCCATTCCATTCCACCTTTCTGTTCAGCACCCAGTCGTTTATGTTTTCCACCTTGCACCTTTCTCTTACATTTTCACTCCTTTCTCTATCGTACAGTGTTTTTCCTGTTATCCTGCGCAGCACCCTCATTTCAGTTGTTTCTAAAATCTGTTTGGTTTTTGATGTATCGGGGCGAGTTTCAGCGGTATATGTCATAATTGGCCTAATTACTGCTTTATATATTCTGGATTTAGTTTCTGTTCCGATGTTTTTATTTCGCCATATAGTATCGTTCAGACACCCCGCTATTCTTGTCGCTTTTTGTGTTTGTTCCCTCACCTCAGTCTCGACATCACCAAATCCCGAGATTGATATTCCTAAATATTTAAACTTCATTTCTTGTTGTATAATTTTGCCATCAACTTCCAATTTACATCTCAATGGTATTTTTGACGTTGTCATGCATTTTGTTTTTAAGGCTGATATGGTCATATTGAATGATTTTGCTGTGCAGTTGAATCTGTGTAACAGTCGCTGCAGATCATCTTCGTTTTCTGCCAGCAGAACTGCATCATCAGCATAGCATAAGATATTAACGTCCCGATCTCCCATCCTATATCCTCTCAACACACGTACTGCTTTTATTATCTCGTCCATTATGATGTTAAATAGAAGAGGACTTAAAGAGTCCCCTTGTCGGATGCCACATCCCACAGGTATTGGTTTGGTGAGATTTCCGTTTATTTTGGCTCGGATTTGATTGGCTGTGTATATATTTTCAATAGTTTTTATTATATTGCGAAGGATTTGTCTATTATATAGGAGATGTACGATATCTCTCAATTGCACACGGTCGAAAGCCTTCACCAGGTCGATGAAGCACATATAATCCGGTTTGTTGTATTCAATCGATTTTTCTGTTACTTGTCTTATGACAAAAACTGCATCTGTGCATGATCTTCCTGATCTGAAGCCTTGTTGTTCCTCTGCCAATGTAGTTAAGCTGTTAATTTTAGCCGTTATTATCTTTGTGGTAAGTTTCAGGGTGGTATTTAAGAGATTTATTCCTCTGTAATTCGATGGTATTTTTTTGTCTCCCTTTTTAAACATAAGAATGGTCGTGCTAGTGCGCCATTCGTCCGGTATTTTGTGTTGATGAAGAATTTTTTGAATCAGTTTTGTCAATTCTTGTGTAAGGCGTTGGCCACCGTATTTGAGTAGTTCATTCGGGATGCCATCATGTCCTGCACTCTTCCTGTTCTTCAGCTTCTTGAGTGCCGCACTAACCTCCATGGTTCCAATTTCAATGTCTTCGTTTATCACTATTTCAGGTGTGCTAAGTTCAGTCTCGATGTTATCTGCTTTGAACAGTTCGCTTAGGTAGTCTATCCAATTTTCATTGGTAATGTGATTTGTTTCTACCAGCTCATTGACTTCTTTTCTTTGTGTTCGAATTAGTCGCCAGATTTGTTTTTGAAGCCCATAGAAGTCATTCTCCATTCGCTTAGAAAATGCTTCCCAGTGTTGATCTTTTATCTGTCTTACGCGTGTTGTCGTTTCGTTTCTAATTCTTCGGTATATTTCATATGATTCCGGTGTTCTTTGTGTCCTATAATTAAGATATGCTTTTCTTTTCTCCTTACATTTGTCTTTGATTTCCTGACAAAACCAAGGGGTTTTTGCGGCTTTTCCACTTCTATGTGGGATTCTTGTTCCTAAGGCCTCGCTGGCGGCTTCTTTTATGTTTTTCTGTACTTTTTCCCAGCTGGTATTAATGCTATCTTGTCCGTTTATTTGATTAATCTCAATCTTTCCTTCGAGTCTCGTTTCGTACAGTTTTCTTATCGATGTGTCCCATAGTGCTTCTATATTGATCTTTTCCTGCTGTAAAGGTAGTTCTTGGTTTTTCTTTGGTGTAAGTTTCAAATTGATTTTCCCGAGTAGTAAGCTGTGATCGCTTCCCACATCAGCAGAGTTCAGTGTCCTGACATCAAGGATTTGGCTTGGGTGGAGGTGTCTATTAGTGACGATATAATCAATTATTGACTTAAATCCTCTAGTGTTAGTGAATGTGAATTTATATTGGTCTTTATGATCGAAAAAGGTGTTGTTAATTCGCAGCTCATTAAGCGTGCAGAGGTTGATCATTAGCTCTCCATTATCGTTTAACATGTCTTCGTTAAACCTTTGTTTAACCCCAGGTATTGCATTGTTTCCAATGCGGGCGTTAAAGTCTCCCAAAATTATTAGTGATTGGTCTTGTGATAGTGATTGGATAGTGTCCTGGAGCTGGTCGTAGAATGATTCCCTTTCTTGCTTTGATTTATTGTCTTCGGGGGCATAGATTGATATTATATTTAGTTTTTGGTTTTCTGTTTCAAGTTTAACGGTCAGAATTCTTGGGGAGATGTAACCACATTCACGTATACTCCCTTGATATTTCTTATGTACTGCTAATGCCACTCCTTCTTTTGCTCTCTCATGTTTGTCTACCCCGCTGTATATTACTAGGTAGTCATCGTATTGTTTTTGGCCTTTCCCCTTCTTTTTGGTTTCCTGTAGGGCGCCTATGTCGATTTTATGATGTTTTAGTTCATTTAGTGTTTCCTGGTCTTTGTTGTTGAATGATCTTATATTCCATGTAGCAATTCGTATTGCACTTTCCCTATTCCAAATCGTTAACCTTTTTCTTGCGTGGGTCGTCATCTGTGAATCCGTCCTGTTCCGAGGCAGAGTGTTGGTTCTGTGAGCCTGCAATCTTTTTTTACCCCAGATAGGGAGCTAACCTGGTCTGGGAACCTTCCTCCTTTTTCCGGGCTTAGGACCGGCAACATGACCGTTGAGCTACTCAATTCACCCCTCGATCATGCAGGCGTAAGGGTCCTCGACAGCGTCAGCAGGATGGAACGATATTGCCCGTACTTATAGGGGTCCTCGACAATGTCGACAAATAGCAGTAGAAAATTAGGAAAGGAACCGACTTATATGGGTTCTAGGCAGTGACGGTAGGATGACACAACATTGCCCGTTCTTACCAGGGTCCTCAGTAATGCTGGCAATTAGCGGGGTAGGACGTAAGGAAGGAAGTGTATAGTGAAACACCATATACACACAAGCCCAACCTCACCTACATTGCTAGACCCGAAGGCGCGGTCCGGCAGGCGACCTAGTCCAGTCCGTTTGGACTGTTGATCCGGGTTGAGAACGTGCAGTTCTCAGCGAAATAATGGTCTGCTCGAGCTTAAATAGACGGCCCGAGCTCCCACTACGCTGACAAGTGACGACGTGCGGTGGTCGCGCATACAATATTGCTGTATACGGCGCGCAATTACTATGGTCGGACGCTTTGAAAATCATCGGAAAATCGTATTTCCCGGCATGGCGCGACAAATCTTATTATATATCAGTAATATTAAAACTTTAAGCCCCGCAAGAATTAGATTTTTCGGATGTATAGTAAATAAATTAAATCCCGGCGAACATACTCTTGCCCAAAAATATAGTAACTTCGTTACATCACTTAAGGTGTCGTGTTTTCAAGTTTCTAAAAATAAACTAATGGAAGAGGGTGAACCACCCCCAAATACTTCTTTTTATATCTCAAATTCTAATTGAGATAACTTTATGAAACAAATTGGAAATTACAGTTAAACTACATTATTTTTACTTTGAAGGATATCATTCAAAGGATGTCATTTCACATATGCATAATTATTCTTAAAATTTTAGTTAATATGGACGTTACAGAGCTTACTGAAATATTTTATTTTAATTAATAAGAAAACATAAACCTATTTCATTTTTAAGCGTTCATGTCTGTACATTATTATAATCCATGACAAACAGTGATTCATAATTCAGCAACGCTTATTTAAATTAAAATTTGATAATTTAAAGAAAATGATGATATCATCATTGGCCTGTTCTTTTGCTGCTTCACGATAATGCTCTTTATATACTCTGTAGAGCTTTATGTTTTTAGTACAGTATTTTGTTGCTTTACGAGTTCATTGAAAAACCTCACTGAATCTCTCAGCTTTTTCAACTCACCATCAAACCAGCCCACTCCACTACTACTAACCGAGGATAATCAGCGCTCCTTTACAGAGAACGACTACAGAAAAATATCTCTTAGGATTTCTATGAAGGAATTGAATTTTGCTCTATGTTAATGTTAGGGCATCCAATAAAATCCCGGCTGCAATTATCTATCTGATTATAGAACTGAAAATGGCATTTTCAATTTATAGGTCTAAATTTGGTTTTTATGCAAGATTTATTTAGCTTCAAAGAAACATTAAACTAAATAGTCTGACAAAAATGACCCGACATACCCAGGTCTAAAATATCCATCTCAATTAAATCAGTTTTAAAATTGAAAAAGTGTTGTCAAGACAGGCAGGTGCCCTTGTAGCTCCAAAGATAATTTTGTGAAACCTGTAGGACTCCAGAGCATCTTCTAAACAATATGCAATTTTCTGATTTGTATCAAAATTTACATTAAAATATTCCGTTGGTACAATATTAGCACACAAATATATATATATATATATATATATATATATATATATATATATATATATATATATATATATATATCTTCAAGTGTCCCCACAAATGTATCAAAATCACCTGCTCAATAGATAATCATTATATACAAATTGAAATTTTTACAAAATATACAGTTTAGTTCAATACATTTTTTCAAATTTATATTTGCTTACAATCTGATCTTAGCTGCTTATTTTGAAGAAGCAGAGTTCCGCCCGAGCTGTAAATCCGGCAAGAGAATACCCCTTTATTCCAAGACTATCAAATTAGTTTGTTGTGAGCTGATGCCCAGTAAAACTGGCATATGTTACGTTCCTTTCGTTAAAAATGACGTCTAGCTATATAACCTTGTTTCTAAGGGATCTTACATTGCTATGCAGCAGTGTGACTTTGGCTTCAGTATTTAATTCTGATGCACAGTGTCTGTCAGGTTTAAAATACTATTTATTACATAACTTTAGGCCAGAAGGCAACATTTAATATGTATTCCTTCTCTTCTGATGATATACCTAGCCAGGGGCGGATCCAGCCTCTCTCCTTGGGGGGGGGGGCGGTGATATCACAAAAGTGCAGTATGGCAAGCGAAAGCAAGTTGTCGGCGGAGAGGGGGGGGGACATCAGCAACATTCCCATTTCTAGTGTAAAAGGCAGGGTCGGGTCTATTTTTCAGGAATTTGAAGCTGTTGCAGAGGGGGGGGGGCGATCACAAGAAAAAACAAGTTGCCGACAGGGAGGGAGGATGCGAGCAGCATACACATTCCTAGTATAAGAGGCAGAATCGGGTCTATTTTGCTAAATTCAAAGCACTTGAGGGGGGGGGCTACCGCAAGAAAAACAAGTTGTCAACGGGACTGCCAGCAGCAGACACATTCCTAATATAAAATGCAAAATCGGTTGTATTTTCCTGAACTCAAAGCTTTTGGGAAGGGGAGGGGCGATCGCAAGCATACACATTCCTATACTCTATTCAAGAACTAGAGAGAGTAATAAAACTGTTATCGACACCTCCAACGTACCTGCTCCAGTGTCGCAGGTATCTGAGGACTGCCGTAAATCTAATTATATTTAATTATATTTAAACATTATAAACTTTTATAAATTTACTGCTACAATAAAATTTCTGGTAGTTCAATTTAATTTCTGTCAGTGAGCAAAGTACACCTTACAGTGTGTCCTTAGTAATTTATCTTGTCTGTGCTTGTTCTTACATATTATTTGAGATTAGTGAGATACCCAAAAGATATGGCTTCCAAAATCGTTAAAACCAGGGCATTTTTTCCTCAACGAAAAACTTATTACGACGAATATTTATGATGCCTTAAGATATCAATATCTAGATAATAATGTTAAAAACTCTGTTGAGTTGTTTTCCAACATGACAGGAGTTGGAAAATCTACTATGTGCCCAATACTGAAGGAAAAAAACGACTAGAATTGTTAGTAGTTCCAAGCTACATTCGACCATGGGCTGACGAAAAACCTTGTTGGAAGAAGAGATGTGAACTGCAATAAAAGAAGTTGTACACACATTTTATTATGAGAAGTAGATCCTAACCGTCGACAAAATTCTAAGTAAAATCAATGAAAATCGGGATTTACCTGAAATTAAAAGAACTGAGCTCTGGAAATTACTAAGAGAACTTAATTTTTGCTGGAAAAAAAGCAGATAGGAAATCTGTTCTTATAGATCGTCTGGAATATGTCCGTTGGAGAACGAAATATCTTAAGTAAAAGGTAGAGTTGCTAGAAATATTACAACTTACAAAATTAGTAATTTAACTGAACTTTTGAAAGATTTTTTGAATAAAGTTAGTGCAGAAAATTGGGAACAATCCATATAATAAAAGCATAAAAGAAAATGTGAAAACTCGATCTCATGATCGGTGAGATAGTAGATCCAATTATAATTAATTTGATCGAAGATAGGTTCACTGACACGTAGATACGTAATGTTTACCAGCGTAAACACAATTTATTATTTAAATTTTCTGTAACTTATAAAAATAAATTACATTTCAATCCCTTTTTAGTATTTAATTTTAGTTCTGCAGTTTTGGTTTCAGAAATAAATAAACTGAACCGTCAAATATCCTAAAAATGTTTTTAATTAATAATAAAAAGACCGATAGCCCCAAAAAATATTTAATAATATATGGCCGAATTTATTTTTTTTATATATGTTTAACTTCTTGTATTTTTGACAATGGATATTTTGGAAGTATTTAAATTATAACTTAGAATTTTTTGAGAGAAAAAGGCTACATCTTAATCGGAATTAAAATTAATAAAAATACAGATGTGATTTGTGTGAAATATGTCAAAATTTTCTATATTTTCAAATGTATGTGAATTATTAAGAAATCATAAGAAATTAAATAAAATTATAATAACTTTTTATTTCAGGTTTATTACCGAAATAATATTCTCTGCCATAAATACTTAGTGATAAAATAAACCTCCTTCCGACGCCTATGACAAAGATTAAAATCCTTTTTAACACTTCACACATCCAAATATCTATTGTTATCCAACTAAATAGTCCATTATTATAGACCAGTATTTTTGATTCTAAAATTTCAAACCCATTTCTATGAATAATATGTGTCTAACAGATTTTGCCAAAGAAATCGGACTAAAGAACAAAGGTAGTTTGCGAAGAAAAAAAAGGGTAAAAAATTATTTATTACTCTCTCTAGTTCTTGAATAAACTATAGCATAAGTGGCAAAATTGGGTCTATTTTCCTGAACTCAAAGCTCTTGGGGGGGGGGGGCGATCGCCCCCACCGCCCCCCCCCCCCTTGGATCCGCGCCTGTACCTAGCTTGAAAGAGCTGTAGCATGATTTCTTTTTTGTAAAGATCTTTTCACAGACACATCCATTCTTGCCATTTTCTTTTAGATATTCTAGGATATCCTCCTCCTTCGTTTCAGTCGACAGTCCTAAAAGAAATAGCCAAAGCCATATTTTTTTAGTATTCGCAGCCTTTAGTATGGTTATAGTACTCCTAATGGGTGCAGGTCTGTTTCCATTAACGCCAAACTTCCTTTTTTCCCTCGTCATATGTGTATCAAATTTCAGCTTGATCCGATAGTCTGAAGTAAAGTTGACCTTGAAATGACCCTGGAATATAATTCCAGGGTCAGTTCCAGGGTCATAATATTGCATTATCATTCAGTTCTGACTTATGTTTAAAATTTCAAGTTTGTAGCTCATTAAGAAGTTAGTTCAAAATCTGTTGCAAAATTTGTACGGAACAGACCAACAAACAGACCAACAAGAAAGTGAGTTAATAAAACATGGTAAAATATATCACGATAAAATCTACACAGTAAGGTTTAATTCAATAAAAATAAACATAGGAATTTGCTGTTGGCGGAAACGTCTTTCTTTTCATCTGGTTAAGACAAAATAATCTATGATAGTATTCTTTCTAATGTTAATACTTTCTCCCAGTGTAACATAAAAGATCGCGAGGCCAGCAAGGGCACGAAGTTTGGTATTGGCGGGAATGCTGTATAGAAGAAATCATTCGCTTCCTATTGGATAAAAAAACTAAAAAGTTTGCCTCGTGATATCTAATGAAACTATCCTGTGAAGGTAAAAAAAGTCCCTTTTTTATTCGTAATGTAGACGTAAAAAAATCTCCATTGTCGATTCAAAAAACCTTAAATTGACCATCTTTTAAAAAAAAACATATGTTTTCTTATTGAATTTCCATCATGAACATGCAATATTTTTTCGTAGATATTGAGTTGAAAAATTGCAGCATCTCCCTTTTTACAGGGTACGGTAACGGATGCGTACGGCAGCTCAATATGTCGGAGGCTAGGTTCGTATTTCTTTTAGAGATAGTTGTGCTCTGCTTTGATTACCCAATAGGCGCCATCTGTTTTACATTATCTGTGTTACTTACCTAGTGATTAAACAGGAAAACACTTAGGTATGAGGAATGATTTTAATTTATTGACTGCTGGTGTATAGCTCCATAATGAAACGACTTAATTAAAACAAAATAACAATTCCATTTTATTCCAAAAAAAAATTATTATGCACATAAATCAGAATTGTACCGACAATTTTTTTTTATATATTCTTTCTTGATAACTATTGGTGTTACATCGTTTTGAAAGGTTATATAAAATTTGGCCGCAAACGTTCTAGAACCTTCAATTGCCAAGAAAGTAATTTTGATAAAGAAAGTTATCAAAAAGAAATATATTTATATTGTTTTATTTGCATGTAAAAAATTGATGTAGAGTTCCAATTCTCCTACCTGGTCTATGCTATGGTACCTCTCACTTCTATTTATTTGATCCAGCGCTGTTGTTAGGATTCTTGTTGTTGTTTGTGGATGACTGGGGGTTTCACAAGACCAATCCCAACTCACCAATCAAACGCAGGGTGAGGGTTAAAATCGTTGTGGTAACACGGACAGGAAAAATAGGGCCAGAACCATCAGAAAGCCTTAACAGCAGGGAAAATCAAAATGGAAATCACAGTAAAAGGAATGAGATGAAGCCAAAGATGAAAAAGACTTGCTTCAGATAGCCCTGAAATAAAATGTTATTTTTACCACATGTTCGTAAAGATAAGGGGCAAAATCTTACCTTATTGATTAGTGGACTTTAACGAAAAAAAAAACACTTGACCGTCTGCCCTTTCAAATCTAATGGCAGGATTGGTCTACTGCCTTCGACGGTTCAGCAGTAAAGGGAACGAAAATAAAATCTCTCTTACAACCAGACGTGACAAATCTTAGGGATATTTGTAGTTACTTTCGCCAACCTGGAGCACTCTAACCTAGTCCCGAACTTACACTAATTACCAGGTAATACATCAAATATAGGCAAGCCATGGAAAATTATCAAAAAGAAAATTATGATCAAACAGTCCAAAGTTACTAATCATGATTAGGGTTGTGCCGTGTGAAAATTTCAAATGAAATTTTCACATTTGAAATTTTTAAAAGTGTAATATTTCACTTGCCTTAAAATTTGAAATTTCAATGAAAGTTTCCAAAATTTCAAGTGAAATTTTCAAGTAATATATTTCTAGAAATTTACATAAATTTCACTGAAAATTTCATAAATTTCGCGAAACTTTCTCATGCTACCCTCCCTCTACAATCCAAATAAGTCAGTCCGCGTCCTTTCAAGTCGCGAGTCGCGATCCAGCGCACATTCGCACCGCGTTTATTATGGTGTCGGTGTCGTCACTCGCCAGTCGCCAGTTGCCAGCCGCCCTCGCCATTCGCCAACGCCAACTCCTCCGACGTGGGTTTCTTCCAGATTTCTTCACGTTCGTTCATGTTTGCTTACAAGTTACAACTAACATCGTTACGTTACAATCTATAAATGCAATATGGAATATGGTTAAACCAAAGGGAAGTATTTGGAGTTATTTTAAAGTCGAAGACGACAAAAGAGTGAAATGTGTTTTTTGTCACACTGTTTTCTATAAAAACGCAACTCGATTAGAAAAACACTTAGTTAAATGCTTCAAAACCCCGACTTTTGTTAAAGAACAAATACAAAAAGGGAAATTTACAAAAACTGTTGGCGAAGTCAAAAAAGTGGAGTATAAATCCAATGCCCACGATAACAGTAGTGGCGGTAATGGTAAGTAATAAAATATCTAATTATCTAAATATTACAGGCAATAATGGGTATATACAGGGTGGGTAAAATTGGTCATTTCTATTCGGGAATTTAGAGAAAAATTAAATGATGCAAACTGCGTTTTGATATCTTTTCGCGGTTAGTGGAAAAAATCGTCCCGAAAATATTTAAGTTAGTTAGTTTAGAAATCGTACCGAAACCGAAAGTAAAAAAAAAGTTACTTTCGGTACGATTTCTGTAAAGTGGCACTTTCGGTTTAATAAATTATACCGGAACTTATATTTTCGGGACGGCTGCAGAAAAAGTCATTTAACCCAGTCCGAGTCCCAGTCCAACCTATTGGCTATTGGCATTGGGTCAAGAATTCAAGATGTTTCCTAATAAAAAGGACCTATTTTGACCACCCTCTCCGGTACAGTAGTACTGTAGTACAGTGTAGGGTGATTCATTCCATTAAAAACAAATTTACATATTACTTCGCTTTATTACCCGAAACATTATGGATATTTAATTTCAGAAAATGAAAGTACGGAAAGTTTCACCAATGAAATAAATTCGGAAGGGAGTCAAGCGAGTGAAATCGGCCAAAGTGGTGCATCTCTTTCTCTTTCATTAAGAAAATACCATGCATCACCAAAAATCACTTCGTCGAGCAGGTCAGGCTCAAGCATTTTGAAATACACTGACACAATGTTACCTAATGAACAAGTAAGTTGATTTTAGTATCAAATTAATAGTGAGAATAGTAGTTAATTTTATTTAAAATGCATTAGTTCATTGGTGTTGTTTGATTGTAGGCTAAACTGGATGTTCTTTTTGCTAGAGCAGTTTATACTAGTGAAGTTCCGCTAAGTTTAACAGATCAGTCAGCTTGGATCGAATTTTTTAAAACTATTAGGCCATCCTGGAAATGCCCTACCAGGAAAACACTTTCAGGGCCTTTATTAGATCAGGAATATAATAGAATCTCTGCTGAAGTGAATTTTTCAATCACGGAGTCGAAAAACTTGGCTTTGGCTACAGATTCATGGAGCAACATGCGGTAAGTTATAAAAAAAAACGAAAAAATAACACTCTTTTTTTACTTCCACGTCCACGATATGTCACGTCTCACTTCACATATTGTGACATGTGGTATGTGGTGGTAGTTTGCTTAGAGTGTGCAACCTAAAAGTAAAATATGTCTGCATTTTCATTTCCAGGAATGAAGCTATAATAAATTTTACTATTATGAATCCGCAACCACACTTCATAAGAAGTATTGCCAGTGAAACGCAGAGGCACACCTCAGAATACTTGTCTGAACAAATGGCAAATATTTTAGAAGAATATGGTGCTGATAAGTTTTTGGTTGTCATGACAGACAATGCTGCTAACGAACGAAAAGCAGCAATGCTTTTAAAAGAGAAGTACAAACATATCATACCTTTGGGATGTCTTTCACATACTCTCAATCTCTTAGTTCAGGATATTTTAAAAATCGATTCGATTGACAAAATTATAAAAAAAGTTGTGGACATTGTTAAACATGTCAAGAAATCTCACATCTTGACTGCAGCTTTCAACAAGGAAAAAAATGCTCAGATATCGTTATCACTTCCTGTAAGCACAAGATGGGGAAGTAACCTCAAAGCATTGGATGGTTTTATAAAAGCTAAATCTACACTCCAAAAATTAGCTGTGGATGAGTCAACATGTGATCTATTTACGAAAGAGAATAGATCAAAAATACTTGACAATGAAATTTTTTTGGTGCAAGTAGTAAATCTTGCAGAACTGATCCGTCCTATTGTCAAGTGGATATTTACATTAGAGTCGGATGAACCAGTTATACAAAAAGTCGTATATGCTTTTACTGACATAGAGTCTAATCTTGTTCAGAGGATTCCTTTAAGTCCTATCACCACCACACAGGAAGAGCGTACTGTGATGGAAAAATTTTGTTTTCGTAAAGACTATGCTCTTCAGCCAATTCATTACGCAGCAGTTATTTTCGATCCTAAAGACCAAGGTGTTAGTCTTAATTCGGAACAAATTCTATCTGCCATGGATTTTGTAGATAACATATCTAAGGATATGAACGAGAATGACATCGATTCTGTTACTATCTTATCGAATTTGACTAATTACCGGAATAGAGATGGTGCATGGATGAAAGAAATCATTTGGAAGACTGTCAATCATCTAGAGCCTATTAGTTGGTGGAAAGGGGTTGGAAGTATTAATAGTAAACAGCTGGCAGAAGTTGCAGTCAGAGTTCTTTCCATGCCCACATCCTCGGCATCCACTGAAAGAAGTTTCAGTACTTTTGGTAGAATACACAGAAAGATAAGAAACAGATTGACAACTGCTCGAACTGTTAAATTAAGTTTCATTTCACACAATTATCGACTTCTCAAAAGAATTGGTAATCAGAATGAGGAAAATAACTCAAAATTAGGTAGGTGTGTTTTCTGTTTTTAATACTAACTTTTTTCAAGTTCCTTGATGAAAAAAAAACAACTTATTTTTTTCTTCTCTCTTTCCTAGATTTATTTCGTATGCTTTTTTAAATTAGAATAATTTTTCTTTTAGAAACACCCAATGTCGTGGCTTTTACGGATGCTCCTGTCTCCCAAGTCCAGGAGAATGAATTAATAAACAAAAGAAAAATAAGTAAGCAGCTGAAAATAACCCAGTATAAAAAAATTAAAAGTAGTCAGAATTTGGAAGATGAAAGTGAAAAAAATTATGTCTCTTCTTCGCCCTCTGCAGACTCTGAGGAAGAGAGTTATTCTCTGCATGATTCGTCATCAGATGATCTCGATGTGAATATGACTGATGTGAGCGAAAATGACGATACTGATGATAATAAAGAAAAATACTAGAAGTTCACTATTACATTATTCCCTTTTATACAGTGTGTTCGAAATTGGCCACGCCACGACGGTATTGGTATCTCAGAAACTATAAAAGTTAGGAAGACGGTTAAATGGGAAAAGTTTTAGGCAATTATGTTAATGATTTATTAGCCCTCGCAGATTAATTGTAACTATTTTAGTTTTTGAGATATTTCCAAAAAAACAAAAAGTTGCATTTTCGAAAAAAACCACTGTAACTTTTTTATTTTTGGATATTTTTAAATTTGGTAAATACATTATTAGAGTACCTTTTTACGTAGAATACAGCTGCCAACTCAGATTTTTTATTTCGACGTTTCGGTTGCGTGGAGACATCATCAACTTTGTATTTTTTTAATACGGACCTGGACTTTTATTTCGTATTTTTAGAGCTCTTGATCCCCCAAAGTAAATGATGTATCACACTTGTATATGGAATGATTATTATTGATATTTTCCATAAGAGCCTCTGTGCTAAAGACTTAGAGATAGAGACAGACTAAGAGTTACTCTCTAACACACAGGCTCTTATGGAAAGTACCTAAAATAATCTTTTAAGAGATAAGTGTGATACATCATTAAATTTGGGAGATCAAAAGATCTTCAAATCCAAAATAAAAAAATTTAAGTCCGTATTTAAAAAAACAATGATGTCTCCAGTTCCACGCAACCGAAACTTTGAACTGAAAATTTGAGTTGACAGTTGTATTCTACATAAAAAGGTGCTCTAGTAATGTCTTTACAAAATTTAGAAATATCCAAAAATAAAAAAGTTACTGTGGTTTTTCGAAAATGCAATGTTTTGCTTTTTTGGAAATATTTCAAAAACCATAACAGCCTGCAATCAATCCCCAAGTGCTGTTAAATCACTAACGTAACTGCCTAAGACTTTCCCCATTTAACGATCTTCCTAACTTTTATAGTTTCTGGGTGTGGGTCGTGACGTGGCCAATTTCAGACACACTCTATACCTATCTGCATTAATAAATGTTGGATTTTCCTATCTATATTTTTGTTCCATTCGGCTTCATTTAATAAAGCCAATTTACAGTACATATACCTACTTATGTTAAGTTTTGTTTCTGTGGTCTATTACTTTTTAAATAAAAAGTAAAAAAATATTGGCTTTATTTATTTCATGTAGGGTAATTACAAAAAAGAAAAACATCGTATTTGTGACCAAATTAACTCAGGAAATATTAATACATTTCAGGGAAATTTGTACAAGTTTCAATGTTTCATTGAAAGTTACAAATATTTCAGTGAAAATTTCCAAATTCCATAAATTTCAAAAATTTCATAAATTTCAAATAAATTTCATAAATTTCATGAAAATTTCAACTTGAAATTTCAAAACTATACCGAGAGTGAAATTTACCCATCCCTAATCATGATTAAAACAAAGTTCAAAAAAAATTGCTACAAATTCCATACTGTATACTCAACCTTAAATGATCGGTCTCGACATGCCGTGCTCGTGTCAACGAATCGGGTATACATCCACAACAAATGCTAACTGAACTATATTACCGACTATAACCTTATATTTTTAATACTGAAATGGAATGTAAACAAATGAGAATTTATTAAAAATAAAATATCTTAAGACTTTTAAATTCAAACCAAATAATGTGATATATAAACTACAGCAATTTACAAACTCTGTTAAGAAGAAAGAGTGATAAGTTACAAGACCAAAAAAGTTGTGAACCAAAAAAACAAATTCCATCTTTACTATTTTAAATTACAGGATAAATAATTAAATTTAATCAGGTAAAAATATACAAATTATGTCATATTACTAAAAACATGTAGCATTGATGCAAACTGGTAAATTTAAATGCTACAAAATAGGTTATTTTGCACTGGCGTGAAATGCCTCACATGTGTACGTAATTATAATATTAATAAAGTGTTAAATATGTAACAGTTATAAGTATAAAATATGTAAAAAAATATATATAAATTTAAATAATCACATTGTTTTAAAACTGACTATCTTTCTTATCATGTAATCTAATTTTTTTGGTAGCAAGAGCAAGTTTTTTACAAGCACACTGTACAAGTGAATTTTTTGGGACCCACCTTATCTCTCTCACTTATTGTCTGCCCACAACCTCATTGTTATATTATAATGGGTCTAATATAAATAAATAATAACATGGCCGTAGGCAAGGTAGCTTGCAAGTAATAAGGTCGCATGGTAGAAACCAAACAGTGCTACCAAGAAATAAATTATTACTTGTATAAAAGTAAATTATGGCTATTGTTCGGAAGGAATTTGAAAAATTGGCTAAGGTCCTTCAAGGCTGTCTTTAGTTGTGTTTGAATGCGGTGGTACACCCACGCATATTATTTGCATGATTTATTAGTTATTGCAGTTTTTAATGTAATCATTGTGTCAATTGAAATGTCTAAAAACATATTTTATTTGCTATACATAATTAAAAATGCAATATATTCCATATATTTATATATATTGGAACGTAGTGTTTCACGAATGGGAACATGTGATTGTATATTAATTCGGAAATTTATTTATAAACCAAAATACTTCAAGAAACACACTTTAAACCCAATCTCTGATGTCGCTAGATGGACGATCTTTTTGTTATATGACCGCATGACAGGCGCTGATCCAAGGGGGGAGGGGCGGTAGAGGCGATCGGCCCCCCCCCCCCCCCCCAAGATCTTTAAGTTCAAGAAAATAGACCCGATTCTGTCTCTTATACTATACTTTATTCAAGAACTAGAGAGAGTAATAAATCACTTTTTACCCTTTTTTTTCTTCGCAAACTACCTGTGTTCTTTAGTCCAGTGTATTTGGCAAAATCTGTTAGACACCTATATTTTTCATAGGAATAAGTTAGAAAGTTTATAATCAAAAATACCGGCCTATAATAATGGACTATTTGGGTTGGATAACAATAGATATTTAGATGTGTGAAGTGTTAAATAGTATTTTAATCCTTGTTATAGGCGTCGGAAGGAGGTTTATTATCACTAAGTATTTATGGCACGGAATATTATTTCGGTAATAAACTTAAAATGAAAAAAACCATTGTCAAAAATACAAGAAGTTAAACCTATATAAAAATATAAATTCGTTCATATGATATTAACATTTTTTTGGGGCTATCACTCATTTTATTATTAATTAAAAACATTTTTAGAACATTTGACGTTTCAGTTTATTTATTTCTTAAACCTTCTGCAGAATTACAATTAAACACTAAAAAGGGCTTCAAACATAATTAATTTTTATATGTTACAGAAAATTTAAATAATAAATTGTGTTTACGCTGGTAAACATTATGTATCTAATTCGTAATCAAAGTCAGGGAACATATCTTCGCTCAAATTAATTATAATTGGTTTCTCTATCTCACCGATCATGAAATCGAGTTACCAGATTTTCTTTTATTCTTTTATTATATGAATTTTTCTCAATTTTCTGCAGTAACTTTATTCAAAAAAATTTTTCAAAAGTTTAGTTAAATTACTAATTTTGTAAGTTGTGTTATTTCTGGCAATTCTACCTTTTACTTGAGAGAGATATTTCCTTCTCCAACAGAAAATTTCCGGACGATTTATAAGAACAGATTTTCTATCTGGTTTTTCCAGCAAAAATTAAATTCTCTGATCAATTTCCAGAGGTCAATTCTTTTAATTTCAGGTAAATCCCGAACTTCATTGATTTCAGTTAGAATCTTGTCGACGGTTGGGATCTGCTTCTCATAATAAAATGTATGTACAACTCCTTTAATTGCAGTTTACATCTCTTCTTTCAACGAGGTTTGTCATCTGCCTGTGATCGAATGTGGCTTGGGAGTACTAACAATTCCAGTCGTTTTTTTCTCCTTCATTATTCGGTACATAGTAGATTTTCCAACTCCTGTCATGTTGGAACACCTCTTAACAGAGCTTTTAATATTATTATCTAGATATTGATATCTTAAGGCATCTTAAACATTCATCGTAATCAGTTTTTCGTTGAGGAAAAAATGTCCTGGTTTAACGATTTTGGAATAAATACAGATGTAGAAGCCATATCTTTTGGGTATCTCACTAATCTTAAATAATATATAAAACAAGCACAAACAAGATAAATCACTAAGGACACACTGTAAGGTGTACTTTGCTCACTGACAGAAATTAAATTGAACTATCAGAAATTTTATTGTTGCATTAAACTTATAAAAGCTTATTTTTATATTTAAATATAATTAAATATAATAAGATTTACAGCAGTCTCCAGTTACCTGCGGCACTGGAGCAGGTATGTTGGAGGTTTCGGTAACAGGTTTATTACTCTCTCTAGTTCTTGAAAAGAGTATAGGAATGTGTATGCTTGCGATTGCCCCTCCCTTTTCCAAGAGCTTTAAGTTCAGGAAAATAGAACCGATTCTGCTTTTTATATTAGGAATGTGTATGCTGCTGGCACTCACCCTCGTTGACAATTTATTTTTCTTGCGATAGCCCTCCGCAAGAGCTTTGAGTTCGGGAAAATAGACCGATTCTGCCTCTTATACTAGGAATGTCTATGCTGCTCGCATCCTCTCCCCCTATCGGCAACTTGTTTTTTCTTGTGATCGCCCACCACTTCGCCAAGAGCTTCAAATTCAGAAAAATAGATCCGGTCCTGCCTTTTACACTGGGAATGGAAATGTTGCTGGTGTCTCCCCCCCCCCTCGACAACTTGCTTTCGCTTGCCATACTGTACTTTTGTGATATCACCGCCCCCCCCCCCTAAAGAGAGAGGCTGGATCCACCCCTGCCGCATGACCGACAACAGATCACTTAGTTTCTTTAACTCGAAGAAATCATTCATCTTGGGACTTGAAGAAAATAATCAGCCCTCATTATTAGAAGTTCTATAGTAACATGGAGAACAGATAGATATGTGCAACATACAGTATAATAATAATAATAATAATAATTATGTCTTTATTTCTGCCTCCACAGAGTTTACAAAATATTATAATTAATTAATATACAGGATAATATAGAGACAGAAAGGGGAAGTCCAGATGTGGATAACACCTAAGTAATATCCACCCTGATCAACTCAATCCAGATGTAAAATAAACAAGACCTTAATAATAATTAAACACATGTTACATACACTGATACAAATTTTAGATTTTTCTTCATCAAAATTCGAAATAAAAAGAGGAAACTACAATTTTCTTATTTGTTTAACAAATGCGTGTTGAAAGACAACATATCTTAATTTTATAGGCGTGAGAGTTTTGAAGAAATCCGGAAGAGAATTATATAGTTTAGCGACATTGTAAGTAAAAGAGCATTCAAACAGAGAAGGAGAGGAGTTATTGTTTTATGCACGTGGGATCTAAAAATGATTCGTCGTATAGATGTTGTGGACTTTTATAACATAATAATATAATTTTATAGTAAAAACAAGCTTCATGTAACCAGGGGCGGATCCAGCCTCTCCCTTTGGGGGGGGCGGGGCGGTGACATCACAAAAGTACAGTATGGCAAGCGCAAGCAAGTTGTCGACTTGGGGGGGGAGGGAGACACCGGAAATATTCCTATTTCTAGTGTAAAAAACAGGGTCGGGTCTATTTCTCTGAATTTGAAGCTTTTAGAGAGGGAAGGGATGTCAGCAACATACACATTCCTAGTATAAGAGGCAAAATCGGATCTATTTCCTAAACCCAAAGCTCTTGGGGGGCGGCTATCTCAAGAAAACAAGTTGTCAACGGGGTGGGAATGCCAGCAGCATACACATTCCCAATATAAAAGGCAGAATCGGTTCTATTTTCCTGAACTCTAGGAAGGGGGATCGCAAGCATACACATTCCTATACTCTATTCAAGAACTAGAGAGAGTAATAAAACTGAGGACTGCCATAAATCTAATTATATTTAATTAAATTTAAATGTTATTAGCTTTTGTAAATTTACTGCAACAAAAAAATTTCGGATAGTTCATTTTAATTTCTGTCAGTGAGCAAAGTACACCTTCCGGTGTGTGCTTAGTGATTTATCTTGCTTGCGCTTATCTTTATATATTATTTCAGATTAATGAGATACCCAAAAAATATGGCGTCCACCTCTATATTTATTTCAAAATCGTTAAACCAAGGCATTTCTTCCTCAACAAAAAACTTATTACGATGAATGTTTATGATGCCTTAAGATATCAATATCTAGATAATAATGTTTAAAGCTCTGTTGAGATGTGTTCCATTATGAGAGGAGTTGGAAAATCTACTATGTACCGAATACCGAAAGAGAAAAAAACGACTGGAATTGTTAGTACTTCCAAGCGACATTCGATCACAGGCAGACGAAAAACCTCGTTGAAAGAAGAGATATAAACTGCAATAAAAGGAGTTGTACATACATTTTATTATGAGAAGCAGATCTCAATCGTCGACAAAATTCTAACTAAAATCAATGAAGATCGGGATTTACCTGGAACTAAAAGAACTGAGCTCTGGAAATCGCTCAGAAAACTTAATTTTGCTGGGAAAAACCAGACAAGAAATCTGTTTTTATAGATCGTCCGGAAACTGTCCGTTGGAGAAGGAAATATCTCTCTCAAGTAAAAGGTAGAGTTGCTAGAAATAATACAATTTACAAAATTAGTAATTTAACTGAACTTTTGAAAGATTTTTTGGATTAAGTCACTGCCGAAAATTGGGAAAATTCATATAATAAAAGAATAAAACAAAATGTGGAAACTCGATCTCATGACCGGTGAGATAGAGGAACCAATTATAATTAATTTGAGCGAAGATAGCTTCACTGACTGATTACGAATTAGATACGTAATGTTTACTAGTGTAAATACAATTTATTATTTAAATTTTTGTTTTTGTTTTATTTTATTGTTTAATGTTGTTTATATATTTTTTAATTTTTTTATATATTTTTATTTTAGTGTGTCCCACTCTTTAATTTTATATATATTTAATTCCAATTAGCCGTAATTTTTTTATTATTTTATTATTATATTTGTGTCTTTTTCTTAAACGTGTAGAATTAACTGGTTTATTTTATATTTTTGGGGCTATCGGATTTCCATATAATAAAGTAAATTAAATTAAGATGTCAGTATAATAGAAATAAAAATAAGTAGGTCTAATTTTAACTGTAACATAAAAAAATTAATTACATTTGAATCCCTTTTTAGTGTTCAATTGTAATTCTGCAGATGGTTTAAGAAATAAATAAACTGAAACGTCAAATGTCCTAAAAATGTTTTTAATTAATAATAAAATGACTGATAGCCCTAAAAAAATTTTAATATTATATGGACGAATTTATTCTTTTATATATGTTTAACTTCTTGTATTTTTGACAATGGGTATTTTGTAAGTATTTAAATTATAATTTTTAAATTTTTTGAAAGAATATGACTACGTTTTAGTCTGAATGTGCCTTTTATGTCAAAATTAAAAATAATAAAAAATACCGTTGTGATTTTTGTTAAATATGTCAAAATTATCTATATTTTGTAATAAATGCGAATTATTAAGAAATCATAAGAAATAAAATATTATTATAAAAACTTTTTATTTTGAGTTTATTGCCGAAATAATATTCTATGATATAAATACTTAGTGATAAAATAAACCTCCTTTCAATGCCTATGACAAGGATTAAAGTCCTTTTTAATACTACACACTTCCAAATATCTATTGTTATCCAACCAAAATAGTCCATTATTAAAGACCGGTATTTTTGATTATAAAATTTCTAACCCATTCCTATGAAAAATATATGTGTCTAACAGATTTTTCCAAGGACACCGGACAAAGAACACAGGTAGTTTGCGAAGAAAAAAAAGGGTAAAAAATTATTTATTACTCTCTCTAGTTCTTGAATAAACTATAGTATAAGAGGCAAAATCGGGTCTATTTTCCCGAACTCAAAGCTCTTGGGGGGTGGGGGGTGGTCGCCCCTACCGCCCCCCCTTGGATCCGCGCCTGCATGTAACCACCTACTGCTCTCCATATTCAGCCACTTTAAATCGAGTAGCTTATGAGATATTCTCTCATATTTAGGAACTTCATAAATTAGTCGCAAACAAAAGTTTTGCACTTTCTGTATTCTTCGTTTTTGAATGGCTGTTAGTCAGTTTCCATATATTTCATCTGCGTGGCTAAAAATGGAGAGTACCAGTGCAAAGTTTTAATTTAATATAGGCCTTCTGAACATAATAGGAAACATGCTCATTAAATCGCTATGCGCTCTCAAATACAACACCCAGATTTTTAACACTATCCTAAATAGGCAGAACTGAATCGCCAATCATTACATTTATAACAATCTCTTTATCAGTTTTTTTTCACATATCATTATACAGCATTTTTTCGGATTAACATACAAGGAATGCTGCAAAGAGACCGAATGAATAACTTTAAGGTCTTGATTAATAGGGTTGCAATCTTCAAGAACATCCTCCCTTCTAAAATACAAATATACCTGGGTAACATTTACGTAGCAATGCGACTTGCACCTTCTAAAAGGCACTTCGTAAACACGAAGTATGCATATAACAAAGGACTTACAATAGAACCCTGCGGTACACTAGAATTTATGGGCAGTAGTGATGGAAAGTTTAGTTAGTTTTAAGGACTTGTAACTACTCGTTACTTTCGTCTCTAGGACTCGTTACTTTGGAATCGTTACTTTAGTTACTTTTATTCGAATAAATAATACTGCAACGATATATACTTCAGGTCTTTGATTAAATAATTTATATTCTATGTTAAATATGAAATTTAATACTGAACGTTAACCATGTATTGGTTTCAATTATAAAGGTTAAAAGGTGTTTAAATTATAAGTATTAAAAGGTAATATATGGAAATATGGAAAAACATATACAAATTAAAGAATATACCATTCAAGAATAATCAGATTTATTTAAACAGACAAAAATAAAACAAACATTTTTTAGAAAAAAAACTCTTAAATCCGCATTTAACAAAAACAACGTGTTTTGCCTTTAAACGATTTCTTCGTTTGTTATGACTTGATCAGCTTTTAAAAAAATTCTTTCGCAGTACTACAACTATACATAAATGTATCTTTGCCAGTTGAGATAGCCAAGGGTATACTTTTTCTCTGCCTTGCCACCAAACTAAAGGGTCTTTTTTTCTTTACAAATGAGCCTTTTCTGTGTAGATGCATATTTCTGCATTTCCTAAAGCGGTTGAACTACTGACAAGTTCAAAATATATTATAGAATTATCAGAATCTTGCCAAATAATATCTATCTTCGCATATTGTCTTTTCTTCAGATATTTGTATTTAATTTCTTCTGACTTGCAGCAATTTGTCTATGTTCCTTTTTTATTATATTAACTAATTCAACCTGAAGTTCGTCTTTTACTAGTTCCAAACAATCTTTTTTAACAATACCCCTTGTTTTGAAATGAGGAGCAAGATAAGTCACTTTACTCATTGTTACTTTTCTGGGTCTCCAAAAGGAGCAGCAAGTAAATCCAAAAAAAAATTATCAAATTTTCTCTCATTTGACTTGTAAATTTAAATTTAATTCTCTCCAATGTTGACATGAGCCTTTGAACTACGAGGATAACTTCTGAAAGAGTGATTTGTTTTTCAGCGCTCATTTCATGATATTGCTCGAAGTTTCGATTTAAAACGTTTCCTTAAATTTGAAATATTACCGTTTTTATAGGAATTTATAGATTTGCAAATATTACATTTTGCTTTGGCATTAAATAATAACATAAAATACATCCAAACAGAACTTCTATTCTGCATTTCCATTTCTTAACCCTAAAAATGCTTTTGTTATATCTGCTCAATATATTTTATCATGCATTAAACATAACGTACTAAATTCAAGACTGAACTATCATATATGGCTAGATCGTTAACAAGGAATAAGATTCTTTCTATTAGAAATACTACTTCTTATCTTATTTCGGCGAAATTCTTTTAGTCTGTTGAGTCCTGCATCTACGCATAAAAAACGCTTCTGTCCTGTTGGTTGCTGCTCGGAAAACAACGAAAACTTCGAAATCGCCGACACATCAAATGCCTAATAAACAGTTAAAATAAACCAGTGTCTAATCCCCTAGTTAGCGGTTTCGTGACTATAAAGAAGACAGCCATGCCGGTCTGGTCTCGCGAGAATAAAATAGTAGTTATATTTCTTTAGTTATTTCGGTTCTCGTCCCGGACTAATGGTGTACGAGTCTTTTCTAAATGGAGGACTCGTTACTTTTAGTGATTGGTTTGTAACGGTTATTTTGTAACGATTAGTATCGTTACTTTCCATCACTAATGGGCAGCTCCCCTAACATCTCGCCATCCAGTTTAACGCATTGCTTTCGACCCTCCAGAACACACCTAAAAAATGCAATGGCATAATCACTAAGACCGATGTAGTGAAGTATTGCTAATAGCAATCGGTGGTCCAGAGTGTCAAATGCTTTCGAAAAGTCGAGCAGTGTCAGGACTGTTACTTCTCCCGAATCAGTTGCCCGAAATATATCATCAGCGACATTTGCTAGAGCAGTAGAACAACTGTGATTCCTTCTAAATCCAGATTGAGCCTTAGGCAGTATTCGATTGACCTCCACGTATTCTGTAAGTTGTTCATTAATTATTTTTTCTAATATTTTTGACATAGAGGGCAATACACTAATGAGACGATGATCTCGAAGTTCAAGGGAGTGTATCGAAATACAGAGTGTCCGGTAAGTACCTCCTTATTTCTCGGGAACATACAAGGCAGGTCAAAATAACCCTACTTCGTCGTAGAAAAAAAATCCTAAAGTGCGACTTAACAGAGATACAGAGCACTAAAAGGGTACCCAGCAATTTACCTTATCGGCTCTAAGTTTTGAACCGAATTGTATATTTTAATGAGATTTTAATATTTTGGAGAGGCCATAAAGACTCATTAAACCATAATCTAGTAGATATTTTAGATCATCAGAGAAGTCAGGAACGGATTTACAGCCACACTCGTTGGGTCTAATTTTTGACAGGTGTCCCTTTACAGACCTGATTTTTATTTATATAGTTTTGATCATTTCTCTTCGAAAAAGGTAATCTTAATTTATTTCGATAACACTGGCGGTTTTCGAGATAAATCAGTTTTTATGCGAGAAACTTAAAGGTCACTAATGCTAAACACAGACAGGTAAAAATAAAATACGCAGGGTGTGCTGATGTGCTTTAATTTATGGAGAAACGCGATCTAATTCTTCGAAGGCAAGAAGATGTTTTGTTGAAAAATTTCTAGCTCAGACATTGTCAAGTCCAGAAACCTTTCAAAGAATTGATCCGGACTCAATTAATTTATAATGTTATTAAATTGGAAAAATAATGAAAACGTTTAAATGTTATTGTGGCAATTGTTCAATATGGGCTCCACGTATTTCAATACATTTTCATATTCTTAGAATATTTTCCCGCTGGACTGTAAATAATATTCCGGCATTATTATGGACTTCATTAGATGCTGTGCTATTCTCGCTAGTATTCTTCTCTAGTATTCACTGGTATTGAATAAACTAGTTCTTTTAGATGTTCTACGAAGTAAAAGTCTAAGGGATTTAGATCTGGAGACATTGGGGGTCATAAACCAGGATCACCTCGATCTATTTATAGAGGGCCAAAAACGTTGGTTAAGTGTTGACGTACTATAGGGTTAAAATGTAGGTGGGGCACTATCATGCATATACCACATTCGCAGTCTTTTATCAAGAGTACGTCTTCCAATAAATTATTTAAATTTTGTTGCAAAAATTCTAAATAAATCTCACCAATAGGTCTCCCTTCCAAAAGAATGGGACCTATAAGGGTATTTCTGATGATGCTAGCTCACACATTTACAATAAACCTTTGTTGGTGTTTGCTTTGAATTATAGGGTGCGGAATTTTATCAGCCCTAAAATGAAAATTGTATGACTTTATTATGAAATAGACGGATTGTGTATTTCAGTGTATATTTTTTAAAATTATTATTATCGGCCAAGCGCTTTCGGTCTAACTTAGACCATCCTCAGGGCCCAGACCCTAGAAACAAGAGAATATGGTCAGCAAATAAGCTTACTCAGTAATCATCAACTACACTCACTAGTCAAAGGGCACACTTTAACCCTGCCGTTTGGAGAACAGTCTCCAACAACGCCAGCGTAGCCTCCACACAGAACAAGTTACATATACAATTAAAAAAATAAAAAATCTGTCCCAAATTAAAATTAAAAACATTCAAAACACTGTATATATTAACATTATTAAAATAGTAAACCTTTACAATAACAACTCCAAAAGACAGTGAGGTTATGTCACACACAGTCGTTGCATAATATAACAATAAAAATTGTCCAAAAATTAAAAATATATACAAGTATGTGTAAGCCTGACTAGAAATTAACTGTATGAGTTTTTTAAATTTCTTGTTTATTGCATTTCATATTAATAATTCATTGACAATGAGCAAAAAGAGAAAAAGGGCAGGAGGAAAGGGCAGTAAAATTTTTATTAATCTATAGCGTTACTGTTAACGGCCATTCTGTGATATATTTCGAACACTTGGGTTCAGTGGCGTGAAATGATTTCCATTTTTGTAAAAATGTAACAAATTACACGAACATAGGCGTAGTTCGAATTTGTTGAAATGTGTTAACTATTAATATATTTAGAATGAAGTGTCTGAAACTGAAAAAGGTGATCAAAATTATTATAAGATTGCACCCCACGCAATCACAGCTCTCAGACGCTTAAATGGTTTAATGATTTTATGGAAAAAATTTGAAAATGGGGTTGCGGTTTTTTACGTTGTTCATTCTTACATTGAAGCAATGGTCGGGGTTTCTTTTTATCTCCCTGAATATCTCAAGATCTTCTCTGTAATTCAAGGTTTTAGAGTTATTACCCCTGGAGTGATATAAGATTTTACTATTATGAGTTGGAGAGGAACTGTGTTTGGTAAAACTAATATGGTGACCTAACACAGAGGCCTGAGGTTGGTTAATATGTTGTCTAATTCGGACTGCTAATGGGCTAATAGTTTTTCCTATGTATGTTGAAGGGCAATCTGGGCAAGAAAGCTGATAGACTCCACTTTTTTGAATATGAAATATCAATTGTTTGTTATTGACCAGATGGGAACTGAGTTGATTTACACTCTTAAATGAAATCTTCACGTTTTGAGTGTGGTTTGTTAGAGTTCGTGCTATTTTATTAGAGAAGTGACCCAAGTACGAGAGTGAGAAAAATTTCCCTTATTGACTTTCATTGTAAGGAGTCGAGCTGTAAGCCTCTTGGGATTCTTTCTTGCAACGAGGTCAATATTCTGAAGCGAATTGCAGTAAACAATGGGTATGAGCATACAGTCATTGACAAATATATAGAGAAAAAAAATGGCTCAATATTACTAATAACTATTAGATGAAATTAAATGGTCAATACTTTTATCTTTCAATCAATACTATTTCTAATCAATATTTCTTTTTATTTACTTTTAACTACCATGCATTGTCTTTTAACAACCTTTATCACAAATTGGCAACGTTTTTAGTTTCTTAATCGTCTACTAGATGATTATAGTGCAGTTTTACATGAAAAGCATCGTTATTTCCTGAAAATAATATTATTATAAACAAATTATCGTGTGCTGTGTTGTGATTCAAGTAGTTAATATAGTTTCACACCTGATATTGATGATGATAAATATTATTATTGTTCTAGCAGGTGAGTACAGCAAAATATAATTTATTAATTTAATTATTTTTGTTTTAAGAAAATTATTATTGGATGCTAGTTTTCAATGTCTACGAAAAATTAAAAGTTTTCTACTATCTTATGGAATATAAATACCTTGTTATGTTTTTTTACTTGGTCCCAATATATTATAAAACATAATTCCAGTTTTTTTTAATTTATTTTCTTCTTTGAAAAACTTCCAAATCTCCAAAAATATTTTTTGTTGTCGTTTCCTATAAATTAGGGAATTGATAAAATATTATCCAAAGACTCGTTCCACTGTTTTCTTCTTAGTTCAGTTCTAATTAATTTTTCTTATATTCTTCTGATCACAATTTATCGTATTCATTGTTGTCTGAGAGTTGAAAAATTACTTTACAGGACAAACTTGGAAACTTTTGCTACTTACTTTAATTAAATTATAAAATTCTTTTTAATTGACAACAACAAAACACATAACCTCTTAAAAAAAAAACAAAATATTTTACTTTTGTTTTCTGGTGACGTAGGAAAACTTCTGTTTTCTTTTTTTTAAACAATTGAATATTTAAAGTTATGTAAATTTTCGGGAGCTTGAGAAACGCAGTCCTTTCAGCAAATTGATAAATTCAACTCTTTCGAAATTCATACGCCTCGGCCTTTTATATTCGGCTAAAACATAAGAAATTTTTTTCAATACGATTGGTCAGATTTTTGACATCTGGCAACATGATAAATCTTAATACCTTGAAAAATTGGATTTTTCGATGGCTTTTTTAATTTTACCAATTTTGACTGAAATTTTTATGTTTTTATTAATATATTGACTTATATCTGCCCATTTAGCATTTTTAAGCTTACAATAAATAAACCTTAGAGTTTTCTCGACATTTTGATCTATTTTAAGCCACTTTGGAATGTTATTTGTATATTAAAATTGATAATAATTAACACTTTGCACATTGAAATTTATAACAATTTTACTCAAATTTTGTTCGAAAAACTCTAAAATGTTTATTGTTGCTTTTGATATTGTTACCCTATTATTTAGCATAATTTTCTTTAACATATTGGTACCAAAATTGCTTAAAATACTCTTAAATTTATCTTATAAACTAATTAAATCTATCTTACATTCTATAGTTTTACATAAATTATAGTTTTAAAATCAGACATAATTTGTTTAATAATTCTTAGAACTAAAACATTCTTCTTTTATTTCGTACATTATTGTTTGTTATTCACTATTCACGGTGTTTTTTACTGTATTTTGCAATAATTTTTTCACTACACGCACTTTTGTGTCTTATGAGTGATTGTTTTATTGGACCAACGACGATGTGTAACACTTTATTATTAGTTTGTTAAAAGCATCCACACTGCTTTCAATCATTCAAATATATATATATATATATATATATATATATATATATATATATATATATATATATATATATATTTGTTTCTATTAACACTTCCTCAAACTATTTCCATACTTTTAACATAGTTTAATAAAACTTTAGTTTTTATCGAGAAAAATATGTCATATTTTGAAGAATCTACCAATTGTCAATTAATTTACCGAGTCAAGAAATTTTGGAATTTATTGTCTGTTTCTTAAGACTATAACTGTTTACATACACTACAAATCAAACAAAACATCTTATCCTATTCTTAAATCTAATTTTATCCTATTCTAAACCAAATTTACTGGCATAATAACCATTAAAATACATTATTTCACCGTTCTGTGTCTCATTTCTTCGCTTTAATCTTAAATAAAACTGAGTCTTAGCACTTATTTATACAATATATATATATATATATATATATATATATATATATATATATATATATATATAATTCTATGCTTTAAATTTGTTTCTTATTTTTAAATATGAATGATATAAATGAAACTTATTGGTCCACTTTTTTAATATTGAACTTAAAAAAAACTTGAAAATCTAGCCTTTATAAAATAATCCTCCGAATTATTTTTAAACACTGTGTATTATAAAGGTATGTTTAAACTTTTTTTAATTAACTCTCTCATTATTACGAAAGTGAAGTGATTATCAAAATGTTTTAAAACTACTAATATATTCTTTGAACCTAGTCGATTACTGTGGTACAATGGAGCGCATGCATTATGGATTAGGGGTACCGTGCACCCACACACCAAAGGTCTTTTGTATGTCGTTTATTATTAGCTTATTAACATTGTCGTATTGTTGTCAATGTAGATATTATACTGTTCGTGTGGAAAAAACTTACTCCTACAAGCGACAAAAGAATTTGTCTTATTTTTTTAATAGAACATAGCTAACTCAAAAAGTATTCCTTATTTATCGTTGAATAGAAGGAAACACTGGTTGGTATAAAAACAGAATTATTTGGGTTGTTTGATGTAATCATTTAATATAAAATAAAAACAAGAAACTAATAAAATTCGGAGGCATTTTCGCCAAATTATTAACAAATTATACTCCAAAACTCATAAACATGGTAAGATAACTTTTTAAAGTCCTACAATGAGACATACATGTTTACAGAATGTCAAATTGAAAGGTAGAAAGTAAACCAGTTAGCTAAAAAAAATTCGAAACGAAAATACATGAGTCGGGTTTTTTTCAGTAACATATGGTATCCTGCATTTTGCTGCGGTGTTTTCAGCAATATCTGCAAGAGTAATGCGCAAAATGTGTAAACAGGATGTAAGGTTTTATTAAAACAGTAATCGAGGCGTTGGATTCAAATTTTTGATGCGATGTGAGTGAGGTGACGAACTTATGAGCTTTTGTCCACTGGTCGCCAATACACATGAAATAAATCGGATATTAGTTTTTATGTTACGCGTCTTGGACTTAGGACTAAGGGAATTTTAAAAGTTTTGCGCATTTATGGACTTTTGTAGAGAACTTTTGAATATCGTTTACTGCGCCTGTCTTGATAATGTTCATACTGCGACATCTGCTATATATGAAAACAGTTAAAAAAAAGCCGGTGCGAGAGAAAAAAGGGGAGAAAAACGCAGCTCATAATACAGAAAATTGTTTCATCGTTTTCGGAGAATGGAACCTGGAAAAAAAGAAGAATTTTATTCTATGTTTGATTGAATGTTACAGCAGAAATGTGGTCGATATAATTGTAAAATTCAAGTTTCCATCAGGCCTGCTGATTGCAAATAGCAAAGGGGATAAGAGTGAAAGAAATGGTTAAAAGGTTCGAAGAAAAGCTTACGTTGGAGACGGAGACAGCAAAAGGGGATCCTGGGCATGCATGAGTTACGTGGAAAAGCGAATGGAGACACGACAAAAGAATGCTAAAAAACGAAACAAAGTTATTGGTGGCAAAGGAACACAAAAAAAATATACTGGAGTCAAACTGAAAGTAATCGAGGCAACAGACATATCACGATGTTATTTTATTCAACTTTTACCAGTGTTAGGCCTAAAATGGGACCAAGAGATTGAATACAATTAATACTGCAAAGTATATAAGAAAGTTTTATTGTAAATTGGGGTCATATCAGTACATCCAGAGAGTAAATACCTAATAAAATATAATTAATTTTACAATCAGCAGCAAAATTGCACTCAAAATCAAATTTTACTAATATAAAATAAATAATTAAGACAGTAACCAATGTAACAGTCAATAAATACTAAGAAAATTCAAGAAAGATTAATCAATATTCATAAAAAATACGCAAAAATGGGCCTTAAAACCCAATTTAACAGTCCAATACAGTCAATTTAGGTCTTAATGAGATTTAAAACAGCATACTATGCTCAAATTCAAATTAGGCATTAATCTTAGTTGGTAAAAATCAATTTTAAGCTTAAACTTTGATAAATCAAAAACAAATCCATGCAGGATTATTTTAATAAATTGCAATTAATGGATTTTACTCAACGTTATTGGGGTTTAACAGAAATCCTTGGCTGACACGTGCAAACTGCCAAAATCCCGGTCTCCAGGTTCATCCCGGTAAAAATAACACACACACAATAAACGTTAACAGAAAAAAAAGTAATTCAATACTCAATACAACGATTTTCAAATCTCCAAGGATGGATCCCAAAAACTGAATTGTCATTAGTCTCCAGTTTCTTCAGCCGAATCATCCAGGAAGAAGTGAAAGTCAAAGCATATGGCCTTGACCCCATTTATTATTTTCATGAGCGCTTAATTGACACGTTTGAAAGAAAGGACAGCTTAAAAATAACCGTGAGCAACAACAGTCGGCTGAAATAAACTTGTTAAATAAGCCAATTCATAAATTATTAGAATTTTCAGCTCAAAGATTAAATACGTATCCCAACAGTTTTTTTTTTAAATTAAAGAAATACATTTCTAGTAGAAGTACAAGTTTCCTTAAAAACCTAGTATATTTGGAATTTCGCTTGGGCCAGCCACATTTTATGCAACCCAAAAAATATTCCCCAAAATAATAATAGGCCCGAAAACCGAGATCTATTGGAAAAAAGGCAACAGTAAATTCAGCATCAACAAAGAACAACCAATATTTTATAGATATACTTAAGAAAAATGATATCGTGTTGCCCATAACGTAAATATTTGCAAAAATAAGTTTAAATTAAGTATATTAGCCATAGTGAACTTAAGCTGAAATTTGGATCGTCACAGTCAATTCTTTTTCACATTATCCCAACGAAATTTCTTCTTGTTTTCAATTATAACTTATTTCGTCTAATCGTGTAATATTATTATTAGATCTACCCATTTTTAAAACTATTTTAAACTAAAAAAGTGCAATACTTTTACGAAAAACTCAACCGTCTTTAAAAATTTGGACTAAAATAAAAAAAAATAATTAGAAACTGATTTTATATTTCCCAGAGCGGTACAGGATTGGATAATATGAGAGAGAGATAAAAAGGGAAGATGTATGATATTTTTGCTCTTCTTGTCTTTTCTAATCTTGTATTTTTTTGGAAGTACATCAAGATATTTTTCTGGCACCAGAACAAACAATTCTATCACTAACCAAATACCCAAATCATTACTCGTTTAATTAAGGAAGGTAAATACTTATTCAAACTGCAGATGTCGTCAATAAATCTTCTATATTACTATAAGTTTGACTAGCAAACAACTTTGAAAAACAATTAGAGATGGCAAAAAGGCCATTTCCCACAGATTTTAATAAACATTCATCTAATACTTTAGACACTTCCCATCGAATGAGTCTGCCTACACAAAGCATTACAATGATTTATTTTATTTTCGGACAATAAATAAACTTAATTCTCGCATAAATGCAAGTTAAACACAGACTAACAATAATTCTGAAGGATGGCGGTCTTAGACATCTGGCTACTTGTAAATTTTCTCGGCAATCTTTCTCAGCCAATACATTTCGTGCCAAGATAAATTTGCACGTCTTATTTTCGTTCATGTTAAAAATGTTTTATATGGTGTTATTTTTAAAATATTTTTAGGATTTTATCTCTTTATAATCACTAACTGGATTCGAATTGTTACTTCTAGTACTATATTAACTACCTCTTAACACTTCTATAACCAAATCACAACTACTTTTAATTACTTCTTAACCCATTCACTCTTCAAATACAGCTATATTAAAACTCATATCCTATCTATATTTATGTACCTATAGAACCTACTCTTACAACTACATACAAAAGCCGCAAAACTTAATATTATACAGATCTATACTCCTACTGCAGAAAAATCAGATGAGGAGATTGAAGGGTTTTATGAACAAGTCAATCAAGTTCTAAAGTCTATAAAGCCCAGAGACATCACACTCATCTTTGGAGAGTTCAACTCCAAAATTGGGAAAGGAAAAAGCGGAAAATATGTGGGAGACTATGGCCTCGGGTCAAGAAACCACAAAGGAGACAGGATGTTACAGTTCTGTCAAGAAAATGATATGATAATTTCAAACACATTTTTTAAGCTACCCAAATGGAGACTGTACACATGGACATCTCCACAACATAATAGTTAGAAAACAGTTAGGAATCAGATAGATTATATCTTAGTAAATCAGCGATACAGAAACACTATAAGATCAGTTAAGGCTTATCTAGGCGCAATGTTTTTTCAGATCATAACCCCCTGATAGCGCGTGTACACATTAAACTCAAAGAACTTTCACAAAAAATAAAAATAGAGCTAATAGATACCAACCGCTTACAAGATCCAAAAATCAAAGAAGATTTAAAACGACATATCAATGATAACATACGAATGCTTTCTACAAAGACACAGAATACGCATGTAGAAGACAAGTGGCAAGAATTAAAAGAAGCCATAATAAAACCTGTCCAGATTATTCTTACCAGACAGAAACAGAAAAAAGGACGTGTGTGGATAAGAAAAAAAATCTTAGGACTCATGGAAAAGCGAAGACAGTGCAAGGAAAAATGCAGACAAGAATATAATGAAGTACACAAACAAATCAGAAACGAAATAAGGACAGCAAAAGAAACTTTTTATGGAAGAAAATGCGAGGAAATTGAAGAACTGCAACTAAAACATGACATTTTTAATTTATATAAAAAGATAAAGGAACTGGCAGATATACAAAAACGGAAATATCCCAATCTATTATGCAACACAAATGGGGAAATAATAACCGATCTACAAGAAAAGCTTATGACATAGAAGAGTTATGTAGAAGAGTTGTTCGACGATGAAAGACAAGAACCTAATATAGATAACATACAAGGCGATGAAGGACTAGACATAACTAAAGAAGAAATACTATACGCTATAAAAACAATGAAGAATGGTAAATCATCGGATCCAGATAGGATTACATCGGAACTTCTCAAGCTTGTGGAAGGTGAATCAGTGAATATTCTTGTCGAACTTTTTAACTGCATTTACAAAACAGGAGAAATACCAAGGGAATGGCTCCTGTCAACTTTTGTCACCATACCAAAAAAGGCAAACCCAAAACAGTGCACTATCCATCTCACAATAAGCTTAATGGGACACACATTAAAAGTATTCCTCAAAGTGATTCACACAAGAATTCACAGAAAACTAGATGTGGATATTGGTCATACTCAATTCGGATTTCGGAACGGGCTTGGAACAAGAGAAGCACTATTTGCACTTAACGTCATGTGCCAAAGATGTCTAGATATGAACCAAGATGTGTATATGTGCTTCATTGACTACAATATAGCGTTCGATAAAGTACGTCACGATCATCTAATGAAACTGCTGGTAGAAAAAAACTTGGATAAAAGAGACATCAGGATTATTTCCAAGATTTACTATAACCAGAAAGCGAATATTCGAATAGAGCAAGAGACAACGGAGGAACTCGAGATTAAGAAAGGCGTAAGACAGGGATGTATACTTTCACCAATCTTATTCAACCTATACTCAGAGGACATCGTAAACAGCACTTTCAGAACAAAATATAGGTATTAAAATAAATGGCATCCCAATACACAACTTGACATATACCGATGACAGGGTTGTAATTGCAGAATTTTCGGAGGATCTTCAGATACTAATTAACAGAATAGTAGAATGCAGTGAAGAATATCGATTATCACTTAACATCAGTAAAACAAAAATAATGGTGGTATCTAAATCACCACAAAACTTCCCTGACATAACCGTGCATGATCAAAGAATTGAACGTGTGAGAAAATATAATTACCTGGGAACTGTTATCAATGAAAATAACGATAGCTCTGAAGAAATCAGAATCAGAGTGGAAAAAGCTAGAGTTACGTTTATGAAAATGAAGAAGGTGTTCTGCGGACGAGATTTAAACCTTAAACTTAAAATTCACCTTGTGAGATGTTAAGTGATGCCAGTTCTTTACTACGGAATGGAAGCGTGAACACTGAAAAAGATTGATACCAAGAGCATGGAAGCATTTGAGATGTGGATGTACCGTAGAATATTAAGAATATCGTGGACAGAAAGAGGAACAAATGTGGAGGTTTTGCGAAGAATGCGGAAAGAGAAAGAATTAGTACTTACTATTAAATAACGCAAACTGCAATACTTGGGACATGTTATGAGGGGAGATAAATACCAGTTGCTGCAATTAATTATCCACGGAAAAATAATAGACAAAAGATCCATAGGAAGAAGAAGGCATTCATGGTTAAAGAATTTAAGAGAATGGTACAATTGCAACAACTGCCAACTGTTTAGATCTGCAGTGTCAAAGATACGCATAGCTTTGATGATAGCCAAACTTCGAAACGAGAACGGCACCTAAAGAAGAAGAAGATAGAATCTACTAGAAATAACAAAAAATATGCTAGCATAAAAGTCGAGAATTATCTAGAAATATAATAACTCATTGATATAATATTTCTTTCGGTACGTTAAAATAAAGAGGATTCATCACATCAAAATAATATTTGTATACAAGGACGTATTAAAAAGTTATCTTAGTTACACTACCCTCATCCTAATTCTGATCATCTCGATCAGCTTAGATACTTTCTTAGTAGGGCTTAAACCTGTGAAAGGTAGAACTGTCATTTCAGCTTTGGAACTTCGTTGAATTCTATAAACAACCTCATTGGTCCTAAAGAGTGTTTATCATCTGAGTTGCCTGGGACATCTTGGAATTGGAACGGGAGGCGACTCAGATGTCTGGGAAAGCGCGGTGCAAAGGTGTCCATCACTCCCCATGCGGACAGACTACATGACGCCGCTTTTAAAACCCAAGCTCTCCCTGGAGATATTTCTGCCAAGTAAAGGGGATTGGGAGGGAGAACAAAATCTTCCGAAAAATGGATCCTGGTGGTATACTGATGGATCTCGACAAGATGTAAGAGCTGGAGCCGGAGTATTCAGCAGGAGTACAGGAGACAGAGGGCACTACGCTCTCGGACAATGTGCCACAATTTTCACAGCGGAAATTTATGCTATTCTGCAGTGTGCTCGTCTCTGTGAGAGGGACATAGACAGGAATAGAGTAATAAATATATGCTCAGAGAGTAAGGCTGCGATATTGGCACTGAAGTCCAGTGTCGTGACTTCGCGACTGGTGTCTGAGTGCAAGGATGTACTAAATGGTATGACAAGGAAAGGCTGCACCGTCAGACTCGTATGGATTCCGGGTCACTCGGGCATACGCGGGAATGAGGAGCAGATTGTATGGCAAAGTTGGGTTCGGCGACCGAACCGTATGGACCCCAACAAATATTACCTGTCCCAATTGCTATTGGCAAAAGGGAATTAGACTCGTTGCTGGAAAGCAAATTTATTGAATTTTGGAGGGGAGCTCCCGGAATGAGGTGTGCTAAGGAACATATAACTGGGCCTAGCGCATGGCGTACTAAGGAGCTTCTCTCCTTGGGAAGGAGTGAGCTGCGAATTGTGGTGGGATTGTTGACAGGACATTGTCACCTTAGGGGCCATCTTCATAGAATCGGTGTCGAAGGCGACCCGACATGCAGATAGTGTTTGGAGGAGGATGAAACTGTTGACTATGTTCTAAGAGAGTGCCCAGCACTCAACGGACTGAGACAAAGATATGTAGGAAATACAGTTTTATTACCGGAAGTAGTTAGGTAAGTTCCACTAACGAGGCTGCTGGGATTCGCAAGGGTGATCGGCCTCCAATAACCTGCAGATACGGTGGGATGTAAGGGGCCCTATGGAAGGCTAGACATCGATGATCTAATATCACCACCCCTTTTTCATTCATTCCTTCATTCATTAAACCTCATTGGTTCTTTTCAGAGCAGTATATGATTCTTCCTATGATGATGATGGCATGAACTTAGGCGATTTGCTCTTTTTTTCCATGGATTTTATAACCTAACTCTTTTACTTTGCTGAAACCATGTGGTCAAATCCATGCATTATGAACTTCTCGCAACTTCTTTTGTAAGGCATCTACCAACTCTTCAAGTTAAATACTTTCATCAGTTAAGAAATCGAACATTATGTCACAAGGCAATCTAAGTTCCTTCTTAAATAAAACCTTGGTAGGTGTAACTCCGGTAGTTTCATGAACTGCGGATCAATAGGTCATTAAAAAGATTTGCAAATCTTTGTTCCAATCTTTTGGATGTCTGTCCACAACCTTTGAGAGGTGATCTCAATAGTTCTATTAAATCGTTCAACCATGCCATCTGACTGAGAATGTAATGCTGTGGTCCTGGTTTTACGGATGTTAAGTGGTTCGCAAAGCTTTTGAAAAAGTTTGGATTCAAAATTACGTCCTTGATCAGAATGTAGCTCCAAGGGAATTCCTAATCGGCTAAACACATTGTTGATCCAGACTTCAGCTACTGTTAAGGTCCTGGTTGGGGATGACACAGGCCATTTACTAAAGTAGTCAATAGCAACTAAGATGTTTTTGTTGCCTTTAACTGTTTCTGGGAATGGTCCAGCCATTCGTTAAAAAGGTATTCTAACATTATACTTCTTTATTTTTTCTTTAGATCTAGAACTTGGACATTGGCTGGCTGCACATTTAGAACACAGTCTATGCCATGATTTTACATCTTGGCTGTAGTTAACCCTGTAAAATTTTTCTTACGGTCTGTACAGAGTTTTAATTTCCAGGCCATTGGAACTTTCCCAGGATCTCTTTAGTAACCGGTCTTCAATTATTAACTAGTCTCACTGAGCTCAAAGTGCTTTTATCAGAGATCTTTTCCCAACTATGATGCATTTCATTATTTCCATTAAGTTGAAGAAATGGCGCCAGATCATTTTCTATGAGTAGGTCTTTTCTCATCTCAACTGTACTTCAGTCTATATCAAAGTTAAAAGTGATTATCCGAATAGGAAACTCTTCTATTGGTTCTATTTTGCTACAGTGCTTGCATTCTTTCTTACATGGTCATCTTGACAAGGCATTTGCATTGTTATGTAGTCTTCCTAGTCTATGTTTGATTTAAAGTTGTACTGTTGTAGTTTCTCAAGCAATCTTGCTACTTGTTCTTCAGACAGCTTCATATCTAGGAGCCATTCAAGAGCTGTATGGTCTGTTCTTATTAAAAATTCCTTCTATACAAATATTTATGAAAATGTTGGACAGCTTTGATTATGGCGAGCAGTTTTTTCCTTGTGTACAATACTTTCTTTCTATTTTTAAAAACACTTGGCTAAAATATTCAGTAACTCGTTCTAGACCTTCTTGTACAGCTCTTACCCCTGTGGTACTGGTATCCGTATTCAATATAAATTTTTCATGATCTTGTCGGTAGCTTGAAAAAAGGCTGAAATCTAAAGCAGCCTTTGGTTGCCTAAAAGCTTGATCAAAAGATCTTTTCTTCAGTATGCACGGGTGAAGAAATATCGGCAAAACCTTTTACAGATCTTCTACAGTATGTATGTAACCCGGGAAAACTTCTCAACTCATGTTTGTCAAGTGATCGGGGCCAATCTTTTATTGTTTGAATTTTCCTTTTATCTGCATGGAATCGCTTTGGTGATAATACGTGTCCCAGAAATTCAACTTTTTGATGGAACTGTAGGCACATTTTAGGGTTAAGTATGAGAAGTCTTTTAGGCGACTGGTGTATTGGTTGTGAAACGACAGCTATCCAAGATCAGGTCATCCCAGCGAGAAACTATTTGAAACACATAACCAGAGACTCGTCGATCCAGAACGTCCAATGCGGACATGGATGTCAAAAGTCGGAGACAATCCAACACATAACAGGAGGATGCCAAGTATTTCCCGCATTGGAGGATAAGGAGAGACTTGATTCAGCCGCGAAGAATATTCATCGAGTTCTAAGGGAAATTCAAACTGTTGCAGGTTCAAAAAGTGTCATACTATGAAAACAACTCGGATCTCTTATCAGAGAACAACGATTCAAACTGTGCTGACGGATCATATAGTTGCACTCCATTTTAGTGGATAAGAAAATAGCACTAATATAAGTCGTCGTTCTTAACAACAACATGGAGGTATAAAAGCCGTGAGGAATAAGTAGCATCCGGACGATTCCCATAATTCTATCAACAACCAGCGTAGTACCGAAAAGTCTTCTGCTTAATATCAAGGGATTGGGCTTTAGCGAACACCCGTATAAGGCTATTCAAAACGCAGTGCTACATAGAACCACCCGAACTGTCGGGAAAAGTTTATAGGAAATAAATATTCAGTTTCTATTAGATAACGATTAGAGATACAACCAAATCAACATGTTGTGCAAACGAAAGGTAATAAAGACAATGCAAAACTGACAACCACATTTTATTCAGTCTTCAACGTCGTCTATAACCTTTAAACAAAACAAAGGCACAATGGTGCTGCTACCGCAATCTCTAAATGAGACCTGAAACTTTTCATCCCATCCTCGCAATTTTCCTAAACAACATTTACCACACCGTGTGTCTGTCTTAAAGCATGTTGTGTATCCACCTTCATAGTGCCCTCTATGCCATATCTTCTGGTAGATGTTGTTATGCAGTCGAAGGAGGTGTGATCAAATGCTCCTTTAATATCAAGAAATGCTGTCAGTGCTATTTCCTTGCTATCTATGGCAGACTCTATTCTCTTTATCAGATGATGTAAAGCTGACTCACATGATTTCCCTGATTGGTAGACGTATTGGTTGGGGTGGAGTGGCCTCTCTTTAAGATAGGTTTCCCATATATGCCTTTAATATAATAGATGACAGATCAGTTGACCTGAACGACTTCGCCTGAGAGTAGTCTCTCCCAGGTTTTGGTAAGAAAATAATTCTGGACCATTCCCAGTTCAAGGGCAGATAATCTGGGGTTATACTTGCCTTTAGAATTTTGTAGAGCACCGGAGAAATGAGTTCTTTACCCTGCTTTAAAAGCATTAGGATGAACTCGTCAGGTCCCGGTACCTTTTAGGTTTCAAATGATTCTATAACACACTGCATTTTGTTGTGGATTATTACTTGGTATACTGTTTCTCAATCTCTCTTTGATACCCTGTTGGTCAGAATTGGGAGATTGGTTTCACCATTTATTGCGGAGTCAGAGATAATGTCAGAGTCTGGCAGATGCGTCTGAAGAAATATTTTTAGGGTTTCCCCGCCAGTCTCCATAAAAGACCCATCCGATTTCCACAATGTCCCTATAGGATTTAAGGGATTTTTAGCCAAAAGCTTATGGAGGCGTGATGCTTCAGAATTGCTTTTTACCTCTTGACACAGCTTCCTCCAGGAACTTCTTTTAGCTTCTCTTATGTTTTTGTTATAGTCGGTGAGTATTTTAGAATATTCCATCCACTCACCGGATTTTTCCGCTTTGTTAAACAGTCTGCGTATTTTCCTCACAAGGGGACAGTTTTTGTGGTATGAGGTCATAATTTCTTCTAGGAGTTGAGCAGAAGTTATCTCAATATCCACATTATTCTTTATGTTCGATTTGATATTTTGGATTTTCAAGCCTCGATCTTTACTATATTTCTCCCAGTTTGTTTATCTCGGATCACGATACAGCGCAATTGGTTTCTCCACATCTCCTACCTCCATGCAGGTGTATCCGAGAGGGACTCGCCATCGTTTTATCTGAGACCTTATGCGAGAAGTCGCTAAGGTTATCGCTATTATCTCCTTTACTTTTAGTAACAAAAGTAGGTTCTATCCCGCGATTTAGAACCTCCAAGTTATTGGATACTACAAAATCTAAACGGTACTCACGTTTTTTGTTTCTGTCGCTGCTGTTCCAAGCTAAGTGGTGCACATTACCATCCTATCCAATGATGATCTGCAAGTTTAAGGTTTTTGCAGTGTTGGATCAGCTGTTTCAGTTCCAATGACGGAGGTGGACTAGGTGAATCATATGGCTGGTAAACCGAGGCTATGATCGCTGCATTCTGGGCTCTTGCCTCTTGATAGTTCATTCTGATAAGCGCTTGATCCGTAGAGCAGAACTCAATTCGTTTTAGTTCATGCCTGATTAGGATACAGGCCCTGACGTTAACAAGGTTTGAATTATAGATTAGCTCACCTTTGATTTCTCCTTGCCCAGCAACGCGTCCTCTGGCTAGCCAGGGCTTTTGGATGAGGACAATGGCAGTATACCCATTTGCTAGGAATTTGCTTAAGGTGGCGGAGGCTGCCCTAATGTGCTGCAGATTTACCTTTAGTATCGTCAATATTGCCGGGCTCCGTTTTCCCCCCCTTCTTTCTATCCGGAAGGTAAGCTGAGCAAGACTCAGGTATGTTTGGCACCCAGTTTTGGTCAGCTCCCTTGAGGATTCGTCGTAGAGTGAGAGAATGATGATCAAGCCCTCCCTCCCTGGGTTTTTAGAAGTTGAGGGATCCTTGTTGGTTACTTGATTCCTAAAGAATCAGCAGGGAATCACACTAGAGCCTTGACAGTTTTCACAATGTCCCGAGCTAGTCCATAGAAGAACCCAAAGATCATAGAAGAGTCCAAAGACAACATTCGCAATGTAATGGAAAATGCATTTTTACCACTGGTAACGCTGGTAGCTTAATCGATATATAGGAAACTAGTTGAGATAAGCTCTAAAAGGGTAAGCTTAATAAAAAACACAACTTCTCGAAATTTATTTAGAATTGTCAAAGTTATTCAAAAATTTCATTAACCAGACTCAAATTGGTCATCCTGTAGTTGAACAGGATACAGATGTGTGAGACCACCGGCTTATCATTGTCTTCTGTGAGAGAACGAGCGTAAAAATAAATTTCGGTGTTCCAGCCGAAATGCGAACTCGAGTCGTGTAGTTGTACGACTGTTGCGCACTACACCACGCTCCCAACAAAATTTGTTAAAATATTATATTGTCATTCAAAAATAGATTGAGAGAAGAAAATAAACAATTGATGGGAAATTTTGGCACAAACAGAATGGTTATTGGTTTCCTGTATTATATGAATGACCGCCCACAGAATATCTCACCTATAGATTCCGCCAATGCTTAAGTTCAAATATGAGATCCGAAATATAGAAAGTACATAAAAGGTGTCTGAGAAAGGCAGCGGCGAAACCCACTGATGAGTCCATTGCCGTTAGCCAGGACGAAACACCATAACTTTTAGTGGTTTATTATTGTAAAATGCGATTTATGAATCGTACATTTGCAATACCTGAAATTATATAATCGACTTAGCGATAATGTCTGCTTTGATCAATTATTGTTCTTCATGGGAACTTTGAAACATAAGCCTATTATGTTTTGATCGGAGAATAGAAACAAATTAATGTTACAAAAAGATATAATCGTACTTTTCGTTTAATAATCTTTTAAACAACATAAGGTGTGCACCATAAAAAATGGCTTATTTCATTTAATCTCTTTTAAAACGCAATTGTTTCTTACTAAAATTAATTTAACTATATAATAGTTTTGACGGCATACAAGTAAGACTTAAAAGTATGTTGCTGATATTGGATAACTGCTCTTTATCAAATCAAGGATAAATTAAAAATAAACCTCTGTACTTTGTACACTTTATTTATGTCCTGAACCAATTTTAGAAATAAACAATTTTTTTCTGTGAAACTTTGCTTTTATGACGTAAAATTAGGCTACCCTAAGGAAAAGGAATTAATATTTTCAGCTCTCTCTCAAATGCTACAATTCTTCAAAATTAAATTTAATATACATAACTTTTATTTGAGTGCATGCTGAATCCAACTATAAAGAATGACCGTGAAATTAGTCTATTTCGTTGACCTCGTAGTTGCAACCAAAAGATATGCTAATTAAAAGCTTATGATAAGAGAAGTTTCAAGATGAGCATCTGTTTCAATTTTGAACAATTATGAAAGTTGACGAAATTGATTTGCATAATGTGTTTCACTTGAATAAAGATTTTGACATTAAAAATCTAATATCTCGACAATGATAAAATATAAATAAGTTTACCTTATCGCATTTTCAACCTTAGGTTACGTAAAATAATGGCGAAGGGTAGGGTCGACACAGTAATGGCACTCAGAAAGCCAGGCGGCAGCTTAACGGAGAGCGAGGAGGAAAGAGCATTACTCTTACTAAACAATCACTTCTCGGGGAGCAAGCCTAGTAACGCGAATGATGTGGTGGAACATCGCGAAAAGCCTACTAGAGAAGCTACAGCAGTAGCGGTCGTTTAAAATGGACAATGAACATCTTTTAACCATTTAAAACCCCAAGAGTTGATGAAATAATCCCGGCCTTGCTCCAACGAGGGCAGGAAGAGATTTTCCACACATAGTACGCATCAGTCAAAGCAGCCTGAAACTGGGCTATATACCAGAAATATGGAGAATGGCCAGAGCCACCTTTATTCCGAATGTGGAGAAAAAGATACTCAACACCCTAAATCTTTGCGACCCATCAGTCTCACATCGTTTATTTTAAAAACGATGGAGAAAGCAGTAGATAATTATATCAGGGTAGAAATTCTTGAACAGGCACTACTGCATCCTCATCAACATGCATATCAAGCGGATACGTCTACGAAAACCGCACTGATACAATTAACAGATGAGATTCAAGAAGCACTGAACAGGAAGGAAACTGTAATATGTGCTCCTTGATCGAGAAGGGGCTTTTAACAACTTCTCCAAAACCACCCTAATAGTTTTCACAAGGAAAATAAACCTCAATTTAAGGACCATCAAAATGGATGGGAATGTTATTGAGTGGAAGTCAGAGGTCAAATATCTGGTACTAGCCCTAGATAACAAAGTCTAAAAAGGAGTAATGAATAAGGTTACAAAAGCCCGAATAGTCTGTAGAAACATTGTGGGAAAAAGATGGGTACAAACCCAAAAATTCTACACTGGATGTACACTGCAATAATGAGATCAATCATTACATATGGGGCAGTGATCTGGAGCAAAAGAACTAGTCTGGTTAATATGAGACCTAACCTCTCGAAAGTTCAAAACTGGCCTGTGCATATATAACCGGAACAATGAAAATCTACCCTACGGCCGCCATGGAAGTAATCCTAAACCTCACACCTCTACATATATTTCTAGAGAACATAGCGAAGAGGACAATTTATAGGATGATGAGGGATGAAGTCATAAAACAAAGGTCCAATCTTTTATTCAGATATTAACAAGTCTGGGACATGCCCCAAGATGAAATGAAAAAGAAATTCAACTTTGTGAAAACCCTCAGCACAAAGTTGAGTCGCAAGAGCGAATGGGACAGAAACACCATTGAAAAACTCGGCAAGAAATACACTATATGGTATACAGATGGTTTCTAAACAACGGTGGGAACCGGAGTAGGAGTGTATGGACCCGGCACCAGGCACTACGAAAGCTTAGGTAAGTCACCAAGCATTTTCTAGGCAATTCATGCCATTACGATGTGTATTCATTTTAACAAGGAGAAAAACTGTCACGGCCAAGAGATTATCATCATGACGGATAGTCAAGCAGCCATCAGTGCGCTGAGCTCTCAAGTTATCAGTTTCAATATGGTCTGGAAATGCCTAGAGGAACTGGATGATTTGAGTAAGAATAATAAAGTCACCCTCATGTGGGTACCGGGACATACCGAGATGGAGGGGAATGAAATAGTAGATAAGCTCGCGAAAAAAGGGGCTGAGATAACTTTTCCGGGGCCAGAGCATTTCTGTAGAATAAGTAGCAGTATAATGCTGGAAGAACTAAAGATAGGAAAAGAAATCAGGAGATCCAATTATTGAACGGAGCTGTAAGGATTGGGACAAGTGAATATACTTATGGGGAACTACGAACAGAAGAGATTCAAAGAACGCTTAAACTTGAGTAAAAACCAACTCAGATTTCTAACAGGGGTCTTGACGGGGCATTGCCACCTGACGGGACACCTCGTCTGGTAGAAAGAGAAGAGTGCAAATCCTGTGAGCAAGACGAAACCTCTATTCGTATCCTAGCAAAGTGCTGCGCTCTAGAAAATCCTAGGATGCGGTTCTTGGGAGTACACCAAATATAAAACGGAAAGCTAAGCACCTTGAAGCCGTCTAATATCCTAAGATTCCTGAGAGAAATAAGACTGGAGGATCTGGTCTAGCCGATAAGGTAACTCTTACGACTGGGCACAACAGATCTACCAGGTCGCAGTGTACAAACCAACTCCTAACTCCACGTACTCATGTTCTACAACATAGTCCAAAATCATCGAAATTCATGGATTCGAATGGGGGTACTTTTCTTAGTATCGTACCGAAAAGAAAGCAATCACTAATCAGAGCTTAAGTAGCGAACACTCTTATTTTAATCAAGAAAATAGAATTTGTCATTACTTATGTCGTATTAAAATTTTCACCATTTTCTTCTAATAATAATAAACTGTTCTTTCTACTACAAAGAATTTAAATGCCTTAGATCGTCAAAAATTATATTTTCAAAAATAAATTATGTAATTTATAAATATGATTTATTTCTTAAGGTTACCATTTTACCCCAACTTACCCTATAAGAACTTTTTTTGATTTTAAGATTTGTCCATGTTAACTTATATTTTACTATTTATGTGTTCCAAACGCTGATTCATAAATTTGTATGACTTTTTGGTACGCATTAAAAATACATTCATTTCATTCGAAACCCATTCAAAATATGTCATATCCTTTCACAAAAATCACCCTGTAGAAACGTAATTAACAACATTGTTACGATACCTTTGTTCTTTCCCACTAAACCTGAATAGTGTTTTCACTCGAACGGCCTAGATAAAGCCATAAAACTATAAATGCCTTGAAAACTACGCGTGGAATTCGAAAAAACACACCGCATTGTGCCATATGTCACCGGCTTATAACGACTTTATACCGGTAAGAAATCATTATGATATATACAGCGAGCCCGAAATTTCAGTCAGTGAGGTCTTATTTTGGTTATTTTTACTGGGTTCAGTTTAATTCCACCTTTTCAAAAAAACTAAGTTTTTAAATTTTCAGAACTTACTAAATTATGAAAATATTTGCAGATATAATAGACCAGGGCTTACCTGTAAAATATCGGAGTTTCGTAGATGTGAAATGGAACATGGAGATATGTGCATGAGAACTTTCAGAATAATCTGAATAACGATAAATTTGATATGCGTCAATTCAAAAAGTTGGGCAACATTGTTTTTATTAATAAAAATATAAAATTAATGAAAAAAAAAAACGTTTTTTTTCCAACTTTTCTGTCGTGTAACTTTGAAGGTATTCATTTTAGAGGAAAGTTGAAAAGGAAATCTCAAAATATATTTCTCTTATTGCAAAATAACAATAAAAAAAGGTATTAATAAGTAGTTTTTTAATCAATTTCGACCATTTAAATTTCTCTGAGGACCTTCATATTAGAGCAAAGAAAACTTTATGCCATGATAAAATAACACGCTGAAATTCGTTAGGATTAAATAGATAGTTTTTGCACAATATTTTTGGTATCCGATTTCGTTTACAAAAAGTGACCATTTTTCAAGTTTGTCTGAGGCCAAAATATCACGTTAATATATTTAAATTTATTTTCGACATATAGTAGGAAACACAAGTTTTCCAACCCTTTTTTCAGAATCAAAATCGGATGATTTGGACGCCCTCAGGAATTGTTTAAAGACATTATTGATATTTTTGCTTATGAACAAATAGATTATCTCTGCGGATTTTCATTGGATTTTTTTCTGCAATAAATAGTTTGAAAGTACTTAGAAAGACGCTTCTTTTCGTGAAAAAAAAATTCAAATCCGTCACTTGGTTTCCGAGATACAAACTGTCAAAGTTGACAGCCTGTTACGATGAATCTAGAAACAATACAGACCTTATTCTTGAACCAAGAACTTTGTCTTGCCGAGTTCTTTTTTGATACAAATATTTAAATGTTTATATTATTGGAAAAAATGAAAAGAATATCCTCCACGCGCGTGAAAAATGAAAAAAAAAGAAGGGGGGGGGGCTCTCATTTTAAAACTGAATTCGAAGATTTAAAATACATATCTGAAGAAAAATTTCATTTTCTCGGATTCAAATGGAGCGATTTTGATCATTTTTTTTAAAACGATGAATCGCTAATAATGAAACTCAAATATTATAATGCCATGTGCCCATCATGCATTCATTTGGTATAAATAAATAACGTTATTTATGCATCATACTTACAGCATACTGCACCCTACAATATTAGACTTTCTAAGCGAATCTTTGTTTATTAATATAATTAAGCATACTATAACGATATATATTTATTTTAAATCTCTGTTTAAACAAATTCAAAAAAAATTGATTTTAAATGATTTTATTCGTAAAATATAGATAAAAATAAAATAATTATTTTATATAAATCATATATAAAAACCTAATAGTTTTTAAGTTATAAGGAAAACAATATTTCTACAAATATTTGGAGATATATTTTCGGAGATGAGAACATGATGCTTTAAAATGTAACCGTTAACATGAAAGTAGCGGGGCGGGAGTAAGAAACATCTGCTCAAACTGGCTTTCTGAAGGTATAGAATAGGCATTAAAGAGAATTATACTGAAAACGGTGTATATTAACGAATGTACTAATACGTAAAATAAATTATTTTTGGCATTAATACATCTCTCAATATAGTAATATTTTATTTTTATCTATATTTTACGAATAAAATAATTTAAAACCAATTTTTTTTTCAATTTGTTTAAACAATTTTGATAATTAAAGTAAATATATATTGTCATAGTGTGCTTAATGATATTAATAAACAAAGATTCGCTTGGAAAGTCCAATACTATAGTGTGCAGTATGCTGTAAGTATGATGAATAAATAACGTCATTTGTTTATTAGCGGTACATCGGTTTAAAAAAAAATGTACAAAATCGCTTCATTCAAACCTACGAAAATGAATTTTTTTTTCAGATATGTATTTTGAATCTTCGAATTCAATTTTAAAATGGGAGCGCCCTATCCTTTTTTTTATTCCTCACGAGCGTGGACGAAGTTCTTTTCATTTTTCATTAAAGTTTCCGATAACATAAACATTTAAATATTTGTATCAAAAAAGAACTCGGCAAGAAAAAGTTTTTGGTTCAAGAATCAGGTCTGAATTGTTTATAGATTCACCTTAACACCTTAACGCGCAGATACTTAACACATCATAACCAAAATAAGCCTACAATATAAGTTTTCCGCATTGATTTTGCGGAAATTCCATTTCTAAAGGTTTAAACAATTATTTATTTATAATAATCTTATTCCCACCCGGACGAACTTCCACCTTTAAAATTATTGTTCTGGAACTCAAAATACATAAAGAAAATCGGGTGGGTCCACATAAATTAAAAGAGCCACTGTGGACCCCCTGTCCTCTACACTAAAAGATACTTGAATAAAAAAAAAAGAACTATATTGGCAAGAGGTTCCTGAATCCCGAATCCTAAATATTTTAACGGAAACCTTTGTACTGTTACCTGTTTTGTTTAATATTTTGGTTGAGAAAATATTACAGTTAGCATTAGAATGTGATATGCGAGATATCAAAGTCAATGGTATATTGTCTGTGCAGATGATATTGTAGCAATCTTATATACAATCTTGAGGATCTCCAATCAATTAAAAAAAACTCATCGAATGCGGTTAAAAGTTCGGGCTACATATTAATACTATCAAAACAAAATGATTAGTAGACATTATTACATCACTAGTCTTAACAGGGACAGGAAAAGTGTTGAACGTGTCGTAAAATTCCCGTATTTGATCGCTACTCTGAATGAAATGTGGAACGTGGTGAAGAAGTGAGGGGAAGAATTGCCTGTGCACAGACAATCTACTTTAATCTTAAGAATCTTTCTCCCTAAAAGCCAAGGAACAGCAGCAGAAGAGCTTCTACAGCTAATAAAAGTCCAAAACGATGGGATAAAAATATCAAAAATATCAGAAAGGCTATTAACCTAAGGGATGAAGATAAAGGCCAAATACTGAGGGCAGAAATCGACGACCTATCTTGTCAGAAAATTAGAGTAAACGGACACACCATCCACTATAGGTTTCGAAAAATCCCCATGGACGGCCTCAAGAAAAACAACAAGAAAATGGAAGAAGTGGCATCTAAGACTTCTATCTAGGCGTTCGATCATCTGACCAATATGACAACGGAGGTTGAAGAAACCGAAGGAGAAGATGATACGAGAGACATTATCCTTACAGGAGTGGACATCACCCTCATATGAGAGGACGACACTCTCAATAACAGAAAAATGCATCGGAATGCCTCCTCTTCACTTATACATAGAGAAGAGGGCTCTGAAGACTGTTTATCGTTGCAGTTACTTAAGACATCTTGTAATGGGAACGGGCTGCTGCTCAGGTGTCTGGGAAAGCGCGATGGAGAAGTGTCCATCGCTCCCCATGCGCCTCTTTTAAGACCCAACCTCTTCCTGGAGATATATCTGTCAAGTAGAGGGGACTGGGAGGGAGAACATTTCGACAAGATCAGAGGTGGAGCCGGAGTAATCGGTAGGAACACAGGAGTCAAAGAGTACTACCCTCTCGGACAATATTCACAGAGGAAATTTATGCTATTCCGCAGTGTGCTTATCTCTGTGAGAGGGATATAGACAGAAATAGAGTAATAAATATATGCTCAGACAGTAAGACTGCGATATTGGCACTGAAGTCCAGTGTCGTAACTTCGTGACTGGTGTCTGAGTGCAAGGACGTACTGAATGGTATGACAAGGAACGGTTGCACAGTCAGACTCGTGTGGGTTCCGAGTCACTCGGGCATACGCGGGAATGAGAAAGCAGGCCGCCTGGTAAAGTTCGGTTCGGTAACTGAACCGTATGGACTCCAACCAATACTACCTGTCCTAATTGGCAAAATGGAATTAAATCGTTGTTAGAAAGCAAATTTATTGAATCGTATAGGGGAGCTCCTGGAATGAGGTATGTTAAGGAACATATAACTGGACCTAGCGCACGGCGTACTAAGGAATTTCTCTCCTTGGGAAGCAAAGAGCTGCGAATTGTTGTGGGATTGTTGACAGAAGATTGTAGCCTCAGGGGCTATCTTCATAGAATCGGTGTCGAAGACGACCCGACGTGCAGATGGTGTTTGGAGGGAGATGAAACTGTTGATCATGTCCGCAGAGAGTGCCTAGCACTCAACAGACTGAAACAAAGATATTTTGGAGATGCAATTTTTTTACTGGAAGCAATCAGGCAAGTTCAACTAACGAAGCTGCTTGGATTCGCAAAGGCGATCGGCCTCGAATGACCTGCAGCTATGGTGGAATGTAAAGGACCTAATAGAGCCCTAGACATTGACGACTTAGTATTACTACACCTTTTTCATTCATTTATTAATTCATTCAATAAAAAAATGGTAGTCATCAACATCGCCTAAGTGAGCATTCACTATGCTAAGGACGCCTCAGCTGTAATCGCTAGGACGTTAACTAAAAACCAGTTGTGAATCGCGCTGATCCAGGAATTCTGCGTGAACAGAATTCAGGTAAAAGGGTTACACTTTAAGTATGCTAAGCCGTAGTGTAACTAAGTGTATGTGTGCCCACCTCGCAGATTTTTGAATGAACCTTACTATTTTGCACCCGACTTGACCTTTCGCATTTATTCATTTTCATCAAGGAATTTGAGGGTGCCTCTGGATTGGCTGTGCCCCCCGCATCGCAGGTTCTGCGTGGTCGTTATTTACGCCACTGACGCTAAGGTAATATATCATGTCAGTAATGACAAACCAAAACATGCATCAGGGTAAGAAAATATATTTTTTTGTCTTCCAGAATTCTTAAGAGAGACCTCGTTCCTATTCGAGCATATCTCGAACTGAAGAAAAAGAAGCTTGCGATCATCATAGCCTCATGCTACTTCACAGGACACGACCCTGTACTACGGCTCGAAGTGCAAAGATTGGTAGAGTACTGTCAGGAAAAGAAACTACCACTACTATTGAGGTGTGATGCCGGCGCCCACAACACAATTTGGGACAGAAAGAACACCAAACAAAGAGGTGAGCAACTTTTAGAATATATCTTTAAATGTAATATTACCACAAACAGTATAGAAAATACCCCTACATGTGTAACAAGGATAAGGGAAAAAATGCTAGACATCACATTAAGTACACCAGGCTTAAGAAAATTAATAGGAAACTGAAGGGTATTGAATGAACCTTTTCTTTCAGATCATAGAATAATCGCTTTCAGTTTAGAACCCTGAGTCAGTCCCTAGAAGGAATGCTGGGAAAATAGATTGAGAAAAATACAGCACTAATCTAAAAACAAACTTAGCACGTATTCAGACCAGAAGACGCGATAAGCACCATCTGAAGGTGGAAAGGGACCTGAAAGAAGTAAATGAGATAATAATCGGACAAGTAAAAGTTGTAGGGGTGCACCTTGGTGGAATGACCGTCTGTCAGGGTTAAGATCCGAATGCGTAATAAAGCTAAGCATGACGGAACCACCCTGAGAAACATACTACCTACAACATAGAAATTAGGAAAGCTAAAAAAACCGCTTCAAGAAATTGTCTGAAGACATTCAATCCACACCTGCCGCAGATAGACTAGACAAAGTCATGGCGAAGGATAGGGTCAACAAAGCAATGACACTGAGAAAGCCAGACAGTGGCTTCACAGAGCGAGGAGGAAAGATCATTACTCTTACTCAACACTCACTTTCCAGGGAGTAAGCCTAGCATCGAGAATAATGTAACAGGACATCACGAAAGGCCCACTAGAGAAGCTATAGCAATGGTCAGACATATGTAATATTATGAAACCATTGAGATGGTTTGACGTTTGGGGCAGAAAATGGTTACAGGATCTTCGTTCTGGCAGATGTAGCCCTACCAAGTTTAAGCTCGTTGGATGCGTCTCGATTACTACTCTGGTTCTATTTATACCCAGAGTCACAGGAACTATGCAATGCTAAACAGAGATTCAACAAATTTGAGCTAGTTTGATTGATCCTCCCACCTAACTCAAAGTTTGTAGCGCGCCGAGGACTCAATGGCACTATAGTGACTATATATGATGTATTGCGATCGCTGCACACTCCCATTTAAGTCAAGGCTTGTAACGTGGCATACGTCTAGGAAATTAAAGAATGAAAATCAAATAAATAAAAAGAAATTAAGAAAGTCGATTTTATTTTCATGAAAATAATACACTCAACGTTATACAATAATTTTTTATATAAAAATAAGGTAAAAAGACATAGGAAAAATTGTTTCGTACAATAGATTCATATTTTGGATTATTAATTTGGTAAATTGTTTTGGTAATAAAATCGTGGGCACTCTAATTTTGCGACAAATTACTAGAAAGTGATTAATGTACATAATTACACTAATTAACAAAATTTAAACTTCGTCGTGTCACACAAACTTTTTTTAGTGTTTTTTTTTTATAATATAGTGTGTCGTCAGTAAAAATAAGCAGTTTTAAATTATTTATCACATATAATTTTTATTTAGTAAATAATGATAAATCTTACAGGAAAAACAATAGTTATCCAGAAAGTTATATAAAAATATTTGGCTTCCAGATTGTTCAGCAACAGTCGGCCAACATTCTTGAACTCCACCTAATTTGACAACGTGTAAGCTATCAAGACACTTTTGGGGATTTCATTCCACCTGAAAAAGGGACTAATAAAGTGAATCGTTTAGTCCTGTAATCCTCCCGAGTACTTTTTGGTGCTCTAGGCAGTTCGGTGTTGTTGGTTTTTTAGGTCTACTGCAGTGGAAACTAGGGTTTAGTAACTCGCTGGCTTTTGGGGATCATTCCTCCGTTGCATCCGACATTTTACCAAGAAGCATATTGCATGCGGAATAATGAAAAACTATCCAGATAGAGATAATTAGTTAAATATCACACTTTACAACTTTTTTATAAAGAGGTTTTAAGATAAGTCTTTTGAATACAGTGACGTTGACTGACGATTTTTCACATTACCGGCATAGATGCTGCATACAAAAAATAACCATTTTACCTCATATGTTGAAAAACAATTGTTCTAGGAGTCTGAAATTCATATGGTACTATTATTTTGCTCTGTATTTTCGAAAAATTTTGTATGTTGTCGCGTGCCTTTAGTTTTTAGAACATTTCATGAGGATATTCGATAGGTACACGATTTCTGTAAATTTAGTTTTTTATACAATTTATATAACTAGTACTAATGACTATTGTAAATCCATTTATATATTGTGAAATGCTTGAAATGAAAAATAAATCTAACTAAACTGGAACAGTGTTTCTATTCATTGAAAAATTCTGTGCTTGATTGAAAATAGCAAAAAATAACTCATTTCCTGAAAAAATTTTTTTAGGATAGAAATCACAAAAAAAATCATTTTTATTTAAAACACAATACTATTAACTCTTTATTTCATTGTTTTACAAATAATCACGTGAAAAGTCCTAAAAAATTCAGGCTGAATTACTTAATACTACTTTATTTTCTTTATTCTTTATTAAATAATTTGTTCAAACAAGTTTTATATTATTTCATGTAACTTGATTTTTGTCATCAAACTTTAATTCTAAAAACTGCACAATATGGTTTAAACAATAACTATGCAAACTAAAGACATCCAAATGATTTCTCTTTAATTATGATCTTCCTGTATTAAAAAAAAAAGATAAATCGCTGGTAAAAAAAGATTGAATAAAATAACAAGTATTAACGGTCTTTTTTTCAAACATTGTTATGTACTTACTGAAGGGGTGGTTTTTTACTTTCTTATTAAGGTAATTTTCTCCTGTATAAAGGACATATAGAATAATGTTTAACAACAACGAAAATTCCAAGACGCTGATGGATCTTATACTGTCAAAATATAGTTTGGAGTTAAAAGTCACTGCTATAAATTAGAAACGGTTAATTCTTTTTGTTCTGTTTCTTAGTTTTTCTCGCGGGAGTATTTTTTTATAACTTTTCGAGTTTTTTCAATAGTTATGTAAGCTTTTTGGTATTTGAAGCTACTCTTCACCCTATTTTGAGGGTTTGTTATACATCTATTGTATGTAGTTTGTACTTTATTATTTCACACATGCCTTCAAATTTAGAATCAATTCGACTCTGAGATGGAACAACGATTTCTAAAAGCTTAATCTTATATTCAGATTTCTGAGGTTTTTTCGACTGTAGGGGATGATTTGGGGGTGTATTTGTGATTATGACCTTAGATTTGGTTGTGAATTTGAAAAAATACTTGGCATTAAATAAGTCCCTTTCATTTGTGTAAACTTTTTGTTTTTGCAAATCCGTATAATACAACAAAGACTAAGTATTTGCTTATAATGACAAAAAATGATAAAAAAATAGTTGTCCAAAAAGACTTGATAAAAAAAATGAGTAACGTCAATTTTTTCGAGTAATAATATGCGTTTACTTAAAGACAAACTGACTTCTGATAGTGTGTCAGTCATTATTTTTTTCGTTTTTTTGCGGAGCATATACAGGGTGATTCAAAAATCGATCACGAAACTTAAGGGGGTGATTCTACTTGACAAAATAAGGGTAGAGCTTCATATAATTTTTTTTCAAAATGTCATTCGTTTTCGAGTTACAAGCCGTCCAAGTTCAAGTTTTTATTTTTTGTTTTTTGAATTACTCGCTTACAGGAAAACCGATTTGACTAATATTTGAAAGATAGGCTAAGTCTTCTGCGCTTCATCATTTTAGTAACAATTCACATTGATTGTTTGCCGCTAGAGGGCACTTTACCTACATTGAAAATTGTTTTTTTGTCATAATTTTTTAGTGTTGACAGCTACAGTAGTTTTTGGCATAATTTCTGAAAGACTGATGCCAGGCCTTTAAAAAAGGTGCTCTTTATTTACATCGCTAAACCCAACGGTTTAGACGTAAATCACCCTTAAAAATTAAGTGGTAAATTTACTTTTCTCATTTCATTACCACCAGCTACCAGGTAAATAGCTATCAAAGTATACTAGAGCTGGCAGTTTAACATCAAATAAATTCGCTTTTTAAACTATTTAATTTATAATCTTAAAACAACTAATAATGGCTAATCACCAATATTCAAATATCGAATATTGTGATATCCATTTTTGTTATGGAAAAGCAAATGGTAATGCAGAGTTGGCAAGAAGATATTATATGGAGAGTTATCCGGAAAGAAATATCTCTCATGCTCAAACATTTTCCAGTGTGCACAGGAGGCTTGCGGAATGTGGTTCCTTTAAAAGTTATAATGGAAATAGGGGAAGACCTAGAACTGCTAGAAACGTGCAACAAGAAGAAAGAGTGCTTGAAATTATTGAAGATAATCCAGGTATTAGTACTAGAAAAATTGGGAATGAAGTGCGGCTCTGTCAGGCTAGTTCATGGAGGATACTAAGAGAAGAACAACTCTACCCGTTTCATTCAAAAAAGGTGCAGGCTCTTTATGACGATGATCGGCCGAGACGGTTGGAAATGTGCAATCAGATCCTAGCTAAGTATGAACACGATAATCGATTAATTGGCATCATATTATTCACTGACGAAGCTGGTTTCACTCGTGATGGCATAACAAATCTACACAACATCCACACATATGCTTACGAGAACCCAAACAATGTGGTAGAAACGAAACATCAGCGTAGATTTTCACTAAATGTGTGGGCAGGGATAATAGGAGATTACCTTATTGGTCCTCATTTCTTTGATGGCCCATTAACTGGTGACGTATACTTAGATTTTATCCAAAATCGTCTCCCATTGTATCTGGAAGATGTGCCATTGGAAGTAAGGGCCAACATGTGGATCCTCCAAGACGGAGCTCCGCCCCACTTTAGTATACGTGTCCGACAGTATTTGAATGTAACGTATCCTGAGCGATGGATAGGACGAAGTGGACCATTGGCATGGGCAGCGAGGTCACCAGACCTTAATCCTATGGATTTTTTCTTTTGGGGTCATTTGAAACAATTGGTGTACGATATTCCAGTAATCAACGTCGAGGATCTTCGCTTCAGGATAATCGAAAAGTGCCAAATTATTAAAGAAACACCAGAAATTTTTCATCGAGCTAGGCGACATTTTTTGAAGAGTGTTAGGAAATGTATTGAAGAAAATGGGGGACATTTTGAGAATCTTTTTTAGTTTGTTTAGTACTGTTTCATTAATTTTTATCAATTAAATGTATATCGCAATAATCCATAATATGAATATTTACTGATTAGCCATTATTAGTTATTTTAAGATTATAAATTAGATAGTTTAAAAAGCGAATTTATTTGATGTTAAACTGACAGCTCTAGTATACTTTGATAGCTATTTACCTGGTAGCTGGTGGTAATGAAATGAGAAAAGTAAATTTACCACTTAATTTTTAAGGGTGATTTACGTCTAAACCGTTGGGTTTAGCGATGTAAATAAAGAGCACCTTTTTTAAAGGCCTGGCATCAGTCTTTCAGAAATTATGCCAAAAACTACTGTAGCTGTCAACACTAAAAAATTATGACAAAAAAACAATTTTCAATGTAGGTAAAGTGCCCTCTAGCGGCAAACAATCAATGCGAATTGTTACTAAAATGATGAAGCGCAGAAGACTTAGCCTATCTTTCAAATATTAGTCAAATCGGTTTTCCTGTAAGCGAGTGATTCAAAAAACAAAAAATAAAAACTTGAACTTGGACTCGAAAACGAATGACATTTTGAAAAAAAATTATATGAAGCTCTACCCTTATTTTGTCAAGTAGAATCACCCCCTTAAGTTTCGTGATCGATTTTTGAATCACCCTGTATATATATATATATATATATATATATATATATATATATATATATATATATATATATATATATATATATATATATATATATATAAAGGGTGATTCTCCTGGAAATTTATCGATCGATTGTGGGAAAACTATATTTAGGAAGAATCTGAAAATTTGACAGTGTACTAATCTGCACGGGAGACAGCTGGCTAAAATATTTTCAACATGGCGGCACTTTTGGTTATACCGGAAGTAGATGTCAACTTGCTTATTTTAAATTGAACATCCTATATATTATTACATTATTGATTTCTACGTTAAATATTTTATGTAAAATATTCTATATTTAAGTCTCCCCGTTTTAGACATATTTAAATTTTTATGTCAAAAATGACGTTTTAGGGTTAAAACTTAACTGTAAATTTTTCCTATAAGAAAATCTTTATTATTTAATTTGGGTTAGTTTTTTTGTAGACGACTTTAGTAGTCTTTTTATGATATTTTGAAAATTACTAGTACAAAGTGGTCAAAAAAGAAGAATAAAAATTATATTTAAAAAATCAATTTTTTCAAATAGGAAGCATTAATTTTATTAAATTTTATCATAATAAGCATTAAAAAGAAGGGCAACTTTGTAGAAGATTGTCCACTCCAAAAATTTGTAATTTTCAAAATATGGACAATTCAATATTTTTCTATCGCTTTTTTTTGAAGTTTTGTCATCAGTTGGCTATGATGGCGAGGCGTGGTGAAAATAAAACAATCAAACTCTACAGAATTGTCGCTATTTTTTGCCATTTGACATTTATTATTAATATAAATGCCGGAGCGATTAAACTACACGCACGAAGATTATTTAAACTTATTTATTATTTATGGAGAATAAGTTATTTCAAGAACATGCTATACATTTGCGATCTGATATCCGAAGAAACATAAACCAAAACTACCAACTGTTACAAGAATTATAAAAAACTTAAAGAACTTTGGATCTATAAATCCTAAAAGAAATAGTTGTTAATAAAATAAAGTTACAAAAATTATTTGAGTAAATGTTCAAATTGACGCCCTTGAACATCCCAACATTTCTCGCACCTAGGTAGGAACTCTTCATGGGTGGCTCTGCTTATTGACTGATGATAAAGTTCTTCAAATGCTATTTTGACGCGTTGCATGCAATCTTCCATAGTGGTTAATGCGGTGTTGTATACTTTATTTTTGATTGTCCCCCAAATCAAAAATCAGGTACTGTTAGGTCGGGGGACCGAGGTGGTCAAAGATTCTGCTCCCATTCTTGGGTATCCATTGATCATAAAAAGTTTTGCAGATAATTGTTAACTAAATGACTATTATGTGGAGGCGCTCCATCATGTTGATAAAATAAATTGCTATGATCAGCCAGCGGCAAGTTATCTAAATAGTTCACTTTCAACTTACTCAAGATGTCGAAGTAGCGCTCACCTATAAGTTAAATAACGTATTTTGTATCTAGAAGTCTTAAAAAACGGCTAACTTACCATTCAGATTATCTTGGTATAATTCTAGGGCGACGACGCCATCGTTTCTTATAGCTCAATACACGTTAAACGGCCAAGACTCTTGAAAATTGAATTCTCTAAATGGAACGACGTTTGAGTCGCTCGAATAGTGGAAATTGCTTCGATTAAACAATCAATTTTTTGTGAATTTGGATTCGTCCGAACAAATAAAATCCATAAATCCAGCATTTTCTTGTGACCGAAGAAAAATAAATTGACAAAACTCTGCTCTTCGTGGAAAATGAATGCCTTTTAAGTATTGTTTTATGGAATATACATAGGGATGAAAATTGCTTTTCTATAAAATCCTTAAAACTGATGTTTAAGATAATCCAGACTCTAATGCTACTTGCCCTGTAGATATTGCCTAATATGCTCCGAAATATCCTAAAATTATAGATTCAATATTCTCATTATTAACAACTGGTTTAATTCTATTTGTTTTTGCTTTTATGGATTCAAAATTCTTGAAGTTTTCTATAATCCTTTTAACAGTTGGTGGTGTTGGTTTCTGTTTCTGTGGATATCGGATCGCGAATGTATCTCATGTTCTTGAAATAACTTTATCACATTTTCAATAAATAATAAATAAGTTTAAATAATCTTCGTGTATATAATTTAATTGCCACGGCATGATTATTATTAATGAATGTAAAACGGCAAGAAATAGTGACAATTCGGTAGGGTTTGATTGTTCTATTCTCCCCACGCCTCGCCGTCATGGCCAACTAATAACAAAACCTAAAAGTCGTATAGCATTTTTACAATAGATATATGTTGAATTTCCAATATTTTGAAAACTATAAATTTTTGGAATAGACAAACCTTATACAAAGCTACCCTTATTTTTAATGCTATGATATAATTATAAAAGTAGGTGCCTTTCTATTTGAAAAAATTGACTTTTGACTATTTTTTAAATATAATTTTTATTCTTGTTTTTTGACCACTGTAGTAATAATTTTCAAAATATCATAAAAATACTACTAAAGTCGATTTTCGTCTACAAGAAAACTAATCCAAATTAAATAATAAAGAATTTCTTATAGGAAAAATTTATAGTTAAATTTTCGTCAGCAGACGTCTTTTTTGACATAAAAATTTAAATGTGTCCAAAAAGGGCGTGACTTAAATATAGAACATTATACATAAAATAAGTCCAGAATTTTACGTAAAAATCAAAAATGTAATATTATATAAGGTGTTTCATTTAAAATAAGCAAGTTGACATCTATTTCTGGTATAACCGACAGTGTCGCAATCTTGTCAGCTGTCCCCCATGCACGTTACTATACTATCAAATTTTCAGATTCTTCCTAGTTATAGTTTTTCCACAATCGTTCGATAAATTTTCCGGAGAATCACCCTGTATATATACTGAACTTTCGAAGAACGAAACTCCAAAAAACCTAAATTCCCTAATGACATGTAAACCGTAGATACCACATGATACTTTAATTTCTACACGGGTATTCATTTCATCACCTTTTTCATAATTTAGCTATTTTCCCACACGTTCAGCAATAAAAGCACACCGTCTTTCCTCGAAAAGCAAAATAGCCAGCCTGGTTGTACGACGTGTGGTCACCCATGGTATGTCGACTATGGCATATATGCATGTATTATACGTTGGTTTATGTGTAACCTTTTGTTATCAAATCAAAGTTATGTCATCTACCCACAAGAGCGACTCTTAATATGCACTTTCTTGGTATACAATGTTGTTGTTTTTTTTTATGCTTACTGTTTATTGTGCTATACAGGATGGTAAGTTAACTGTTGTTTTTTTTTTAATTGCCAAAAGCTACATACCTTACGAAATATTTCGGAAAACTATGAGTCCGAACAATTATACTATCACGGAAAATGCACTCTTCCCTGAAAATAACTTTTAATTAGCGCCAAATATATGTGTATATGCAGATGTTTTTAATCTAGTAGGCGGATATATTCACCTGTTTTAAAAACGTTGAAGTTTATATACAGGGTGTTTCCAAATAAGTGCTCAAATTTTTAGAGTTATTCTTGAGATAATTATAAGCATAAACGTTCATTTAAACATATGCCCGATACTGCTTAGTTTTTAAATTTACGAGATTTTAAATCTTATTAATATTTTAGTGTTTTAAATTTATATCATTTGTTTTAAAGATAATTAAGTCAGATTGAAAAACAACACCTTTTACAGTTCTTATAAAAAAAATATTATTAAGTGAAATAATATACAGAGTGGTACTTTCTTCCGAGTCTGTAAAATTTTACCCTCTTGAACTTTTTTTTCTGGCACCACTGACCTAATTTGATTATTTAGTAAGTTTTCCCATCTTTTGTTTGAAGGTTGTAGACAATGTTGAAGATTGACTAAAATGTGGTTGTCGTACTTGCAACGATTAGAAATACAACCTAATCGAAACGTCGTAAAAATAAATAAAAATGAGGACAACAACGATTATAAATACAACCTAATCGAAACGTCGTAAAAATAAATAAAAATGAGGACAATGCAAGTACGACAACCACATTTTAGTCAATCTTCAACATTGTCTACAACCTTCAAATAAACGTTGGAAACCCGGTATGGACCTGGTACCAGCGACAAAACCAAAGCCTGCGAGAAAATTAGGATCAAATTGTCAAGGAGGAAGCTCACTCTTTATTTTTGCTACAAGCACGAGACAGCAACATAGTAGTGAACATAACCCGATTCGCTCGATCCCCCCACTCCTCGACCTTGACCTTGACCTTGCTTCACCCCTCTTTGGCCCCGCCCACATGTCCTTGTCATTGACCTTGAAAGTGCACGTGTGCTTTGGCCTTGGCCTTGTGTTCAAGGTTGTGTGTGTGACCTTGACCTTGACCTTGGTCGAGACGACCTTGACTTTGTTGAAGGTCATCTTGGGTGTGTGACCTTGAAGATATGTTACGTGGTTGGGGGTGACCTTGAATGGTTTTATATAAGGTATGGGGCAGTTTCATTCATCAGTTGGCTCTGACTTGTATAGGTAGTACATGTGTTAATATTTGACAAATCATGGCATATGTTTGTGAAAATTGCGGTTCTAAGTTTACTAATATTTATAATATGAGACGTCATCAAAGAGAATCGTGTGCGGCGAGATTTAATGAAGTACCTGGAGGAAAACGGCTCCGAATTGAAGAGTATACATCGACGATTTCGCTAATTAATTGCGCTACATGTAATGTAGATGTTCCAATAAATCATATGTCGGTGCATAAACGAACACAACAACATAAAAATAATTCATGTTTGCCGGTATGTCATGGTGTGCAACTCGTTCAATGTGCCTTCAAAAGGAGAATTGCAACCTATCGGGTTAGCAGTGATATGGAGCATTCCGATTACGTAATGTTCTTTGCAGACATTAAATCCAAGGTGGTGGAACTTGTTAATAATTTATTGCGTGTGCATCATGCTTTAAAAGTTAACATGACAGCTGTTGGCGAGTACATGCTTCCATCACAAGAAATATTCAGTGAAAAATCCTTCAACACTGCTAATCAAATAATTAGTGTAGAAAGTGATTTGGATGCCGTTTACCATTCTTTCACCGAATTAATAAAAACGCAGGCGACAGAGTTCCAGGAGAAAGATTCAGGTATGGAAAAATCAAAACCCGATATATTAAACTGATTTTTATATATTATTTTTCTTGTTATAGGATGGGCTCTTGTGCGAATTTTATACTTGGAAGTTGGTATCAACAAGTATATGCCTATGGGTGGCTCATCATACATCAAGTTGCCGTGTTCTATTGAAAAGAAAGGAGCTGTCGTCAATGTGATTAACCAGGACGAATTTTGCTTTGCGTGGGCTGTAACATCAGCATTGTTTCCTCCAATAGCAGAGCCTTCACAGAAGACATCCTACCCCCATTTTTCTAGAGTGCTAAATGTAACAGGTATGGATTTTCCAGTAAAATTACGTGACATTAAAAAATTTGAGGAAATGAACAACATATCAATTAACGTATACGGTCTGGAATCTAAATATGAAAATAATGAAGTAATACATGAAGTTATTGGTCCACTGAGGTATGCGTCAAAAAAGTTGGATAGGCATGTAAATTTATTGTTAATTACAAAAGACTGTAGTAGTAAAGATGGCGGTGAACATTTTTGCGATACGACTTGTTCAAAGAGTCATTATTGTTGGATTCGGGATTTATCACGTTTAGTTTCAAGTCAAATTAGTTGTCAACAACATAAAATATATTTCTGTGATGGTTGCCTCATTTATTTTAGTACACCGTCAGCTTTAACTTTACATCAAAGCTACGATTGTAACCACATTTTCACGCAAACACCCTCAGTGGATTTAAAAATCGATAAATTTGGAAAGAGTGTGCCGGAAAATATTTTAAAATTCGAGGGTATAGAAAAGCAAATGCGCGTTCCATTCGTGGTTTATGCAGATTTCGAATCTGTTTTAAAACCCATTGAAACGGTACAACCAAACCCACAAAATTCTTACACTGTAAAAAGTTTTAAACATGAACCATATTCTTTTGCTTATTTAATTAAATGCTCTTTTGACGACTCACTTTCGAAATTTGAGCTATTTCGGGGGAATAATGCAGCTCAAGTCTTTGTGGATCGTATCGAGTGTGATTTAAGGGCTCTATACAACACATATTTAAAAGACATTAAGCCTATGAAACCGTTAACGCCTGAAGAAAAAAGGGAGTTTAATGATGCTAAAATATGTGGTATATGTGAAGGCCCTTTTGAAGAGGGTGAGATTAAAGTACGAGACCACTGTCACATAACTGGTGCAAAAAGATTTGGTGCTGCACATTCCGTTTGTAATTTAAATTATAAATTACCCTCTTTTATCCCTATCATATTTCATAACTTAAGCGGCTACGACAGCCATTTATTTATAAAAGAGTTATGTAAATATGGGGATAAAATTGGTGTTTTGGCTCAAAGTAAGGAAAAGTACATATCATTTACCAAAAGCATTTATGTGCACGATTATTTTGATAGTAAATGTGGAAAAGTCAAGAGGAAATATTTAAAGTTGCGATTTATTGATAGTTTTAAATTTCTGTCAACGTCTTTGGAAAATTTAGGCAGCGGTTTAAACGACGACGATTTTATTGAAACGCGGAAACATTTTTCAAATATCAACCAATTTAATTTGATGCGTCAAAAGGGTGTTTTTCCCTATAGCTTTATTGACTCTATAGAAAAAATGGAAAATACATGTCTTCCAAGTAAAGATGAATTTTATGATAATTTACGGGAAGAACATATTAGCGATGAAAGCTATAGAAGAGCAAAAGAAGTATGGCGCTTGTTTGGGTGTAAAACTTTGGGGGACTATTCGGACGTGTATTTAAAATCAGATGTGTTGCTATTGTGTGATGTTTTTGAGCAATTTCGGAATAATTGTTTAAAATTCGATAAACTTGATCCAGCACATTACTATACCCTTCCAAGTTTATCATTTGATTGTATGCTACGTATGACTAAGGTAGAGTTAGAGCTCTTAACTGATATAGACATGATACATTTTTTTAAGAAAGGTATACGCGGCGGCATAAGCCAGTGTACAGAAAGGAAGCACATCGCTAATAATATTTTTTTACCAGACTATGACCCAACAAAACCTTCTTCATTTATAACATACCTTGATGCTACAAATCTATATGGTCATAGTATGTCACAAGCATTACCATATGGTGGTTTTCGATGGTTAAGCGAGCGCGAAATTCTGGATTTAAATATTATGGCTGTTGGTGATGATAGTTTACATGGCTACGTTTTGGAAGTGGATGTGCATTATCCGACTGAGTTGCATGATGCACATTCTGATCTTCCATTTCTAGTAGAAAATATCATACCGCCAACAGAAAACGCTAAATTACCGAAATTAATTCCTAATTTACAAGATAAAAAAAAATACATTGTACACTATAGAACTTTAAAACAAGCCATCGCCAACGGCTTAGTGGTAATGCAAACCCATCGAGTATTACAGTTTGAGCAATCAAAATGGCTAAAATCGTATATTGATTTTAATACCAATTTACGTAACAAGGCCACCACAAAATTTGCGAAGGACACTTTTAAATTAAAAAATAACGCGATATTTGGTAAAACTATGGAAAATGTGGAAAATCGAAAGGATATAAAATTAGTAACACATTGGGAGAACAGTGTAGGCAGAAATGGAGCTAGAGCACTAATATCCCGCCCCAATTTCAATAGTAGCTCGATATTTACCGAGAACTTTGTTGCTATACATATGAATAAAGTTAAAATATTGTACAATAAACCAATTTATATCGGTTTTTCCATATTAGATATATCAAAGACTGTAATATACGATTTTTATTATAATTTTATTAAATCCAAGTTTGGCGATGATGCTTCGTTACTTTACACCGATACTGACTCGCTTATATTAAAAGTGTATACGGAAAACTTTTATCAAACTATATCAGAAAACCCCGAAAAATTCGATACATCAAATTACCCCGAAATTAATAATTTCAACATAATTAAAAGTAATTCTGTAGTTGGTAGAATGAAAGATGAGTTTCCTGGTGATCCGATAATAAGTTTTTATGGTACCGGCGCGAAGGCTTATTATGTAAAGTCCATTAATAATGAATTAAAAAAAGCCAAAGGTATCAAAAAATGTGTTATCGAGAAAGACCTTCATCAGGAAGACTACCAAAGAATTGTTGAACGGGGTGGTTTGATATTAAGAAAGATGAAGACATTTAGAAGTGAATTACATAACATTTATACCAACATAATAAATAAAGTAGCATTGTCACATAGCGATGATAAACGTTATGTAATTCCCAGTTCAACCAAAACTCTACCTTGGGGGCATGCAGACATAGATTTTTACAAAACAGACCCGGAAGAAAACTTAGCAAATTTAGTCACCGTGTTGGAATCATTTCTAAGTCAGGACAGCACGTAATCTGGAAAATCCATATTTCATTATTTGTATTGTTTTTATTATTTCTATTAAACATACAACATTAATATGTAACGATAGTATTGTAATTTTTTTTTTTTTTAAATAAAAAACATGTATTCATTACTTGATTGCTTTTTTATTGAACCTTTATTTTAAAATTATAAATATAATGAGGTGTCGACAAATAACAAACTGTAAAAGTTATTGTTGAAAAATTTGTCTAATAGTAAATTAAACGCACAGGTCTACGAGTAAATGTTTAATGTGAAACAGGTTTGCTGACAAGATCCTCCATAGTCTTTTCAATTTTCAACATTCTAGAGTTAAGTTCATCACGCAGTTCGTCTTGCCTAAGTTCATATATTGCAATAACAGTATCATCAATGTATCCTCTAAGTTCTTGACCGGTTTCAATTAATTTCTTGCGTACGTAACCTTCAAGTTGGTTTCTGAATATATCTTTAATAACAATTGTTGAGTCATGTAAAGCTTTCTGCGTATCTTGCACACACTGAGCAAGGTTATTATCAACATAATTTCGTGTGGTCGCATCGTCTCCTTCAAGAGGTTCTGCTAAATAGCACAATCTTTTGCTTCCCATGTCGTAATCTCCATTAGGTGTAAGTTTAAAACCTATTCCTGAAGGACCTCGCATAAAGTTAAAATCCTTAAATTTTCTTTTGCGACCGAACTTATCAATAGTGTTTACTTCTGACATTGTTATGTGAGACTGATTTGAAACCATTAGATTTCACCCTAATATATGGTTCTATTTCATTAATAAACGGACTCTGCAGAAAAATATGGATTGCAAAACGTATTTTAGGTGATGTTTAATAAATACACATACAGATTCATTTTACTATTGTTTTATTGAAAAAAAAATTAAAATATAACAAAAGATTGAGTTTACTTTTTATTATTAAAAAAAATAAAAAAAAATAACAAACAAAAAAATTAAAAATTAAGAAATAAAATACATGTTAATTTCTTCTGTACAGGTAAGCTTCTTCTATGACCCAATTTATTCTCTGGATAGCACGTTCATTAATGTCCTTGAACTGGTAGTAAACTAGTCCACAAAAGCCGCATTGTACAAATTTAACCCTGAAAAGGTCAATGTAGTTGAAGTCGTACGTAAGATCATTTCGCCAGCAGATACCTAGTCTTTTACAATGATGACAAGTTAAATAAAAAGCTTTTGGTATATGACTGTATGTTTTGGCTGCTTCACTAGGTTGTTCATCAGTTGGCAACATGATGTTTGAATATGTTGTACTTTTCAATCGCGGTATTCTAATTATGTATTACTTTTTAAAATAACCTTGACAGGACCAAAAAAAAAATCCTTGAAAATTACAACCTCGAAAACGACCCTGACATTGACGGGTACTTTGACCTTGGCCTTGGCCTCGCATCTAACAAGTTTAGTACTATATTTATATGCTTCTTTAAAATAACCTTGACAGGGGCAAAAAAAAAATCCATGAAAATTACAACCTTGAAAACGACCCTGGTATTGCCGGTTACGTCGGCCTTGGCCTTGGTCTTGCATCTGACAAGTTTAAATATTATACTTAATGCATCGAACAAAAGGAATAAAGGCGGTGTAGTGGGGGAAATGGGCATAAAAGCAGACTTGCTGGCTCGAGCTCTTCACAGTTCGTCAGAACAGCAAACAGTACAGTGCTAAGAAAAAGTTAATTGTGTGAGTTTGAATATCGAAAATGTCTAGTGTACGGTCTTTTTTAGATGCTCTTGACGTGAGCTGCGGTTCACAGCAAGGCATGCTGGATAACATGAGTGGTTTAGAAGTGTTAAGTCCGGGGGTGTTCGAGAACTGGAATGGCGTGGAGCATGAAGATGCCGAAGACCGAGCCCTCAACGATGGTCGCGACGAGGAGTTAGTTCAGTCGGCAGCGCAATTCCTGGAATGCTGGACGGAGGAGAAGGAGCCAAAGATAAATGTGATTAGTGATGTGGTTGTGCGAAAAGCATCGCGGCTTAGGGAATCTTCTCCGAAAGCTTCAAAACTGAAAAAGCTCTTGACTATGCGGAAGTCGGAAATCGCCGATAAAAAAACATTTTATTCGGCGATTAAAGGTGTGGGACAAGGGAAGAAGAAAAAGTTTAACTTTAAGCGTCCCTCCACCCCTGTTCCATTACCCGACTTCCTAAAAACAGCACCGCAAGAGCCATTGTCAGTAGAAGTGGAAGTCATAGAAGGCCCCGATGGACCAACACCACCAACGCCACCAACACCGGCCAGCGTCGAGAATGAAATAGTGTCGGAGGTGAAGTCTTCCCCAGCGCCAGCACCCCTGTCGCCGATATTGGGGTGCCGGAAACCCATGAAGAAGCGGTTTAAGCGTTGTTTTGAAGGCGATGAAGTTTCCGCTGCTTCGTCGTCGTCGTCGCCATCGTCATCGTCTTCGCCAAATAAAACCGCGTCTTCTTCCGAGCCATCACAACCGGAGTGGGTCGAAGACTTCACCAACTCCCAGAAGACCAAATTGACAGACATTTACGCCATGAAAAAACGCTTAGTGAATGAAGTGAACGAGTGTGCCAGTGACATTATAGAACTTGAAAGACAATTAGAGATAAAAAAGGTGAAATCTGCGCGGTTAAAAAGACAATTAGAGGACTTTAATAAATTATGTAGTAGGTGTTAGGTAGTTGTAGAGATTAGCTTTTAATTTATAGTATTAAGTTTGTAAATATATATATATATATATATATATATATATATATATATATATATATATATATATATATATATATATATATATATATAATGTAGTTAATAAAAAAGTGTTTGATCAAATTTTTTATATTTTATAATGAGAATAAAAATGACTTGAAAATTTATTTTTGTGTGTTATTTCATATAGGCCCTGTCCCACATAATATTAGGTAATAAAAAAAAAAGAGTGAATAATCCACTAAAACTACGCAATAGCAATAGTTGTAAATATTTTCTGATAATATTTACAAGTATGCTAAAACATGGTTCGGTTTATGAAGTTAAGGTTCTGTCGCCAGAACTTCTAATACTTTGTATCTCAATATTGTATGTTTTTATGAAAAAAAAACATAAAATATTGGTTACAAAGTATTATAACCAACTAAAACTACGATCAAATTATTTTGTGGTCCTGAAAAGGACCGTTTGGTTGTAAAACATGCGACTCTTTTATTGAGTTGTGGAGTCGCACGGCCCGTCATCATCAGCGGGGGTGGCGGTGCTGTCCTCTGTGTATTCGATGATGAACCGCCAAAGTTCATCCCATCTAGGATCGTTCGGCTCCCACTCCAAACAATTCTCTGTGGTAGAATCTACCACAGGGCATTGGATGGGTTGTTGTTGTTGTTGTTGTTGAGTCGCAGACATGTTGAACTAAAATGATTGTAATAAGTATTGGTGGTCGTATATATAGAGACAAATTAATGGTGGGGGGTGAAAACAAATGTCGTATTACGTATTGAGACCAAAAGTTGTTTGTGGTTTCAAATACGAACGAACGATTTAGCTGGGTTCCACCAGCACTTAAAGTTTTAATACTTTGTATCTAATATTGTATATTCTATACATACAATATTAGTAACAAAGTACTAATATGTACTAAAACTACGATCAAAGTATTTTGTGGTCCTGAAAAGGACCGTTGTTGTGTGCCCTTAAAAAGGGCCAGGGAGAGTGTGGGCTTATGGTGCCCCATCCTCGCTGGTCGACCACCAGCTTGACGAATCGCAGGGGCCTTGTGGGTCGTCGGGTGTTGGTGATGCTGGAATTTCCAGCACCGCATCTTCCGTCGAGTCCGGCTCTGGCTGCGGCGACGGAGTTTCGAGTCTTTGTAAGACCCAATCACCCGCGTCGTCTAATTCCACTAGACCCGGATCATGGTCATATACTAGCGGAATCGGCTCATCCAAGTCGTCCCAACGTAGGACGTCAATTTCAAAATCCACCTCGTCGTCGTCGTCGAAGACTTGCAGGTCTCCAACGTTGTCGGCTACGGTGTCATCACTAAAGATGGATGAGCCTCGGCTGGCGGGTCTTTCTTCCTCCATGTTCATCGTATGAGGGTTGATGAATATATGACTGTGTAACTGACCCAGTCTCATATATATAGAACTACCCCCACCCCACCAACGGATTCTAAATGTTATGTATTGGTGAGAGCTTATAGAATTATTGATTTTTTCAAAAACTTTAAATAAGGAATTAGATTTGTTTAGACAATAAGACTTATTCTTAATATTTTGTGAAGAATAAATTACAAAAAAAAAATAATAGAAACCTTGTTTGAACTGTTAACATTTTCATAGGTTCTCAAGCATATAACTTGGCACTTAAGCTACGAGACAAATCGTCGTTAAACGAATATCTCGCCCCATAAGTGACGATTACTAAACTACGATCAAAATATAATGTGGTCCTGAAAAGGACCGTTTTTGTGGCCCTAAAAGGGCCTGGGGGGAGGGTGGGGTGCCTACCGTGGAGTAATACCCAACGATATTAACACCGACCTAGGTGCAGCCCTTGGTCTTCTCATTGGCGGCACCGTCGTCGTCGCTGGTGGTGTCGGCGTGGACTTAGAAAAAAAAAAAAAAAAAAAAAAAAAAAACCTCCCCTACAACTTCCACATACTCCCGTTCGGCGGCCCTAGCCTCCTAACTCAAGAATTTCAATTTTTTCATCTAAATTTTTTGTCATTTTTAAGATTTTCCAAATTTTTTTTTCACCATTGTATTCTACTCAAAATTCTAGGTAATTAAAGTGCTTTTATTTTTTCTCTATCTTGAACGGTTCCCGAGCTACAGCGCTTTAAAGAATTCAAATTACTAACTTTCTATAACCCTTTTTTTCAAATTTCATTTTTTCGAATTTTCAAAAATACCACAATATGTAGAAAAAAATTCTCTCTTTAATTTCCCAATACCGTTTTTCTCTAAATCTTCAACTTTAGCGCGTATTCAGCATTTTCAAAAAAAAAAAAAATTATAATTTTTTTTACACCATCGCATTCTCCTCAAAATTTTGGGCTATCAAAGTGCTTTTATTTTTTTTCTATCTTGAACGGTTCCCGAGCTACAGCGCTTTAAAAAATCCAAATTACTAACTTATTGTAACCCTTTTCTTAAAATTTCATCTTTCCGAATTTTGAAAAGTACTACCATATGTAGAAAAAAATTCTCTTTCTAATTTCCTAATATCATTTTGCTCCAAAACTTCAACTTTGGCGCGCATTCACCATTTTTCAATTTTTTTTTTGAAAAAATTTTTTTTTACGTTTTTACTATCGAGAAAAATGCTTGCTTATAGTACTCGATTTCCTCTATAATTTTTTCTTATAACTTTTTTCCCTATTCCTAACCGTTACTTTCCTACAAATTTTCTAAATCGTTGTTTTCATATTTTGCCTTAAAAATTTTTTCTTGTGTTATTTAAGCTCTTTTTTCCACTTAATAAACCACCATTTTCTAAATTCCCGTACTCTTTTCTTAAAGAGCGGGCTTTTCCGCCAGCTTTTTTTTTGGTTGGGTTTCAAATAAATATAAAACTACTACTTCACTCATTACAATTTTATTGATTCAAGAACATTATTTTGTGTTACATATAATAGATACATTAAAATATAGATTTATTGGTCACCGAACCGTTTAATACATTATAACTAAAAAATGAGTCGTGAATAACTAATGCGTACACTTTAGTGTCTTTGGGAAATTTATTCTTTCTCGTTTGGAACTCCAATTTTACATCCACTGTCGATGAGTTAATCGCCTCTGGTTGATGACTGCAATTGATAATAAAAACGGGGTTTTTCATATATTCCGCGAACGTTATCATCGGATCGTTTATTTCGCGCCCGTAGTAGCTGCTTTGGAAGTTTTCGTAATTGTAATAGGCTGCTGCGTACAGTTTCTTGGCGAAATCTAAATTCCATCTTTCGTATGGATAAACGGTTGAATTCAGATACAGTCTAATGTCGCATACGTCGGCGTGGGTAAACTGGGTTGCGTTTTTTTCTTTCTTGTCGCAATTATTGCTGTCTTGAAACCCGACGATTATATAGCGCGGTCTTTCCAGACTTGTACTCGTTCTCAAGGCCAACACGTCGGAAAATGTTTGCCTTAAAGCTGGTAATTCGTACAGATCCCATTTACGATATGCCATTTGAATACTGGCATTGTTTCCTCCTTTATTAATGCGAGACAGTATTTTCAATTTTTGCTTATCGTCTGGAATGATGTGACGAATTTTCCATTCGATTTTGTCGATACTAATTTCTGCCTCTACTTCGCCGACGTAACAATTGGCAAAAGTGCGAGCTATAATCATAATAAGCTCTTGTTTTACGTTGAAAACACCTTTTGCGTAATCTTCGGCGAATCCCATAAGATATTTTAAGGGTAATTTCCCGGAGAATACGTTACTTGCCGTGTCTACGATATCTTGGTTTGCTTCGTCGAGACCCCATCCGCACGTCATGAGAGATCTTTGTTGCAAACTTCCGAATGAAACCATGGTTTTTAATGTCGTCGTAACTCCAGGTTTACGAACCACGGCGACCTGTTCACCTCCCATCTCGTAGCGAATTTCATCGAACAAAAATGCGAGGGCATTATTTGATAAAAAACATCTTTTCGTTGCGTCTATGGGTTTAAATTTTCCTTCGATATATATGTAACTTTCGGCGATATCCAGTATAATATCTTGAAAATTAATGGGGATACGGACTTCATCCGAATTGTTGAATGATGGAGATCCGTATGGTTTATACGTATGCTCTTCTAGACTAATAATGGAATTGTCCAAGATGGGCTCGGAGAAAACCTCTATTTTATCGCTGGTGGTGGAAATCATTTTCGCACTTTAAGACCGATTGATTTTAAAAATTTATAGTCTTCGGCAGATAACTGTTGAGATGTTTGTGATCTAACGTCTGGACGACGACTAACCTTGACGTTAACTCTTCTTTTACTTTTATTATGTTTCGGCGGTTCCCCCATCTTAGTCGACAGCACACACAATTGACGATTGAAGCAAAAACCCATTTCTATGAAAGTTTCTTCAGTTCCAATTTCACGATTATTTTCTCGCCTTGAAAATTGATTAGATCACCGCTATCGTCCAAGATGCGAAGAGTAATGTTGTCGATAAACTGACGTCCTGCCGGCATTAACGGCATATAAATATTATTTTGTGGTTCTTTACTGATTTTGTAACCGGGCTCCACGTCGATATCGAATTCGAACAAGGTATGACCTTCCACCGAATTCATATATGCTCCGGAAATTATATTACAATCTACACGTATGATGCGTACTTTCATTATTTCCACCATCTCGGTTGATTCGTGCTTTTTGTCTCTTTTTAACACTGTATGATTAAATCCTAACATTTTACCGATACTCGCCTCTCCCCGGAAATCTATAGTATATTGGGATTTCAGTTCACATTTCAGCGTATTATTATTAGCAACCAAGTAAAAGATTCCATCGTTCTTTTCTTCAGTTGAAATCCTCAAAGCCTCCAACATAGCTTTACCTATCTCATCTATTTCATAGGCCCCAGGTGGAATCTGCAATTGTATCGGCTCGGTGGTGTAACCCTCCTTCATGTAGGCAAACTTATTGTTGCTTTCGTCCACATTAAAAATTGAATTGTATGTGTAAAATCCCAGCAATGCCAGACCATATTTGTTTTCTCTATTTAATTCGACTGGTGGATAAAAATCGGCGCTTAAGACGCTCGAGTGTCCTGTTAGTGTGAACGTATAAGACATGACTAACCATTAAAACATCACACATCTCGGTTTTATTCTTAGCGGCAACATTTAAAAAGATTCATCTTCACACCTTTTCTCACTGCATTAGATAGTGATGTTTTTATGCTATTTTCTGCTTTTATGCGCACATCGCTGATTTTGCAATAACAACAAAATATTTTTCTAGCCGTAAGATCCTCATCAGTCATAACCTCGTTTAAATTGCTGCTGCTGCTGCTGAAATAATGTTTGCAACCGCACTGATATTTTAATATATCGATATCGCTTTTAAGGTGCTCCGGCAACTTTTCCCAAACGAATGGAATTTCATTTGGGGCTAATGCAATCATTACTTCCTTGGGCATGTTTTCTAACTGTTTCACGGTCATTTTCCTTAATCCACCGGCTAGATGAAATGCTTTCAGTGATTGCAACATTTTAGTATAGTTATTGCGATCCATTTGCGGTGTTAATGGTGACGATGATGATGATGACATCTTTTACGCTGATGATTCGACAAGAAACTTTAAGCACAAATGTCCACACCAGACTGTTCCAAAATCCTGCTGACGATCGTATGTATAGTAAATAATTTTTGATGGTTCCGATCCCGTTTGTAGATATCGTACCAATTCGATCGGTGGGGGTAAATCGCCGAAGCTGTCATAATATGTTACTTTAGAATTATTTTTTCTATAAGCTACCCAATGAGTCCCTGCACCACGCGTACTATCCAAATTCACTATTGCTGCTTCGTAACGTCGAGGACCTTGTCTAGGTAATAAATCCCTCATATAAACGCCTCGAAAGTGTCCTATTCTTTTCTTTTTGGCATATTTTTCTATATCGATGTTAGATAGTGGTCTTCGAGGTAGGGATTCAATTAGTTTTTTGATCTACGATTTAAAAATAATCCCATACCTTTACGATATGGCTTTAGAAACAAACCATTTCCTTTCGATTTTAAATACAGGCCGGCACCGGTTTTATCTTCGCTGCTTTTTTTTACTGCTTTTATGGCACGCACAATTCCCGCTGCCCCACCGGCTAATGAACCCAAAGCTGATAACCCGGCAAAAATTGGTATTAATGGTAATATTCCACCAGTTTTAGGAATCGGTATTATTCTCGGTGTACGAACCTTCCTTTTGCCACCTGCCGCTTTTACCGATCTACGTGCTGCCGACAGAGCTATTTTAGATGCATTCATGACATTTTTTTCCAACACATTTTTACTTCCGGCTTTTAATAATTCCCTTCGAACTGCTTGTCGAATAGCTGTTCCGAAACTGGCTTTCCGAACATGTCGATTTTTATTAACACCTTTCCTTTTTGTATGACGCGTGCCTTTACTAGATGTTTTTTTTGTTGTTAATGATGATGGTACACCCATACCAAAACGTTGTTTTCCTTTCATAATGTTTGTAACTAACCAAGCTGCTGTTTTTTCACCTAAACTGGAATCTTTCGATTTTACTCTATTCCAAGCACTTTGTTCGAGCTCGTAATCCGCTCGATGTCTCGCACTTATGTTGTCTTTATTATGTAAATAGGCTAAATCGTGTTTTTTGCATGCGGCATCCAAAGGATTAATGCCTGGATCACCTCTTGTTACACGTTTTATTACTTTTGTTCCGGGTCCGCAATATTGATAACCAGGAATGTATACCTCGAATGGTAATTTATTTATTAACGAATTCACAATACCGTATCCAGTTTTGTTGGAAACGTGAGACCGTCCACTTCGTTTGACGCTCGGCATCTGAATGACAGTTTTTGTGAAAAATTTCCTATAAAATATCAAATTTTCCTAAGATGCGCGTTATCGATCTTAAACAAAAACTTCCTATTGACAATCTCGATGAAAAAGTCGGACTTGGATTTGAAAAGAAGATAATGAAGAGACACGGTCCTTTACTTCCTTCCTCTATTCGCGGCCTGTTAATTGGTCCATCCAATTGTGGAAAAACTAATGTCATGATTTCGCTGCTTACACACCCCCTTGGGCTACGTTTCGAAAATGTCTATATTTACTCGAAATCTCTGTATCAACCGAAATATGAGTATTTAAGGAAAATTTTAGCGCCCATCAAAGGTTTAGGCTACTATGCCTTTAATGATTCCAGTAATATTGTGGAACCGTCCGATGCAAAACCAAACTCTATATTTATCTTTGATGATGTTATATGTGAAAAACAAGATGTTATAAGATCGTACTTTAGCATGGGACGTCATAAAAATATCGACTCCTTTTACCTAGCGCAAACATATTCGCGAGTGCCTAAACAGCTTGTGCGAGACAACGCCAATTTTATTATTATGTTTAAACAAGATGAGTTGAATATGAAACACATATTTTCCGACCACGTTTCACCGGATCTAACTTTTACTCAATTTCAAGAAATGTGCTCAAAATGTTGGGATAATAAGTATGGATTTTTAGTAATTGATAAAGACAGTGATGTGAAATCGGGAAGATACCGCAAAGGATTTGATAGCTATATATTACTGTAATAATAAGAGAAAACGCTCATTTGATTGTTGAAACGTCCTTTGTTAACACCATGAATAACGCGATCGACTTAAAACGTAAACTAGTGGAAGCTACCAATGCCGTCAGAAAAAAATTTAAACAAATTAAAGCGGCTAAAGAGTTTAATGTTGTGGAATTGGAAAAGTTTTACGAACCCATTTCTAAGCCGTTGACAACTATATCTGATGTGGTTAAGCAACGTCAGCAGCAGCAGCAGCAGCAACAACAACAGCAACAACATTATCCAGCTACAAAGTCACATAGTCTCAGTACATCAGTGCAGTCGACTCAAATATCAGGTTTTCCCCAACCTACACATTCCTTTCAAACCTCCACACCTATTCAGCAGCAGCAGCAGCATCGCATTTCAAAAGAAGATATTAGCCAATCGGTGTTTGATACACCCTCGACATCAACTAATACATCTCTCGCATCCGCTGACACCACAACTTCCGATACTTTAAACGCACACCTGAAAGGATTACGTTCGAAACCATCTCTATACGATACTGTATATGGTGTACGTTTTGGTTCAAAAACAGATAAAAATTTTATTGGTAATTTAGAGGTGCGTTTTCGAAATGGAAATATTGTCTTATACAAAAAAGGGAAAAATATTGCAGAATATGGTGGATCACCGGCACTTTATGATTTGTTATTTCTTAAAACACTCCCAAGTGTAGGCAAGGAACAACAACAATTAAGTGATAATGTACTTTCAACGTACAAGGAAATTTTGGAATCAACGAATGCTGTCTACAACAATTTTAAAAAAAGTGATGGTTTACGGGAGACCAGATGGAACAAATATTTACGAATTATTAAACCTCTGATAATGGGCACAAAATTAGGTGGTACTATTACAAGAAAAAATCTCTCGGAAAAACTACAGTTACCCACAAAAAAGAAATTATCTTCGAAAAAATTTCAATATGTCTACTGGAACAAAGCTAAAGAGTTGGTGGATCGTTTACGTTTGTTGTGGAGTTCCAAAATGGCCGGTCACACTGGACACGAAAATGAAATTATGTCAATCATAGAGGAATTACGAGAAGAAGATATAATATATTAAGCTCAATATTTAATGATATTATTCAGTTCTTCCTTCGATCTGAAACCTTTAGTATTACTAATAATATGGATCCCAGTCTAGAAAAAATCAAGATTGTTAATGAACTACATAGAACGGCTAGAAAAAATTTTGTAAGACGGCGCACGATAATAAAAGGATACAGAGATTTGTGGCAAATTGATTTGGCTGAAATGCAACAGTATGCTGATGAAAACGATGGTTATCGTTATATTTTGGTCTGTATAAATTGTTACTCGAAATTTGTCTATACCAAAGCCATAAAAAACAAGACTGGTATAGAAGTTACTAATGCGATGAAAAGCATCATTGAAGAGGCATCATATACACCAACAAATCTGCAAAGTGATCAAGGAAAGGAGTTCTATAATACAAACTTTCAAGCCCTGATGAAAAAATATAATATAAATCATTATTCCACTTACAGCACAAAGAAAGCTGCAATTGTTGAGCGAGTCATAAGGACTTTAAAAAATAATTTATATAAACAATTCTCGACAAGAGGATCTTACAAATGGATACATATATTATCGGCAGTAACAAAAACCTATAACCATTCGAAACATCGCACCATTGGAATGAAGCCTGCAGACGTGCAAGAAAAAACACATATTAAAGCATATGATTATTTAAAAATTGTACCTAAAAAATTTAAGTTTTCCATGGGTGACATTGTGCGTATTAGCAAGTACAAAAGCTTATTCGAGAAAGGATATACGCCCTCTTGGTCAACCGAATTGTTTAAAGTTGTAAAAGTTAACGTTACAAATCCACCTACTTACTTGTTGGAATCGTTAGAAGGTCAGCCTATAAGAGGGTGTTTTTACGAATCAGAACTACAAAAAACAAGCAGTCCTGACGTTTATCTAGTAGAAAAGGTCCTTAGACAACGCAAGAAAAATCACATCGAAGAATTATTTGTCAAATGGCTAGGATTTCCCAACCACTTCAACTCTTGGATAGATAAAGCTAATATTGTTTAAATAACATATTGTATGACTATATTTTTTATTTAAAATGTAAAATAAATAAACAATATATTGTAAAATAAAGTTTTTTATTTCAATCTTCATTATTAAAAACAATGACAATAAAACATCATACACATAAATAACATTTCAATATTCTTGGAGGGAAGGTCCAATTCACCGACGACTACGACGTTATCTTCAAGGCTATGCCACTCGGAGTGCGTTCTCCTATTCTTTAACCTGCTTTTTTTAGATTTTTTTTGAAGTCGAGTCGTACGACAGTGCGCTTAATGAGTCATTTAAAGGCTGATGATAGAGTATTTTCTGCATAACTTCAATTTTTGTTTTAAGCTCACTATTATTTTTGTATATCATGGGGAGGACATCCTTGTTAAATATGTCACATATTACAACTGCAAAATTGTAAAACTTTCTATTAACAAAGTGTTTTGTCACAGCATCGTCATCATCTTTAGGTTCGCCTAAGTTGGTTATGATTTTTCCACCCATATCATACTGCCCATCCGCTGTAAGTTTAAAACCAATCCCTTGTGGCCCAGATAATATATGATATTTTTCATTATATTTCTGACGACCAAATTTATCAATTGTGTTGTTTCCTCGACTCATTTTCAATCTTTACTAAACTATTTTATTTTTATTTGCCCTACTTATATTAAATATTTCAGCTGAGAAAAAGAAACACTGACTATGATCTACTGGGTTGGTATGTTTATAAAAGAAATAAAATAAAACTGTGATTGTAACAAATATTTATTTACAGTTATTTAATTGCACAAATACAAAAATTATAAAAAATTAATTTTCCATGTCTTCGTTTTCGTTGCTCAAAATTCTATTCCATCCGACACTATTTCGATCGTCAACGTCTTGGGCTGTTGCTGTTGCAGAAACCAATTCATATTTTGCAGCAAGCTCACCTGGTAAATGTGGAATATTGACGAGGTATTCTTTTAATTCTTCTTCAACCATTTCAGCACAAAATGTATCCATGTCTATGGAACCATATAAAAATTTGTCGCACAAGTGTGCCCCAGCCATAAAATTGATTGTATCCCTGATCTCGTTCTTATATTGATCTTTGGTTACATCAATATGCGACCAATCATTTACGCTATCTAACATATCGTGAGCCCTATTTCTTAATTCTCTCCCCAACCAAAATATGTATCTATCTACACATTCGTTGGCGGTCGTCGTCGTCGTCGTCGCATCAGCAGACATCTTTAACAGAAATAATGAACACGCGTAAGTATTCTGACATGTGCAACTATATTTTAAATTTAATTACATCCTTTTTTTCAAACAATTTACATACAATTTACTCCAATGAGCCAAAACGTAATAATGTTCGAGTATTGTTTCCAAAAACTCTAGTGCCCTGCCCCAAATAAGTTAGAGTGTATTTATCTTTAGTTTTACTCATAATATCTACAATATCGTCAGATAGTGTTTCGGCCACACGTTTTGGTAAAAAAGTCTCAAATGTGCTATTATCACCGTCATCGTGTAAAGCCACTAAAAGAGTTTTACCAAATCGTGTAGTCATTGAAACCATCTTTACAATTTTATACACTTTGCCTACAATCATTTCGGTAACCTTTTTTTTCTCTAAAACCTCGAAATCTTTGCTAAACATTTCATTAATTTCATCTAGAGTTTCTTTTGCAATACTCATTATTGAAAAAAATGGTATATAAATCCAAAAATTACCGTGAATATAAAAGCACTTTCAGAACACTACACGAACACAATATTTGATGTTTATGCCACTGATATCTGCGACTGTTTGAAGTCACTTCTTCTCCCACGAACCTTTATAGCGGGGTTTCAAGGTCGAATTGTAACAATGGTGGGGGTAGCTTAACGATAGAAATAGTGGGAGGAGTATTCAAGGTCAAATGACGTCACACATTTAAATTGGTATAAGGATAACTTCAAGGACAAAATATAATGAAACAAATAACTACATTTTATGTACTTTATTCATTGATTTTTTTCTGCCATTCTTCTATGCGTTTAACATTATCACCTAAACCTAATTTCCTTAATTTGTTCAATAATAATTGTTTGTTTTTATATCTAAGAAAATTCTTACAAACTATACTAGCTAAAAGACACACTTCGGCATGGTCCATATACTTAAAAAATACACTAAAGTCCTGAGCCTCCGAATCTTGCATTTCATATGCGTAAAATTCCGAACAGGCTGCAGAAATTAGAAATTCCTCGTACATTTCTCGCACTAAACTTTCCATATTAACTACTACTACGTTAAACTTAAGTCCTACACTCTAATTTCATCTAACACAACCGGATCTGCAATGAACCTAATCAGTTTTTCCAAACAGTCACTAAACCCCAACTTTTTTATCTCACGAACAAAGTCTTGTAAATTTATTGTTTTGCTACAATATTTACGACATGCATTCGCAGCCTTTTCATATTCATAAGCCAAATCACAATAGCGCGACGCCCATTCTGCTCGACTTTTCATTGCATCATTGAAATAATTATTAGCCGTTTCAGTGAACTCATCGCCCAATTTTTTTACTGTCTCTTGCAAAGCACTATTCATATTATTCACTCATTTTTACATTCACGACACTTTTTTATTGCTGGTGGTGGCCCATCTATATGATGACGATATATTTGTTCATAGTGGATGTAACAGGGTAAGCTTAACTGTAGTTCCTTGTTACACCGATATGACGCTGGCAGCTTATCCCAAATTTGCCGTAAACTCAGCGTATCAACGCAAGTTTTTAAATATTCGAGAGGAAAAAATGCTAGATCCTTCTCTTCAAAATCACACAAACTTTTTAAATTACTCTGATATAAACAAATTACTCTGCCGACTTGCTCTATAATTTTTTCTTTAGATAGTTCCGTATCTGACATTTCACACTGAATGAATGCAAGTAGACTCACACAATTTATAGAACAATTTGCAAGGTCAAAATCATTTCAAGATCATCCCACACTATTACAATGCACAAATAACTACTTCAAGGTCACACACCCAAGATGACCTTCAACAAAGTCAAGGTCGTCTCGACCAAGGTCAAGGTCAAGGTCACACACACAACCTTGAACACAAGGCCAAGGCCAAAGCACACGTGCACTTTCAAGGTCAATGACAAGGACATGTGGGCGGGGCCAAAGAGGGGTGAAGCAAGGTCAAGGTCAAGGTCGAGGAGTGGGGGGATCGAGCGAATCGGGTTATGTTCACTACTCAACATCATTCCTATTGGTTACAGATTGAAATCACCAATACCAGGTAACAGAGCACGTCATATTCTGAACAACGCTAGTAAAGCACTACTAAGAACACAAATAAATTATCACCGATGGCGAAAAGTCCTTCTTCTGGATGAAGCTACACAACGCTACAAAGAAATCAAAGTCGAAACTTTGTCAGATGATTATGAGCCAATTTTCTATAAAATAGATAACATATGCAACAAGTTGAAAGAAAATATGGCGAGGAAACACCGAAATAAACTATAAAAACTAAAATCATATCAACAACCGACGCTACCTGAAACAACTTCAAGAAAAACAATCATAAACATATCTTCAAGAATACTTTCAACAGCAAAAGAACAACTACAAAGCAAGAGGCTTAATTTCGCAGTAACGCCCTAAAGCATGCCTGTTCTAGACATCATAAGCTCTGTAGAATCTATACAAGTCGACGAAAATCATTCCCTTGAGTTTAGGTGGAAAATAAAATCAACTTTGGAAGACAAGAAAAATCCAGCTCAAAATCTCCCCAAGCTAGAAGCATTAGCTTTAAAAGAACTTCGTAAGGATGAATCCATAAAGATTTTACCAGCAGGCAAGGGAAATGCAACGGTGATAATGAACATCGTAACGTACTACCAAAAAATCGGAGATATCCTGGAAAAAGGAAAATATAGACAATTACCTCGTGACCCCATTAAATCTATAGACTCAAAAATCTACAGAACACTAAGGAAATACCAAGACCATGTACCTGATAACCTACGATCGGGGTTCACACCACACTACAATAAGCCACCACATCTTTACGGACTACCAAAAATTCATAAAACGAACATACCATTGAGGCCAATAACCAGCTTCAGAGGATCCCCAACAAATGCACTTGCGAAGTTTCTTTTAAAAATCATACAATCTTTTGAAGGTAAGACAAACACATATGTTAAGAATTCCACACATTTCGTTAACATTATTAGTAGCATCAATCTAGAGCGAGGCAACAGACTCATAAGATTTATGTAGAAAGTTTGTATACTAATGTATCATTAGAGGAATCACTAAACATAATCAAAACTAGACTCTCAAATGATACTACTTTACCAGATCGAACCATGTTACCACTGGACGGGGTGAAGGATATTTTGGAGTGTTGCCTACGTAGTGCTTACTTTCAAGTAAAGGACAGCTCAGGACGACGAGCTTCCGATGAGTTATTCACTGTCTCCAGTCGTCGCCAATATATATATATATATATATATATATATATATATATATATATATATATATATATATATATATATATATATATGGAATTGTTCATCGTATGGAAAGGCAATGATCAAGAAAATGATTTCTTGAAACATCTAAATAACATTCGACCTACAATTAAGTTTACTATAGAAAAAGAGATAAATGTTCAATTGCATTTCCTAGATGTGATGGTGAATCGCTCAACCGAAACTATTAAAACTTCAGTATAGAGAAAGTAAACACATACTGGACAATATCTTAATCATAGTTCTAATCGTTCTGTTCTAACAAAACGGGGAATTATACGCAACCTCTATAGTCGCACTATATCTATATGCAATAATGTTGATTCATTGAAAAAAGAGGTAGCAAATATTAAATCCGATTTACAACAGAATGGTTATCCTTTGAAATTAATTGACGATGTTATAAATAACTTTAGAACAACGAACACTGGACAGCAAGAAGCACATTCCTTCTTCACAATTCCGTACATTAAAGGAACTTCGGAGAAAATAAGACGAATTGCCGGTAGTTATAATATAAAAATAGCCTTTAAGTCAGGAAATACACTTTAACAGCTCATTTAACAAAAAACAAAAACCAAAAAGTACGGATAAGAAAGAATGTGTTAACAAAGTTCCATGTGAGTGTGGTGAAATGTATATTCGAGAAACCAAATGACCACTAGAAGTTAAAACTAAGGAATATAAAACTCATACACAAAAAAGGGGAAACGTCGATATCAGGTATTGCAGAACACGCCTGGGATAAACAACATCATATAAGATGGTCTGAGGCTGCGGCAACCCAACATAAGAAAAAGAAAATTTATAGAAGCAGCTTACATTAAAAACAATAATGGAATCTTCGGTAAACCGAGTGTTGAGATACCTAATCTTTGGTAACCAATACTTTGTAACATTAAATCATTGAAGTGTGTACAGTGAAGCGAAACTTTGTGCTTCAGTGGACACAGTTCCTATATAAGCTCATAGTATTAAGACAAAACATTCAGTTTATACTTGATAACGTTTAGACATACAACCTAATCGAAACATACAATGCAAGTCCGACAACAACATTTTAGTCAATTTTCCCATCTTATTGTGAAACTTTTCTGTCTTTCAAGTTTTCCTCTAAATAGTTTTTTCAAAAAAAAATTAAATATTGTCAGATGCATCTCCAATTAGGTTCTATAGGGGTGGTTTATTAAGTGACGACAAGATATAGTAGGCTGTTGTCAAATAAATTCACGCCTAATTTGTCATATTATTTTTTGTTGTAATGTGTTATAATTTCTGTTGATAAATGTGACTGATTTTATGTACTCTTATTGTAAAGTAAGTAAAAAGAAAAATAGTAAAAATGGCAAAGTTTACGTTACATTTTGTTTATGGTCGTGCTTATAGAAATGCACTAGAAGCTTAATGGATATATGCTAAATTGTATCAACAATGTAGGTTTCCTCATCATACCACATCTGCTCGTCTTTAACAACAGTTACGAGAAAATTGTACTTTTCTAAAACAAACTTCTTATTGTGGACGTCCTCGAGAGATAAGAGCCGTAGCACTAGAGGACGCTGTTCTTAGTTTAATAGACTAATCTCCTTAAACAAGTACAGGGTGAGTCAACGATTGGATGAAGTAAGTTTGTGCCTTTTCGGTGAAATTTACAAAGAAAGTATATTTATTGTTTGATACAGTTTATTTTTACGCAGATTTTAAAAATAATTAGGATTCTACAGGGTGAGCCAAAAAATTAGGACAGCATAAAGTTGTATTTTTTTAAATAGAACACCCTATATACGAATCGTATTTTCGATTTAGCTTATAATTTTAAATCTTTTTTATTAAGGTTTTACTATAACAAAACTTTATATTTTCTGAGATAATTAAGTTTAAAGAAAAAAGTCACATTTCAAGCATCAATTCAATCCTAAATAACGTTTTCAATTTTGTGACAAATATATTCAAATTTGGAATTTGGCAAGGCCAAGGACAAGTTAACATAATTTTTACCTAATATTTGCAATAAAAGCTACAGGGTGTTGAACACATCGGCTCAAATTTGAACAAGTTTAAACGAATAAATATCTTTTTTTTTAAATGGTACACCCTGTATATTTTCATGTTATTTAATAGAGTAATAAAAACCCTAAAAGTTTTGTTCAATATATCCTATACCTATTTATAATAGTTTTTGAGATATTTCAGTTTTTCTTATTTTCCATACTTTTTTACAGAAATAGTCTTCATTATCATAGTAGCCATGGCAAAAACAATATAAAAGAACATTTTTCTGTGTGTCAAATTTATAACCGCAATCGCTTCTTTTGGTTTTAATGTAGTGTAGTTTGGTTTTTTTTTGCATTTATCTTATATTGTAAAATGAATTTTCCAAAAAATGAGTTAATAGATATGATTTATACAATAGGAGAGGCTCAAAAAAATTGCCTTCTTGCTCAAAGAATTTACAAAATGAAGTATCCTGATCGACGCCAGCCTAATACCCATACTTTTCAAAACCTAATGCAAAGATTTGATTCTTTTGGTACTGTTGATTATCCAAAACGTAAAGTGGTCAACAAACCAGTAACTAATGAAGAAAAAGAGCTACAAGTATTGTTAAATGTTCAGGAAAATCCTTATATTTGTAGCCGTCAGTTAGCAGCATTATGTGAAACATCACAATCCACCGCTAATCGTACTACCAAGAAATATAGGTATCATCCATATCACATGGAATTACACCAAGAATTGCATGGACAGGATTTTGAAAGTCGTGCAAACTTTTGTCGTACAATAAATGCGGAGATTCAATTAAATCCAAATTTATTATGCAATTTAATGTTTAGTGATGAAGCTACTTTTAGAAGTAACGGTGCCGTAAATAGACGCAACATGTATTATAATGCCACAGAAAACCCATTTTGGATTAGAGAGGTGCAACATCAAAACCACTGGTCATTAAATGTTTGGTCTGGTATTCATCATAATCGAATTATTGGACCCCACTTTTTTAATGAACCACTAAATGGCCATAGTTACCTGAACTTTCTACAAGAAGAATTACCCTAACTGCTTCAAGGTCTCGATAGGGGATGAGCTCGACAGGATGTGGTTCCAGCACGATGGTGCGCCTCCGCATTACCATCGTGAAGTTCGTGCGTTTTTGGACCAACGATATCCGCAAAAATGGATTGGACGTGGGGGTTTCATTGAGTGGCCACCAAGGTCTTGCGACATCACCTCATTAGATTTCTTCCTATGGGGTTATATTAAAAATAAGGTGTATGTTAATCCACCAACAACAGTGGAAGATATGCGAAACAGGATTAGGGATACCTGTAGAACAATAACGCCACTAATTTTGTCCAGGGTCCGAGAAAATCTGCAAAAAGACTAAATTTGTGCATTGCACAAGAGGGTCGTTTATTCGAACACTTATTAAAAAGAAATAATTAATTTCAGTATTTAATAGGTAATTTTTTTGTTTCAATTTAGTATAAAAGTAAATATGTATTTCCCTTGTCGTTATTGTTGTGTTAATTTTTTCACGTTATGTTTAATTAAACTATTGCCATTGTAATATAACGAATAATGTATTTCATCATATTCAACCACATTCTGTTTGTTTCTGTAGTTTCTTTTTATTATTTTACATGGCTACTATGATAATGAAGACTATTTCTGTAAAAAAGTATGGAAAATAAGAAAAACTGAAATATCTCAAAACTATTATAAATAGGTATAGGATATATTGAACAAAACTTTTAGGGTTTTTATTACTCTATTAAATAACATGAAAATATACAGGGTGTACCATTTAAAAAAAATATATTTATTCATTTAAACTTGTTCAAATTTGAGCCGATGTGTTCAACACCCTGTAGCTTTTATTGCAAATATTAGGTAAAAATTATGTTAACTTGTCCTTGGCCTTGCTAAATTCCAAATTTGAATATATTTGTCACAAAATTGAAAACGTTATTTAGGATTGAATTGATGCTTGAAAATGTGACTTTTTTTCTTTAAACTTAATTATCTCAGAAACTATAAAGTTTTGTTATAGTAAATCCTTAATAAAAAAGATTTAAAATTATAAGCTAAATCGAAAATACGATTCGTATATAGGGTGTTCTATTTAAAAAAATACAACTTTATGCTGTCCTAGTTTTTTGGCTCACCCTGTAGAGTCCTAAATACTTTTAAAATCTGCGTAAAAATAAACTGTATCAAACAATAAATATAGTTTCTTTGTTAATTTCACCGAAAAGGCACAAACCTACTTCATCCAATCGTTGACTCACCCTGTCCAGGAAAAATTGGCAATATGTTAAATATAAGCTATTCCACAGTATTTCGAATTTTAAAAGAACACTAATTGTATCCTTAGCATATCCAATGATTGCAGGCACTTTTACCTTGAGACGTTTGCCACGTATTGTTTTTTGCCAGTGAATAATTCAAATGATCGCCCTATCTCCTCCTTTTTTTTATCTTGTATTTTGTTTCCTGATGAGGCAAACTTTTCAAGGGAATCCATAAGAAATTTGCACCATAATCACATCTGGGCTAAAGAAAATCCATATGCTTTTCTTGAAGCCAACTATCAACATTAGTTTTCATTAAATATATGGATGTTTCACTTGAAAACGGCTAGAGATAACTACTAGCCGAAACGTCGTGATATTCAACAAAAATAAAGACAATGGAAGTCCAACAGATATCTACTACTTCGCAACAAATCTAAATATATATATTATTTAATTTGTACATCATATTCATGGGACAAAGCATATCTCCAGACTACGTACCTATTACATAAATCGAAGTATGAAAACATAAATAAGCGAACGTAGTTATCTAGGCATGTACATTTTTGCCAGCGTACAAACAAGTGTGCGAAAATTTACAGCGATTTATTATAAACTGCTCATTCGCCTGTTGGTAGCAATTATGACTCTCAACCTAACATTCAGTCTAATCAAGATCAATAAGAAATGTTGGCAGCGAACAACCTACAATAGTTTATTAAACGGTTGTCGTTATCTCCTAACTGATTTTTAGGCCAGTGTTAGGTCGGAAAAATAAAACAATAACCGCATTGTGTGGTTTTTAATTTGTTTTCGTCGACGGTGCCATTGCTGTCTCGACTAGACATGCACAGGTATTTTCAAAAAAATAAAATGACTTCAAAACATTGCACTTAAAAGAAAAAAATAAATAAATTTTTGAATGCCACTAATTTAATTAATTGCATATCTAGGCAGATAATATTTTTTTGGAATCAAGGACCAGAATTATAAAGGGTTATTTTCAAATTAATTCTAGGTGACCGATTCCATCAATAATTATGCAGTGAAAATTGTTAAAGAAATGAAATGTTTTCTCCGTAAAATATATTATTCTAGAACCCAAAAAAGTGTACACGTGTTTTTCCGTTTTGAGAAAAAATCATTTTCAAGGAAGTGGTCGAGATTTTAAAGTTGAGCTTAGAGCTTTTTCAATAAAGAAAATTAAAAATTATTATTAATTCAAAATTGTATATTTTTATGATTAATCGACATAATTCAGTTTTTTCTTTTGTTACAGTTTTGTTATTTTACGAACAAAACTATAAATAATTTTGCCAAATACCAACAATCAATCCAATACTCATCATAAATTAATCCCTTATTTCCATCAAGTAGTCTCTTTAATAAATACATATAAAATAAAAGCTAAATGTTTTTGTCACTGTCACATTAAAAACCGGTTTTGTAAAAAAAAATCAAGTGTGCCTAGAAATGTATCAAACACTCCACTTTTGCCACTTTCATCAAGGGTGTAGTTAGTTAATCTTTTGTTTTTTTTTCTTGGCGCTCTTGAAATATCTAAAAGCGTCAGTAGAGAAATTCTGGGCCAAGCCTTGGTTGGGAAAACTGGCATAAGCTCAGAAAGCAATATTTTGGCTGTTTTTCTAATTATACAGCACTACGTTTATCCCAGTAAACAGCTAAATCCATATTTAGTGTTTTAGGGTAACATTTGCCAGATTTTGGGGAATGAAAGTTAAAACTGTATTCGTTTACCCTTAAGCAAAGTGTAGTCAAAGTTATCACCTCTAAGAGGTCAACACCATATTTGTGACTTTTGATACTTGTTACGCCCGTAAAGACAAACAGGTATATGCCACAATCAGATTTTATTAAACTGGGATCTCCCTTTTCTATTCCACAACTGGAATTCCATGCCGGAACCTGGTATAAAACACTACATTACTCCCAAAGAAGTTACAGATTATCCTGCTTGCTGAAAGTACTTAGACTCAGTGATAAAACCACACTTCAGGTATTAGAACTATATATAATAAACTGTGGTATTACCTAATTTATTGTATGCTTTCATTTTTTCCCCTGTGATTGGGAACTAATAAGACTTTCTGCGTGCGATCACAGGACACTTTATATTTAATTTAGGTTAAACTACCTTGTAAACCGAAGGTATCCGTATACACTAGGTAATTTAAAACATTATTTCACTCATTAGAAGTCCAGCACATTTAATTTAGTTCATCAATCGGCGTATTAGATAATTTATTAGTGCAAAATTCAACTGTACATAAAAGTAAGGTTATTCAATGCAAATCAGCCGACAGTCTAAAGCTGGACCTACACCTAAACCGACTTGGCATATGGCGCAGATGACGTCATACTTGCAGTAGTGTTGTTCATTGTTTCTTTGTTTCTTTTTGTTCTAATCCAGTTAGCAAATAGTCACATATTTCTTTAGTTTAAGATAAAATTCACATAGTCTGTAAAACAGAATCCTTTTTTTTATTGTTAAATATAGATTTTAACTGTTTTTGGAATCGATGTGTTTTATTGGATCTAGTTGTTTCCTGTTTTCGTTAACATCATCGCTTCTTCTTACTGATGCACTAACGAGCATATGGCCTCAAAAACCGGACAAAATTAATAACGTCGTTGATTTTGACTCTAGACAGGGCAAAATCAGTATCCGGGGATTTTTGAGGGCGCTAAGTTGATTTCTGGCATTATTTTACTAATCGGGTGAAGGGGGGCTGACTTAAGGTAGGGAGGGGTAGGGGAGTAATATTAGAAAAACGTAATGGTTATCGTTTTATATGTTTTTAGGCGCTCCGTTTTCATTTCTGGCATTACTTTACCAATCGGGTGAAGGGGCGCTGACTTACGGTGGAGAGGGGGAGGGGAGTAATATTAAAAAAACGTAATGGGTATCGTTTTATATGTTTTTAGATGCTCCGATTTCATTTCTGGCATTACTTTACCAATCGGATGAAGGGACGCTGACTTAGGGTTAGGGAGGGGAGTAATATTAAAAAAACGTAATAGATATCGTTTTATATGTTGACTTAGAGTAATTGTATCTATCTGAAAATAAAAACAAAGTCTCTTTACTGTGTGATAAAGTAGGTCCTGAAGCACAACTTCAACACTCATCTCCGTAATTGGGATTGTCTCTTGTTTTGGGTAGCAGAGCTTCTTTGCTTCTCTAATTAGAGTATACCCAGGAAATATATTCTTATTGGAATCGTATAACAACTCCCACTTCCCCTTTGTAAAGTCACCTTCAACAAAGATTTGCAAAGCTTGTTCAGGTGTGTAATTTTTTACTTTCGGTTTCTGAGCAGTATTTATTACCTTCCTGTAAAGTTTGGCTCTTTTTGGTGTTGAAGTTGCATCTATTATAAGTTTAGAGGCCGCGGCATTTCCAGACATTCGTTGACGTACGCTGGCTGCATAGGAAAACTCCTCAACAGGTACCTGTTCGCGGAGTTCTTTTGTATTTCGTCGTTTACTACGATCATGTAATTCTTGGAAATGCTTCCTTGGGCGTCCCGTAGAATTCGTGGCCCAGTTATGTACTGGTATTGATGTATTAAGCCATTTCTCGTTTTTTTCCAAAAAGCTTTCTTCAATATAGTTAGATGATATCCATCTTTTCTTCAAATCATTATTAAAATGTTTTAAATCGTGACTTAAGGTATGGTACTCGTTTTGGAGACATTTCATCATTTCGCAAAGCTTATATTCCATAAATGATACCTTATCTTCAAGTGTGCCGGATATGCTTTGTTAAAAGGCATATATACATCGTTTTACGATACACCTCAATAACATTTGATGTCAAATCTGTACCTATAGGAAAAAATATGTATGTAGGTAAAATATAACCAAGATTATTGCAAAAAAAAACCGTGGAACTCAAAGCGATTTTTTCAATAGGTGGAAACATATGGAAAATGTTTTGACTGTTATGATATGGCTAAGGTTTATACTTTATTATAAAAAAAGAATTATAGCCCGACCTAGCTCGGAACATTTTCAAAAACACTAATTAGTTAAAAAGAAAAACAAAAAAATAGAAAATTTTCTTGCATATTGTTTTAGGTCCATAAGAATACTAAACAGTCATTATATTTTTAAATAATATATATTAAAATTAAATACATACCTTGTTCTTCAGATTCCATCACAAATTTTTTTTTAATATTCACCTTACAAAATACCAAACACCAAACACAAGTCTAAAAAAAATCTATCAAGAACGAATGAGTGCGTATTGAACGAAGCTTAGATTGCAATTAACTGTGCGGAGCGAAGCTGCGTGGAGGGGCCACTTTATCATATTTTTATGATAGTACGGTTACTCAGGTATACAAAAAAAATAAGTTCGATGATTACTTGTATAGTTTGCATTTCTCCTTTTTGTCCGGTTTTTGAGGCCAAATGCCAACATGTTGGCGCTTTGAATTTATATAACCCCCCTAATCTCCGGCATGCTAACCTAGGCACTGCCCTAAAAGAAGATGTGATCAACACCGAAAAAATAACCACCTGTACCGAAGCATTCAATATTTAATTTTCATTTATTCATTTTCATTTTAATTCTCTTTCTCTCTCGTGGTGTAGCACTTTTTCAGAAAAAAAATTTAAAAACCGAAAAATTTTCACAACTAACAAAATATCTACTGTTTTTCGAAAAAAACAAACAAACACCATTTTCTTAAATCTACATATTTTTTTGATATTTTTTTGTTATATGCTTGCTATGCTATGCACGCGGAGATACAATAAATTTTTCTCCTATTCCAGAGATTTTTTCAAATAAAATGCTTTCTTCATGAAATATATTACTAAAGAAACCAAAAGAATGTACTCTTATTTTATCGTTTTGCAAAAATTATTTTCAACAAAGTTATCTATATTTTAAAGTTAAGATTAGTACTTTTGCATTGAAGAAAAATACATACAAAATTCTATATTTTTATAACTAATAAACTAAAATTAACAAAATGGCGGGCATTTCTCAATTTTATTTTATAATAATCCTTTGATAATTTTTTTATATATTTTATTTGCCTAATAGATTTCATAAGATTATCAACAAGTAGAATGATAAGTGCAAATATTTGCATTAGCAACTTGTTTACGAAGTTGATTTATTGTACAACTTCAACACACATTCAAAAGATGAGAGATTAAGCTCGGGATGATTTCTGTATTATGAATACCTTCACGGACTTGATTCAATACCCATAATAAGTTTATTCTGCAAGTTGACTTGACGAGTAAGCTACTGTTTTACAGTGATTAGATTGTAAAGGAAATATTTCGAGTTAAATAATGTACTTTATACTTTGTGTCCGATAAGTACCTCCTAATTTCTCGAAATCATACAGGGGATGTCAAAATATTCCTACTTTTTCATATAAAAAATTCTCAAGTGCTCCTTAACGGAGATACAGAGCCCTAAAGGGGTACCCAACGATTTACCTTATTTGCTCTAACTTTTGAACCGATTGTGTAATTTAGTAAAACTTTAATATTTTATAGGGGCTAGATAGACTCATTAAGCCATAGTACAGTAGATGTTTTAGATCATCAGGAACGTCAGGAACGGACTTGCAGTCAAACTCGTTGGGCCTAATTTTTGACAGGTGTCATTTTACAGAGCTGAAAACTGATTTTAAAAATACTTTGGTCATTCCTCTTCAAGAAAGGTACTCTTAATTTATTTCGATGAAACTGGCGGTTCGAAGGTAAGAAGATGTTATGCTGAAATATTTCCAACTCGAACGTTGTCAAGTCTAGAAATCTTTCTAAGGCTTGATCGGGTCTTAATTAATTCACAATATTATTAAAATACAAAAATAGTGAAAAGGTTTAAATGCTATTTTGGTAAATATTCAATATGGGCTCCACGTATTTCAATACATTTTCTTATTCTTCGAATATTCTCTCCCTGCACTGCAAATAATATGACTGAGTTGGAATGCTGTGCTATTCTAGCTAGTAGTTCTTCTCTAGTATTTACTGGTGTTGAATAAACCAATTCTTTTAGATGTCCCCAGAAGTTAAGGTCTAAGGGATTTAAGCTTGAAGACCTTGGTGGCAATAAAATAGGCCCACCTCGATGATCGACGGCCAAAAACGTTAGTTAAGTGTTAACGTACTATACGGTTAAAATGAGTTGCAGCATGAAAAATAGAATTTTTAGCGGGTAATGGACGCCAGTGAAATCAAGAATTTTTGGCGCAAATGAAATCTCAATATTTTACCATGAAATATAATATAATATTACCAACTATGAACGCTTTATCAAATCCTGGCAACACCCTATAAGGTACCTCAGTTCGGACTTACCTAAAGTTTGTCCTAATGCTGACTGGACTATACGCTAGCTCATCTCAGGGTAGATTCGTTATTTTTATCTTTTTCCACTATTTTTAATATATTGCCTGTGTAAGTTTTATAAATGTCTAATTCAGGAAAAAGGCGCCACCAAATTTTACTTTAAAATTTGCCCTAATGATTATACTACGAGCACTTGTAGTAGAGAAAACTTGGAAAAGAACAAATATTTAATATGTCATATCCGGGTAAATAAATTGCAGAGTCTAAGTACTTAAAAGTTTCCTAATTATAGGAAATAAAACCAATTAAATAGAGACCAATACATTTATTCCTCACGGTATGCCCCTTCCCAGATAATAAGTACAATCCCTAGAAAAAGTTATCACCAGTGTGAATTCTTGCAAGCTCCTCTAATGGGGGCTATCTAATAGAAATGCGTTTACAAATGGTAAATTTGCATTAATAAAAAAACTCTGTTAACAACTTAGTCGAAAGTTATTGACTTTCTATGACGTAGAAAAAATAAAAATTAAAACAAAAGATAGCAAGGTAAACTTGACAGTGTCCTGCACAGTGAACGGCAAACCAAATCAAAAAGTAAACAAATCAACTACTACCTTTGGAAGGTTTATGTCGACATAGCCTAGTAATAGAAGATAAAAACACTCTCTAATTTAAACTAGGCTATGAAGTTCCATAAGCCCAACAATGCAGGAGACTATCAACTTTACAGTAATAAAAAAATAGGCAATATCAAAAAAAAATACAAAAATGTCTGCGAAGAGAAAGAATTAGAAAATTGATAATGAGAGAGATATCGAATGTTTAAATGATAGCTAACAGAAATATAAGCAATTGATAATTACACAAAAAGTGATAGATAATTACAAAAATTAGATCATAGAAATCAACTTATAACTGTCGCTCAAGTGGTTAAAATCTTAACAAAATTTTTCTGAAAAGTATGTTATAATTTTGAACAAAATAACTAGTTTCCAAAATATTCAATTGTTAAGCAATTAAAATTTTCAATAAATTTATCATTATAATATTCAATACTTTAAACAATTATTAAATGGTTAATTGGCCACTCTGGGACTCTAAAAATGGACCCATAATAAAAAAAACTCAATTACATTAGGGTATCGCAAAATAAAACATTTAAATTTGAGGCTGTAGCGCCACGGTGTCGACTTCATTTCACTTTATACAATTTACTGGTTCGCCGCAAAGATTAAATGATATGGTAAGTTTAGCAAAAGATAAATATAATTAGAAAATATTAAACTCCAAATATTTAAAGTCTATTAATAAAAAAAAAAGTTCAAAATCATGTACAGAAGAATTCCCCACCTGTTAGCCCTCTAGGTAATCGAAAAGGAAACTTTACATAGATAACTAAGCGATTAAAAAAATACAGGTTTAATACCCATTAGGCTTAACAATCAGAAACTCTCACTTAGCTGAATCACTTTCAAACAGGTGGTTAAACAAGGCCTGTGACATAGATGGCTTCACCAGAGAGGACGTTGAACTGGCTCAATATAGAGATTGTCCAATTTAAAGGCGCAAATCCCAGAAGTGCAGCACGTTAACCCAAACTGCATATGACTTCCCAAAATGTACATATAAAATTCCATCCAAAAGAAACAAATACTTAAGAAATTGACATACTGAAATTGTCCTCAGATGTACTGAAGTTCTCCCAAAGACGTATTGTAATTATACCAATGACCCTCGAACTCATGAAAATGGTGGCATCTGATAAAAGTTAAGCCGTTTTTTCTGGGCTAACTGAAGAAAATAATCGCCAAACTGGCTGCAGGGTGAAACGACCAAATCACCAAAAAATGTTTGCACCCCGACTTTGTTTTGTTACTTTAATCGGCGATTTATGACCAAATCTCTTAACTTGAGAAAGTAGTAAAACTAGATCACTTCTCCTCGCTCTTGCGTCAGATAGCCAAAAAAAAAAGATTTTTCTCAAATCACGCGCACATTCCTTCAGACCGAAGTTACCCAAAAAACTTAATAAAAACAGTCCATCAAAAATCTATCCAAAAAAAATAACCTTAATCTCGTAGCAATAATCTCGAACCCTTGAAATTTATTATACAATTTGAACTACTTCCGGAAAATATATACAAAAATTCTTCTATTTCAATTTTAAATTCGCCAGTACTGAAATCAAACACCAACAACCAATATCTTAATAATCTAAACTGCCTCGTCCTACAAAATGAATATCCTATGAACAAAGTACTTTACGGATTCAAAATATTCAAAAATGAAATCCAATTAGTTCGAAATAGTTCGAGGGTTTAATTTCAAATATTTTAATTACCAAAAATTCTAATTAGTAAAGGGAAATATTCAACTAATAAACTAAAAACAACATAATGAAAAAGTCGATACTATCTATTTCGAATTTAACATTTCGATATATTTAACAGAGGTGCCATCATATAGGCAACCATAAAAACTTTCCATGTTTCGAGTGGACCTGATTATTTATCTCAAACAGCTGATATGTGAGAATAAATAAACATTTTCTGAAAAAGGAAAATTAACAAGAAAACCAATAAATACTATTTATATTTATCCAATCATTAAGAAAACGCTTTTCCCAATCTGTGATACATTGTCTCGAGGTACCTGACGAAATTTACAAATTACAGAAATATGTTAAGTTTCGATGTCAATCAAAATTTCAAAATGTAAACAAAAGGAATGATCTGAATATAAATGAAACCAATATTAATGATTGAAAAACAAAAAGTAATCATTAGTTTTATAGTAGAAAACATCGTTTACTGTAAATTTACGTACAAAACAAAAATTTATTTATTACTTTAGTAATCTGAACCTGTAATTTAATGTAGAAAAATGTAAACGAAAATATTTATTATTTAAGATCAATTTTTAAACGTAACAAGCACCATCATACATATACCAATAAATTTTTTAAATTTTGCTACAAAAATTGTAAATAAATCTCATTATTGAGTCTTCCTTCTAAAACAAATTTACGTATAAAGTTATTTCCAATGATTCCAGCCCACACATTTATAATAAACCTTTGTTGGTGTGTGTTTTGAATTATAGCGTGCGGGTTGCCATCAGCCCAAAAATGTAAATTGTGTGAGTTTATTATGCCATCTCTTGTAAAACCGGGGTCATCGGTAAACAAGTCCATTGCTGACTTCTCTGATGATCTAAAACATCTATTGTAGTATGATTTAATGAGTCTTTAGGACCTCTATAAAATATTAAGATTTGATTAAATTATACAAGTCGGTTCAAACCGATAGAACCGATAATGTAAATCGCTGGGTACCCCTTTAAGACTCTCTATGTCTGTTAAGAGGTACTTTAGCAATTCTTTTCTATAACAAAGTAGGATTATTTTGACCTCCCCTATATGCTCTTGAGAAATTAGGAGGTACTTGCCTGACACCCTGTATAGTATAGTTTACAAATTTGTGTTGACTACGATACAGCTATGAGTGACTCACATTCTATTCGTGACGAGAAAAATGTTCTTGGGGACAATCTAATCACTGTAACATAACAGAGTATTCAACAAATTAACTTTTGAATGTTAGCAATACAAAAAGTAAACATGCAAAAAATGCTAAGGCAGATATCAAGCAACTTGGCAGAATATATAACAATAGTATAAAATTTTTAAATCACAAACTCATTACACTTTCGGACTAGACCCCTTAAATCCTCAATACCCAAAACAATCATTATTACCACAAAAAAATCTCACCTGCATATGCAGTATTTTTCGTGAATTTTTGTTCAAGTCAAATATACAATATGTTTTAAATAATATAAGTTATAGCACGAAAATGGTATATTATTTTTAGCTACACTCTGTGAATCCTGAACAAGAAAAATAAATTACTGAAACGTCAATCATAAAAAATACAAAATATAAAATGTACAACACCACTATTACGTTTTTGGTTTAATTTCTTAACGTTCTAAAAACCCAAGAAAAACCAAGAAATAAATAAATAAATAATTATATGTATATATATATATATATATATATATATATATATATATATATATATATATATATATATATATATATGTAGGGCAGCTTTGCCGACCTCCCGCCGGATGGCGTATATGTGTACATATACAGCCGCGTTCAGTATTTGCATGCTTCCTTCCGATCTGCCCTTTGCACAGCCAGGTGCATGTCGGTACCCTGATGAGTCTAGTAGAGACGAAACATGTACCCCTGCCGTATCACTGTGGCGGGTAGGGTAAGTTTTGACTTTCTTCTCGGTATAGTGGTACGGGTAGGCCATCATCTCGATGGTGGTGGAATAGGATAAATTGTGTTCCTTAGCAATTTGTTCAAACTGTGCAATCTCCAACACGGCAAAATATGGTTGGAACGAAGTTTGCATTTACTGTTCGCATTTTACTTCATTCATATACGGAGCTGCATATAGTTGTACGTTTGTTGAATGTGATTTGAGCACTACAACGGCATAATGTAGATATATCCACTGCTATTGCATCTCACACGGAGGAATCCGTGAAAGCCGCCTAAACACACACACACACACACACACACATATATATATATATATATATATATATATATATATATATATATATATATATATATATATATATATACAAAAAAACTTAGGTTTGGGAACTTCAAAATATGTTAGTAAATAAGTACATCTATAATAAAATTTTTATAAAAAAACTGAACCAACTTCTAATAGTGTGCTAAAAAGTGAAAAACGACTATACATTTTTATATGAAATTGAACTTTTTCAAGTCGGCGCCAAACTAATACGTGACAAAATGTAATTTGCATAAACAGATTAAAAATACATTATTTGTAATTACTTTCTTACCATAATTTGTATATATTAGTAGTTATTTATTTCATTTACAAATAATTTGGCGCCGACTTCAAAAAGTTCAATTTCATATAAAAATTTATAGTAATTTTTCACTTTTTAGCCCAGTTTTAGAAGTCGGTTCAATTTTTTTATAAAAATTTTATTTTTCTATTTTTAGTTTTAGAATTCATTATGATATCCATAAATTATTTGAACTAAGTACTAGTCGAGATTAGTGTACCTCGCAATGAGTGCAAGGTAGCAAAAAAGTACCCACTTTATCCAAAGTTGTAAATCACCCTAAAATGAACCACTAAAAATTCTTTGGTTCTTAGAGTTTTCCAAATACCAGTAAAATTATGTCAAACAAATATTTAGTCGGTCATAGTAAATCCACTATCTTAAATTTCAAATTAGCTCGATATATTTATTGTATATTGAGTTTGTATACGCCTCAAGAACCCCACAATATCAATTTTAGACCAAATCGGAATATGTAAAATTTTCTGTCCCCCATATTGTATCTTATCAACCTAATAGTTGTAAAAAATAAACTTCATTATTCGTAATACACGACATCGAAAACCCTCTAATACCAAATCTGAAAAAATGCGAATAAGGTAAAATTTTGCATCCGCTATAGACTTTTAAATTCATAATTTTCAACGTCAAGAACCCCCGATATCAGTTTGGGAGAAAATCGAAAACCATATTGATTCTGCCAGATTGAGTTCTTAAAAAAATATTTTAAATTCATAATTAACACTAACAAAAATACCCCAATACTGATTTTAGACAATGTCGAGAGATATACAATCTTTAATCCGCCATCTTAAATTCGCCATATTGAATTTTTTAAAATAATTTTATATTCATGATGTGCTACCCCGAAAACTCCCCCGTACCAATTTTGAAGAAAATCGCACAAAATTGATGTTCTCGCAGGACCAGTACTGAGCACAGGTTTTCTGTATCTTTGATTTTTACGATTCTGTATTTATTTCAAACATTTTTGTACTGTCACTTTCATTATGTCATCCTGCTAGCCCATTATAGACCTTTCCTATTCTCTCTTTCCTTCCCATGCTGTCCATCACAAAACTTTACTATTTCAAATACTGGTTGTATTAATTTATAACTACTTTCAACACCTAACTCTTCCTCAAAGCCATGTTATAACAACATGTCTTCAATTAAGTCATAAACCATAATTATTTCTAACAGCAACTAAGTAATTATCACCAGATAGGCAAATTCGCACATACTTCTTCTCTTTCACAAAAATACAAACAAGCACGCACGGCTGGTTTCGATTATCTCAACTTATCTGACACAACTATCTCCGTTCGATATCTCTTTCAAATCTTTGCTACAATAAGAGATTTTATTAATAGATCGCGATTAAGATAGAAACTGTAATAAATTAAATGGAAAATAAAGGGTACGTAGATTGTGGTCATATTTTATATCTATTTTGTTCCTAGAGAGAAAACAATGGTACCCTGTTATAAGGCAATTATTGTAAGCTGTTTTACGAGGATCTATCGATACTATCAAACAAAAGTAGATCAACAGTTTTAAAAGATATACAAATCCCGAAATATAACATAATATATGCATCATTTCGCATTTAAATATTGTTGAAATCTTCTTTCACTTTTACACATCTTTTTTAAATTTTGAATTTTGCAACGTCTCCCGCCATCTATTAGCATCGCATTAACTAGAATCGCAATTTTATGGGAGTTTCGGTATAGGTATCCTTATTGTTTTTGGGTGTCGGTAAATTGATTATATGTTTTTGTTGCACTTTCTAGGTAAATAATATTAAAATTTGGGAATACGTCGTATCGAATAATTTTCCAATAATTAGAACCGTGATTTCAAATATCTCTTGACAAGTGCTTGCTGACAAATGTAACTTTGACGAATTGCGAAATCAGCTATTTTATTTGTAACTAGCTAAACTAGCTGTTGTGTAAAATTATTAAAGATTATAATGAACGATCATTCGTGTGATATTTTATTTGATTTGACTGGTCTACACCAAAATCAGGTAACTATATTCTATTTTTAACCGACTTCTAAAAGAAGGAGGTTCTCAATTCGTCGACTATGTATTTTTTTTTTATGTATGTTCACCGATTACTCCGGAACGGCTGCACCGATTTGAATGAAATTTTTTACGTTATGTAAAGGAAGTTGCTGCGGTATTCCCATATTTTTTTAGATGAAATTGGAGCAGTAAAATTCAAGATGGCGCTTACAATATGGCGGCCAAAAAAATTAATTTTGTCCGATTTTCTCCAAAATTGGTATGGAGGAATCTTCGGGGTTGTACCCAACGAATCTGAAATTATTTTTAAAAAATTCAAAATGGCGGATCCAACATGGCGGACAAAAAAATTTAATTTAGTCCGATTTTCTCCAAAATTGGTATGGGGGAGTTTTTGGGGTTGCACATAACGAATTTGATATTATTTTAAAAAAATTCAATATGGCGGATCCAATATGGCGGACGAAAAAATCAATTTTGTCCGATTTTTTCCAAAATTAGTACGGGGGAGTTTTCGGGGTCGCATATGACGAATCTAAAATAATTTTTAAAAAATTCAATATGGCGGATCCAATATGGCGGACGAAAAAATCAATTTTGTCCGATTTCCTCCAAAATCGGTACGGGGGAGTTTTCGGGATCGCATATGACGAATCTAAAATAATTTTAAAAAAATTCAATTTGGCGGATTCAATATGGCCAACAAATATTCGTTTTTGTCCGATTTTCTCCAAAATTGGTACAGGGGAGTTTTCGGAGTCGCATATGACAAATCTAAAATAATTTTTAAAAAATTCAGTATGGCGGATCCAATATGGCGAACGAAAAAATCAATCTTGTCCTATTTTCTTCAAAATTGGTATGGGGAAGTTTTCGGGGCTTCATATAAATAATCTGAAATTATTTTTAAAAAACTCAATATTGCGGACAAAAAAAATTAATTTTGTCCGATTTTCACCAAAATTGGCACGGCAGAGTTTTCGGAGTCACATATGACGAATCTAAAATTATTTTTAAAAAATTCAATATGGCGTATCCAATATGGTGGATAAAAAATTAATTTATTTTCTTTAAATATCGATATTGGAAGGTTTTGGGACCTATATTTCCAATCTAAAATTAATTTGAAATTTAAGATAGTGGATTTTCAATGACAGACTAAATATTCGTTTGACCCAATTTGATTGGTATTTGGAAAACTCTAAGAACTAAAGAATTTTTAGTGGTTCATTTACAACTTTGGATAAAATGGGTACTTTTTTGCCAGTTTGGAGTCATTGCGAGGTACAATAATCTCGATTAGTACTTAGTTCAAATAATTTATGAATGTCATAATGAATTCCAAAACTAAAAATCGAAAAATAAAATTTTTATTAAAAAATTGAACCGACTTCTAAAAGTGTGCTAAAAAGTGAAAAATAACCATACATTTTTATATGAAATTGAACTTTTTGAAGTTGGCGCCAAATTATTTGTACACGAAATAAATAACTACTAATATATACAAATTATGGTAAGAAAGCAAATACAAATAAAGTATTTTTAATCTGTTTATGCAAATCACATTTTGTCAGGTATTAGTTTGGCGCTGACTTCAAAAAGTTCAATTTCATATAAAAATTTATGATTATTTTTCACTTTTTAGCGCACTTTTAGAAGTCGGTTCAATTTTTTAATAAAAATTTTATTCTTGTTATAATCGTCGAGTCAAATTAATTAAATTATTCCCATTTTGTGCAGGTCTAACCTTCAAATTTCCTTTTTTTTGAGGGACCGGCTTTACCCAATTCATTTCAAGATTTACCTTTGTCTCATATTCTGCAAGCTTTATGCAATTTTCTTCGAGACTTTGCTGCATTTTCTTGCAGCTTTACCCATTTTTCCTCAAATTTTAGATCTTCTCCAAATCCGTAGCGACATTTTTCTAATCACAAAATATAGCTGACTGCTTCTACTAGGAGTTCATATACAGATTAAAACGTTTGTTCAAAAAATTTTACAATAATAGGAACTCTGATCACGAAGTTATCTACACCACTGTTCGTTGGTGATCAAAAGGAAGTATTGTTGACCGAACATTTGAATTGGAAACGGAAATAAAACAATTCCTAAAAATGAAAGGAAAATGTGAGTTTATGACATACTTTAATAATGAGACCTGGATCCAAAGACTTACCTGATATCTTAGATCAGCTAAACAAGCTAAATTGGAAATTACATGGTAAAAAACGCACAATATTCAACCGCTTGAATTGAAGCTACAAAACTGGCACCGTGAATTAAATCTTGGAATTTGATGTGCACTAAAACTAAAGAATTGTGGACGGAAATTGTAGATAATCTAAACGAGGAAATTATTAACCACTTTCAAGCCCTTGAATCTGAAATTCATCATTATTTCCCAGAGCTCTCTGAACAAAAAGCTGCATTAGCATGAATCTCATTTCACGTATCTTTAGATGATGCCGATATGCCCGATGAATGATCATGCAGGATAAATTTTTGGAGCAGCCAAATGACTCCTCAGTGCTTAGTATATTTAAGGAAAAATACTTACCTGAAAGCTTCCAATATTTCTTTCCAAATATTAGCGACCATCACTTCTACTTACCTCTGTGAAAGTGAATTTTAGACTCTTGTGCACACCAAGACAAAATCTAGGAAAAGGCTGGATATTTAAGATGATATGAGACTGGCCTTCAGAAAAAGTCAATAAAAAATTATAACACTTGTTAACCAGTTCAATCGTCACATTAATCGTTAATAATTGATATTTACCAAAAAAAAAAACATGATTTCTGTTAATTTCTGAAATATATTTTTTCAAAACCTTAATTTTTTTTATTTTATTCGTTAAAATAAAAAGGATGGGAAAGGGGAATCGTGAACATATTAAAAAAATCAAAAAAGGCAAGATTAAACTACTATCCTAGAAGGTATAAGTCGAAAATAATTTGGGATCTAAATAAACGTTGAAGCAACTGGCCAAAAATAAGAAGGTAACTTTGGTGTATGTGCTGAGATACAAGGAAATTCCGAAAAGTGATGTAGTAAATACTAGCAATAACTATCTTCCTTGGTTCAGAATTTTCCTGCAGTTAGAAAAATACGCTTAACACAAGCAAGAAAATTCACTAATACATCGCGAGAAAGCTTTCTAAACTGCCTTAAAGAAATCTTCTACTTATAACAAGTAACCCATCTCTCAAAAACTGGACAAATACAACAGAAAGATTTACCAGGCGGTGTGGCGGAACAACTACTTTGTAGATGTATCGCACTTTTTTGTAATAGATTGTCTTGAAGGTACTAATTACTCAATACTCTAAACTCGATACTCGATACTCGACACTTGACCCTCGACGCTCGGCGCTCCACGTTCGACGTTCGACGCTCGACACTCGATACTCGATATTCAATACTCGATACTCGATATTCGATACCCGATATTCGATACTCGATACTCGATTCTCGGTACTCGATACTCGATACTCGATACTCGATACTCGATACTCGATACTCGATACTCGATACTCGATACTCGATACTCGATACTCGATACTCGATACTCGATACTCGATACTCGATACTCGATACTCGATACTCGATACTCGATACTCAATTTATTCACGTCGTTACAAAGAAAATGCTTATACACGTCCATGAACAAAAATCAATCAGTTACAATTACACAATTTGCAAAATACATTATACATAAAACTGATTAAAAGTTTTTATAAGTTTTAGAAATAGTTATAAGTAAAATCCTAGTTCTGTCCGGTAGCATATTAAAAAACCTTATCCACCTATATCCAAAACCACTCTTACACCTTTTAAGTCATCAATTGGCAAGAACAAAATTACTTGTATTCTACTGTCATAATTATATATGTCTTTATGGTCTTGGAAGATAAAACTGTAAGAATTTTCAATATTTTAATAGCTTGTTTGCAGTTTTTTCTAAAACCAAGTACTAACAAGATCCTAATTACTTTTCGTTGTAGACCAAATACACTGAATTACCCCAAACAAGAATAGCACAAGACAAGTAAGAATGAAGCAAAAAGTCATACGCTATCAGAAGTATACCAGGAGAAACACAGATTGACAAGTTGTGTAGGACAAAAGTTTTTTTTTATCTTAACTGACCACATAGATGATTAATGTGGTTTCTCCATTATAACCTTGGGTCTAGATATGCTTCAAGAAACTTTATGTTTTTATCCGCTGCATGCGGGAATTTTCTTAGAAAGAAAAGAGCCCGCCTTGTATTTTCCTGGTTTAAAATCAATATTTTGGCATTGAATCATTGCTCAACCCTATCCTGGGCACCCCCAGAACTTTCAAGCGCTTGTCACCTCGATGTCATCCGCAAAAAGTGTTCATCTTGCCCCTGGTTCATTTAATGTCAAGTGCCAGCATTGAGCCCTTTGGGACTCCAATATTAAGAACACTCTTTGCTGACGATACATCGGCAACTATCACAACATTGACCCTATTGATCAGGTATGAATTATTAGCGCTAAAACAGCACTGTCGTAATTTATATTTAAGGATTCAATGGTCTACAGAGTCGAAAGCCTTGCTTAAGTCACAAAACAATACCACATTAAGTTCTAGTCTACAAAACAATTCCAATATGTTGGATACAAGATCTAAAATGTCCAATACGGTATTTTTATTTCTTCTTAAACCAAACTGACAATCTGAGAAATAATGATTAATTTCCAGAAAATTTATTATTTGAAAAGCCATACGTTTTTCAATAATTTTACATTTTATAGAACTGTATATTTATGTATGTAATAATTTGATCAGCTTTGCAGTTCAAATAAATCTCGGCTATTTTTATTTTTTATTACATATATTTATTTATAATATCCTTAACTTGACCAAAGATCATCTATATGTTATTCTCCTTTCAAGCAGAGAAAAAGGAAAGAACATATAGAAAAAGTTTATTTCCTGCAAATACAATTCTGGTCCTCTCTCCAACTCATGATCTCGTCAGTGGAGCTGTATAGAACCAAGAGCAGGAAATAATTGCTATCTAAAATATAAACTCTGAAACATGTCGGTAAGATATTAAAAATTTGTCAACTTCGATGTCAGACGAAAAGTCACCTCAAAGTCCATTTTTTTAAATACTCTTAAAAATCTATTTGTACTACAAAAATATCCCTTACGAAATTATCTTCTCCGCAAAAGATGATATCATCTTAATACATAACTGAATCAAGTTTTCTCCTTCATATGTTAATGTCATATGATCAAATCAAGATTCTCATCTATGTATACAGGGTCTCTTACAGTAAACTTCCATTAGAATATCTCGGGAAGTAATGCAATTAAATCATATACATTTGTATAATGGTGTTTTCGGTGACGCTCTCTTCAGATGAAGTAATAACTATCTTGTGCAACTTCTGATTATACCGGACCTTGTTCTACACTTACTTATTTTAAGTAGATCACACTACATGTTATATTTTTTGTCTTTTTTTCTCATTTTCGATAACTTTTACTCAAAGTTTTTTGCTCTGCTCTAGCCTTCTTTGAGGAAAAAATATTTTTTCCAAATTTTGACTTTTCAGGTTGTGGCTTTAGATATTTTTGGGCTCTATAATAAATCGTCATAAAATTACCTTTTAGATACAAGGAAGGAAGGAAATTATTTCTTTCAAATACGATGCTACGTTATTGATTCACGTAGTAGACAGGCAAGAATATTCTCATCTATCAATATATGGTGTCCGATAAACTATGATGAAAATAATACGTATGTAAACGCTGACATATTAAACTTATTTTGCATTCATGGAGAGTGCAACAAAATTTTAAGTCAAACATACAGAGTTTTCAATGAAAGGTATTTTAACTTAACACCAATGAACAGAAGCAAATTTAGAAACATTATGAAAAATCATCTTAATTACGGAACAATTAAAGTAGAAAGAATTTTATTCAGGCCATTAACGTCATATGAAGATAACATAATCAATGTGTTGGCCTATTTTTCTATATATCCCAAAACCTCTACTCTTGCAGTAGTATATGGTTTAGGAGTTTTACGAATAGAATATGGCATGAACCCCTATACATTCAACCTTCTTCAGGCTATTCATCCTGGAGACGTACCACAATGTGAAATGTTTTTTAAAATGATTTAAGTACGAACACAAGAAAAATTGAAAATTCTCATGTCATTCAGGAGAGAAATTACCAAAACAAATTGAGTTCGAATGTTTTTGTTCTAATTATAAACAATCAAGTACGCCATCATATTTATGAAGGAGTGTTGAATAACGAAAGATATCTGTCAATTTTGTTGTATAGAAGAGATTGTTGGACTATGCCCCTCAACATAGTGGAGATGGATTGAGTATCTAGGTCTGTAGAATTCGCCAGCAAGGTCTCCAGATCTAACACCATTAGATTTCTATCATTGGGGAATGATAAAGCAATGGGTTTACTCAACGCCCGTTGAATCAGTGGAATACCTATGAATTAAAAAAGTGGTGGTGATACTAGATCATCGATGCCTAGGTCTCCATTGGGCTTTTTACATCCCACCATAGCTGCAGGTTATTCGAGGCCGATCGCCTTTGCGGATCCAAGCAGTCTCGTTAGTTGAACTTGCCTAACTACTTCCGGTAACAAAATTGTATCTCCGAAATATCTCTTTCTCAGTCCGTTGAGTGCTGGGCACTCTCTGAGGATATGGCCAACAGTTTCGTTCCCCTCCAAACACCATCTGCACGTCCAACCATAATTCGCAGCTCTTTCATTTCCAAGGAGAGAAGCTCCTTAGTACGCCGTACGCTAGGCCCAGTTATATGTTCTGAAAAATAGGAATTTTTTGCTCTCTAATGAAATCTCAAAATTTTACCATGAAATATAATATATTATTACCAACTATGAACGCCTTACCAAATCCTGGCAACACCCTGTAAGGTACCTCAATTCAGACTTACCTAATGATTGTCCTAATTCTGACTGGAGTCATCTCAGGGTAGATTCGTTGTTTTTATATTTTTTCACTATTTTTAATATATCGCCTGTGTAAGTTTTATAAATGACTAAATCGGGAAAAAGGCGCCACCAAATTTTACTTTAGAATGAGCCCTAATGATTATACTACGAGCAATTGTAGTAAAGAAAACTTGGAAAAGAATAAATATTTAATATGTCATATCCGGGTAAATAAATCGCAGAGTCTAAGTACTTAAAAATATCCTAATTTAAAATTATAGGAAATAAAACCAATTAAATAGAGGCCAATACATTTATTCCTCACGGTATACCCCTTCCCAGATAATAAGTACAACTCCTGGAAAAAGTTATCACCAGTGTGAATTATTGCAAGCTCCTCTAATGGGGCTATCTGATAGAATTGCGATTACAAATAGTAAATTGCAATAAATAAACCTTGTTGACTTAGTCGAAAGTTATTGTCTTTCTATGACGTAGCAAAATGTGAATATTAAAACAAAAGAATAGTAAATTAAACTTGACAGTGTCCTGCACAGTGGACGGCAAACCGATCCAAAAGTCAACAAATCAACTACACTTGGACATAGCCTAGTTATAGAAGAAAAGAACACACTCTATTTTGAACTAGACTATGAAGGTCCATAAGCCCAACAATGCAGGAGACTATCAACTTTGCAGTAATAAAAAAAATTAGCAATATCAAAAAAAGGTACAAAAGTATCTGCAAAGAGAAAACATTAGAAAATTTATAATGAAATAGATAATGACAGTTAACAAAAATATAAGCAATAGAAAGTTGCGCAAAAAAAAATGATAGATAATTACAAAAATTAGATCATAGAAATCAACTTATAACTGCCGCTTAAGTGGTTAAAATCTTGACAAAATTTTACTGAAAAGTTTGTTACGATTTTGTACATAATAATTAGTTTCCAAAATAGTCAATTGTTAAGCAATTGAAATTTTCAATAAATGTATCATTATAATATTCATTATTTTAAACAATAATTAAATGGGTACTTGGCCACTCTGGGACTCTAAAACAGAACCATAAAAAAAACCTCAATTACAGTAGAGTATCGCAAAAATAAAACATTTAAATTTGAGGTTGTAGCGCAACGAAGTCGACTGCGTTTCACCTTACATAGTTTACTGGTTCGCCGCAAATATTATGTGATATATTAGAAAAAAAAATATTAAAGTCCAAATATTTAAAATCTATTAATTAGAAAAGTTCAAAATCATATACACAAGAATCCCCTACCTGTTAGCCCTCTAGGTAATCGAACAGAAAACTGAGCTTAGATAACTAAACGATTCAAAATACAGGTTTAATACCCATTAGGCTTAACAATCAGAAACTCTTGTGTACATACTTTGGCTAGAATTAAGCACTTAGCTGAATCACTTTCAAATGGGTGGTTAAACAAGGCCTGTGACATAGACGGTTTCACCAGAAAGGACGTTGACCTGGCTCAATATGGAGATTGTCCCCTTCAGAGGCTCACAATCCCAGAAGTGCAGCACGAAAACCCAAACCGTACATTATAAAATTCCATCCAAAAAAAAAGAAAGACTGAGACACTGTATATTGTAACTATTCCAAAAACATACTATAGTTTTCCCAAAGACCCTCGAACTCAAGAAAATGGTGGCATCTGATAACTGTTAAGCCGTTGTTTCTGGCTAGCTGAAGAAAATAATCGCCAAACTGGCTGTAGAGTGAAACGACCAAAATCACCAAAAATTGTTTGCACCCCGACTTGGTTTTGTTACTTTAATCGGCCATTTATGACCAAGTCCCTTAACTTGGGAAAGTAGTAAAACTAAAACCACTTCTTCACGCTCTTGCGTCAGATAGCCAAAAGAGAACGATTTTTCTCAAATCACTAGCACATTTCTTCCAACGGAAGTTACCAAAAAAAACTTTATAAAAACGTCCATCAAAAATCCATCCAAAAAAAATAACCTTAATCTCGTAGCCATAATCTCGAACTCTTGAAATTTATCATAAAATTTGAACTACTTCAGGAAAATATATGCAAAAATTCTTCTATCTCAATTTGAAACTGGCCAGTACTGAAATCAGACAGAGACAACCAATATATTAATAATCTAATCTGCCTCGTCCTACAAAATGAATACCCAATAACAAACTACTTAATGGGTTCGAAATATTCAAAAATTAAATCCAATTAGTTCGAAATAGTTCGAGGGTCTAATTTCAAATATTATAATTACCAAAAATTCTAACTAGTAAAGGGGGAATATTCAACTAATAAACTAAAAACAACATAATGAAAAAAGTCAATACCATCTTATTTTAAATTTAGCATTTCGATAATATTCAACTGATGTGCCATCTTATAGGCAACCCTAAAAACTTTTCACGCAATTCAGTGGACCTTACTATTTCACAGCTGATATGTGAAAATAAATAAATATTTCCTAAAGAAAGAAAATCAACAAGAAAACAAAAAAAATACTGTTTATATTTATTCAATCATAAGAAAACGCTTTTCCCAATCTGTGATACATTGTCCCAAGGTACCTAACGAAATTTACAAATTACAGAAATATGTTAAGTTTCGAAACAAAAGGAATGATCTGAATATAGATGAAACCAATATTAATGAATGAAAAACAAAAGATGATCATTAGTTTTATAGTAGAAAACATCGTTTACTGTAAATTTACGTACAAAACAAAAATCTATTTATTACTTTAGTAATCGGAACCTGTAATTTAATGTAGAAAAATGTAAACGAAAATATTTATTACTTAAGATCAAATTTTAACCGTAACAGTTCCTTAGTACACCTCATCGCATTCAATAAATTGCTTTCCAGCAAGGATTTTAATTCCTTTTTGTCAATAGCAATTGGGACAGGTAGTATTGGTTGCGGTTCATAAGGTTCAGTTGCCGAACCCAACTTTGCCAGACGGTCTTCTTCCTCATTTCCGCGTGTGTCCAAGTAACTCTGGACCCATACAAGTCTGACTATGCAGTCGTTTCTTGTAATACCATTTAGTACGTCCTTGCACTCAGACACCAATCGCGAAGTTACGACATTGCACTTCAGTGCCAATATCGCAACCTTATTGTCTGAGCATATATTTATTACCCTATTCCTGTCTATATCTCTCTCATAGAGATGGACATAAAAAGAACCTTCGATCAACTCAATTCAGCTGAAATAGCAAAAGATACTATACTAACTGTTATATCTAGCTTTCGAAAGTGTCTAAGGGCCAATGGGGATCATATTAAACATTTAGGTTAACAATATTTTTTGTGATTAATATAATTTATGGATATTTTTCGTTGAAAACTGTGCATGTTTGACTTATAATTTTGTTGCATTCACCATGAATAAAAAAATAGTTCTAGCTAGGTATAGGAATAACCTATATGGATAGATAGAGAATGTTCTTGTCCATGTACTGAATGAATCAACAAACTCACTATCTAGCCTAATAATATCTTAAGCCACGATCGGAATTCCGAGTTGCGTTGTAATGGAACAAATGTTAATTATTTTTCATTGGTCAATGTCAACTATATTCTGTTAAAATAAATAATTAAATAATCACTCTGTGAATAGATATTCCCTGGGAATAGGGTAGTTATATTTTTTTATCACTATCCACGAAAGTCTAAAGGAAAAATAAATCAGTTATCGAGCTTAACTTTTATGATCTATGTCGTTTAAATGTTTTCTTAAAAAAATACATAAAGTTAGTTAATTTATGAAGACCTAAAAGATCCTCTCTTAGAATTGCCTATAAATCTGTCTAAGTAATCCTGCCCTGGTTAAGTAAATAAAACCAGACGTGATAAGGGTAGTTTTTAACATATGGTACGTGAAATACCGTTAAAATGTTTTAAAATATTGAACGATTTTCCCATTATTAGGAAACAAAAGAATGATCAAATACACTCACTATAATAGAAATATATCGTTTGACCATTTGTAAAAAGAATTATGATTAATAATTGTTTTTTCTACTCACAAGAAATAATGAGTTAAGATGTTGATTGCCAAAACAGCCAAGAAAAGTGAATAGTTTTTTTTTACAGTCTTTAACATATATTCTTTTCATTATAGGAAGACGTAGGTTAATTTGTTTTACTATTCTTTTATATAAAAAGTAGGATTAAGATGCTCAGATGCCAATTCGGGAATCAAACATCCGGTATAGTACAGCTAACGTCGTCAGTAAGAAAACTCCCAAATCTTCGAGCATTAAGGCAATGAAATTGTCGGTCACAGGACGTACGACCGAAAAATCAACTAAAAAGAGGAAGAGGGGGTGTAAGATTTGAGAACGCTCTTTTAAAAAAATACTAAAGTTAGTCACAATTTGAATTTCGGTTAGAACGGTACCGTAGTACCACTAATTACGTCACGGGTATAATCGTCGGGAAAGAAGGTTATCTTTGTTTAATTTGGGAAATTAAGGGATTATCGTGTGTTATTTTAGTGGGGTATTTCGCGATTTTCATACGGTTTGATTAAGTAATATAAATAGCTGTTTTTCGCGTTTTATTTCTTTTTTGTTTAATATTTTATTAACCTATTTATACGCGTTTTTTTTTAAATTGGGTTTTAAGTTTTTGGTTAAATAACGGCCGAGAAGAGCAATTATGTTAGTTTTTGTAATTGTTATTAGTTTTAAGTTTCTCATTGTAAATAGTTCAATTTCTATTTATTTTTGTTAAATAGATATAAGTGTTTTGAGAAACTTGTTTTATGCAATTTAATTAAAACCTTCAAGCGAATTAACTCGCGGGCGCGCTGTTGCGAGACAGAGACAAGAGATGTCTACTGACCAATTAATTAGCAGCCTTTCCTGAATCCTGAAGATCAGAGTCATGGTTGTGATAAGCTTTAATAACCGTAGTGTTTGATACTAAAGCTGCAAGAGAGAAGTTGAACGACCAGACTTCCAGAGTGTCTTTATTACTATGAAATTCAATTATAGGTTATTAAAATAGTTACTATGGGGCAGAAAATGATTATAGATGAAAGGGTTAACGCTACCACAATATATCACTGGAAAGAGTCTATGATCAAATCCTGTCACAGCGTTATTTTATTTTTGAAACGATATTAAGTTTTAGACTATACCCTCTTAAAGGTCAAAATTTGAACGGCTGGAGTAGGGTAAAAAGAACTTTGAGAAGAGTTATCGGAAACGAATCGTCTGGAAAGAGAATTACCGAAAACCCCTATATGCAAATTTTCAGGACTCAAATCGTGTTACTTCCCGAGATATTCTAATGTCACCATGAGATATTCTGTATACCTTAAAGTTTACTATTCTCATTGAATTGAAGCTTTTTTTCACAAATATATATATATATATATATATATATATATATATATATATATATATATATATATATATATATATATATATATATATATATATATATATATATAATATGGTGGTTTTTCAATGTTTTTTTTTAAAGAAGGATATTCGTTAAAGTCGGAGAAGTTAAAAATTGTTAAATCCTTCATAAGATTTACTTTTTCTGTGAGGTTGTTGTTGGAAGGAATTTGGGAGAAAAATGTATTAAAGTCCTTAGGAATTATATCAGGCTAAACCAAGTTAACTTTTGTGGTTGATATGATCTAACCTTATATGTTTTTTTTTCTGGAAATTCCTCCTTGTATACCTGTTCCAAAATATTCATATCAGTTCAAAACCGACACACTTGGGAAATTAAATTTTGTATGTTTCCATGTATTTTCTGATACGTCGCACTAATGAGCATTTGGCCTCAAAAACCGGACAAAATTAATAACGTCGTTGTTTTTGATTCTAGACGTGTCAAAATCAGTATCCAGGAATTTTTGAGGGCGCTAAGTTGATTTCTGGTATTATTTTACTAATCAGGTAAAGGAAGGCTGACTTAGGGTGGGGAGAGGAAGGGAAGTAATATCAAAAAAACGTAATGGTTATCGTTTTATATGTTTTAAGGTGCACCGATTTCATTTCTGGTATTATTTTACCAATCGGGTAAAGTGGCCTTGACTTAGGGTGGGGAGGGGGAAGGGAGTAATATTGAAAAAGCGTAATGGGTATCGTTTTATATGTTGATTTAGGGTAATTGTACATTTTCCCATAAAAAGTCTTTTACAAAGTTTGACATTCTAAAGTTTTCTACCGTTACGTCTCCGTAACTCGGATTGACTCTGGTTTTGGATATCAGAGTTTCTTTGCTTCTCTAATTAGAGTATAACAAGGAAATATACCCTTATTGGAATCATGTAACAACTTCCACTGCCTCCTTGTAAAGTCACCTTCAAGATTTTGCAAAGCTTGCTCAAGTGTGTAATTTTTTACTTTCGGAGCAGTATTTATTACCTTCCTGTAACGTTTGGCTCTTGTTGGTATTGAAATTTCATCTGCAATAAGTTTAGAGGCCGTGGCATCTGCAGATATTCGTTGGTTTACGCTGGCTGCATAAGTAAGCTCCTCAACAGGTACCTGTTCGCGGAGTTCTTTTGTATTTCGTCGTTTACTACGATCATGTAATTCATGGAAATGCTTCCCTGGGCGTCCCGTAGAATTCGTGGCCCAGTTATGTACTGGTATTGATGTATTAAGTCATTTCTCGTTTTTTTTTTCAAAAATCTTTCTTCAGTATAGTTATATGGTATCCATCTCTTCTTCAAATCACTATTAAAATGTTTTAAATCGGGACTTAAGGTATGGCACTCGTTTCGGGGACATTTCATCATTTCGCGGAGCTTATGTTCCATAAATCATACCTTATCTTCAAGTGTTCTGGATGTGCTTTGTTTAAAAACATGTATAGCGTTTTCCGATATACTTCAGTAACATTTGATGTCAAATCTGTACCCATAGGAATAAAAATATGTATGTAAGTAAAAAATAATCAAAATTATTGCAAAAAAAAACCGTGGAACTCAAAGCGGTTCTTTTAAGAGGTGGAAACATGTGGAAAACGTTTTGAATATTATGATATAGCTAATGTCTATAGTTTATTATAAAAAAAGAATTGTAGCCCGACCTAGCTCGGAACATTTTCAAAAACACTAATTAGTTAAAAAGAAAAACAAAAAAATAGAAAATTTTCTTGCATATTGTTTTAGTTCCATAAAAATACTAAACAGTCATTATATTTTTGAATAATATATATTAAAATTAAATACATATCTTGTTTTTCAGATTCCATCACAAAAATTTGTTTTTTTTTAATATTCACTTTCCAAAATACCAAACATCAAACACAAGTCTAAAAAAAATCTATCAAGAACGAATGCGTGCGTATTGGACGAAGCTTAGATTGCAATTAACTGTGCGGAGCGTAGCGGCGGGGAGGGGCCACTTTATCATAATTTTATGAGAGTACTCAGGTATACAAAAAAAATAGTTTCGATGATTATTTGTATACTTTGTATTTTTCCTTTTTGTCCGGTTTTTGAGGCCAAATGGTCGTTAGTGCGTCGTTAACTCCTGAAGGAATAAGAAGCTTGCTTAAAGCTAAAAGAAGGTTCCAAAAATTTTTCTGTTTATTACAAGCTGAGAGAAAAATTTAGTTTAAACTATTACTATCCACAATAGAAATAAATGATTCGAAATATCTCGACAATTTTCTATTGATGGTACTTTTCCAAGTCAGTAACTTTGAGCTTATCCATATTTAATAGCCACTAAAATTGAACCATTGGTTTTGCAAATATTATTTATTCACTGGAGTTGTGGAATTTCAGAAAATAATATACGTTCGCTTTAAATTAACCACAGAATTACGGGTACAAGCGAACAGTGGCAAAGTCCAATTAAGAATTAATACTTGCTACGCATTCCCACCTGCCTTATTACGATAATTCCTCTTTTTTATTACAACAATTTTAAAATATTGCTCGCACACCTTTTCAAAAAAAAAGACGCCATTTATAACGATTATATAAACAGCGTCCTGAAAGACTTACACGCTGAGTACAGGTGCGCGAAAAAAAAAATAAAAGCGGTTATTAATGTGCAGAGTTGAGTGTTAATTTATGGTATTTACGTGGATCGGTGTTCTATCCATTGTTGTTAAATGTGATAAAATTGTGGCTTATAAAATAGGGTTTCCTTGCGGGCTTGAAAGTTGTGCTAATTAGTTTTCTTAGATTATTACATCCTTGTGTCGTAAAGTTTGCTATTTAAAGTATTTTGCGCTTGTTAACTGAGATTTCCGCAGTTTTTTTCGTAAATCATTGGTTATTGTTCTAAAGAACCACAATAATAATAATAAATGTACTTTACTGGTTAAATAAACAAACGAAAATCATACAAACCAAGAGTTTACATATATACACTGAAATGATAATCTGTCAGATACAAATTCAAAAAAAAATGTTTTAAGCACTGCCGTCAATGCTATGAATACCTAAATCAAAACAAAAATATTTCGTTAATTTACCCCATTTCGAATTTGATCTTAGTTAACAATAATTCTCATTTAATTTGAAACAGGATATATATATATATATATATATATATATATATATATATATATATATATATATATATATATATATATATATATATATATATATATAATTATTTATTTATTTTCTTGATTTTTGAACCATAGATTATATCATTTTTCTTTATTTTGTCTTTTCTTGGGTTTAGGTTCTATATTTAATAAATACACAAAACGATTGACGTTTCGCCCTTTATTCAAGGCATTTTCAACATTCTTTCCTCCTAAAAATATATAATTAAAATACATCACATAAAAAACATATTTACAATTTCGAAAAACAAACAAGACACTTAAAAACAGTAGTCAAAACTTTAAAAATTTTTTAAAAATATTTAGTTTTACCGGTACACACCTTGACATTTTGCTGTTCTGTAATTAAATAAAATTTAAATTTTACATCGTTTACTGAGGATACGTGGAATGCGAATGTCTTTTATTTTTTTGATATTTGTTATATTTTACAATGCATAAAAAACAAATAAGGTATATGTTTGGTTTTATGTTTAAGGGGATATTCCTTTTTTGATTGTTATTTGACAGGATCGAATACTTAATATTTTTGTTTAAAGTAGGCTTGCGTAAATGTGGCTCAAATTTCCCATATCTGTTCTGTCGTTAACAGTGTTTTTATCTTTTTTAATTTCAATCATTTCCTTTATCTGTAATTTTTGGTAATTCATATCTTTATTTTTTATAATGGTACTGTTATAATCAAAAGTGTGTTTTTCGTCCTGTGTGTGTTTGTTTAATGCTGTTGGGGCGTTTTTTGTATATTTATGGCCATTTAATCTGTTCTTCAGTAATTGCCTCGTCATGCCTATATATTTTTTTGGACAAGGGATCGAATATATTATATTTGATTTATTCATTAGAGGAGTTTTACTTTTTAAATTTGTGAACAATGTATTTAATTTATTATATGACCTGTGGCATACGATAATATCATGCTTTTTTAAAATGTATTTTATTTTTTCTGACAGCTCACTAGTGTACGGTAATGCCACATATTTTTGCTGTTTATGTTCTACTATTCTGTTTATGTTCTATTAAAAAAATAAAACACATTCGCACTCCACGTATCCTCAGTAAACGATGTAAAATTTAAATTTTATTTAATAACAGTACAGCAAAATGTCAAGGTGTGTACCGGTAAAATTAAATATTTTTAAAAAAATTTTAAAGTTTTGACTACTGTTTTTAAGTGTCTTGTTTGTTTTTCGAAATTGTAAATATGTTTTTTATGCGATGTATTTTAATTATATATTTTTAGGAGGAAAGAATTTTGAAAATGCCTTGAATAAAGTGCGAATTAGATGAACTGCTACAAAACACAATTCATCCTATTACACCACCATCGAGATGGTGGCCTACCTGTACCACCACATCGAGAAGAAAGTAAAAACTTACCTTTTCTGCTACAGTGATACGGCAGGGGTACATGTTTCGTCTCTTAGTAGACTTATCAGGGTACCGACATGCACCTGTCTGTGTAAAGGACAGATCGGAAGGAAGTACGCAACACTGAACGTAGCTTCGCCGACCTCCCGCCGGATAGCGTGTATACGTTGATGCGGCTTTCACGGATTCCTCCGTGTCAGATGCAATAGTAGTGGATATATCCACATTATGCCGTTGTAGTGCTGAAATCACATTCAGCAAACGTAAAACTAAATGCATCTCGACATGTAAATGAAGTAAAATGCGAACAGTGATTGCAAACTTCGCTCCATCATATCCTTTCCGTGTTAGAGGTTGCACAGTTTGGATGAATTGCTACGAAACACAATTCATCCTATTACACCACCATCGAGATGGTGGCCTACCTGTACCACCACATCGAGAAGAAAGTCAAAACTTACCCTCCCCGCCAGAGTGATACGGCAGAGGTACATGTTTTGTCTCTTACTAGACTCATCAGGGTACCGACATGCACTTGTCTGTGCAAAGGACAGATCGGAAGGAAGTATGCAACACTGAACGCAGCTTCGCCGACCTCTCGCCGGATGGCGATATACGTTTATGCGTGTGAGCATAAACAGGTAGGCCACCATCTCGATGGTGGTATAATAGGATGAATTGTGTTTTGTAGCAATTCATCCAAACTGTGCAACCTCTAACACGGAAAGGATATGATGGAGCGAAGTTTGCAATCACTGTTCGCATTTTACTTCATTTACATATCGAGATGCATTTAGATGTACGTTTGCTGAATGTGATTTCAGCACTACAACGGCATAATGTAGATATGACCACTGCTATTGCATCTCACACGGAGGAATCCGTGATAGTCGCATAAACATATATATATATATATATATATATATATATATATATATATATATATATGTATATATATCTTCCAGATTCTTGAACCATAGCTTATATCATTTTCTTTCCATTTTGTCTTTTCTTGGGTTTAGGTTCTTTATTTAACAAAAAATCAAAAACAATTTGACGTTTCTCCCTTTATTTAAGGCATCTTCAAAATTTTTTTTTGCCTTTTTTTTATATGAATTGATCTTCCTAAAAATATATTTTTTATATAATTAAAAGCATTCATACAAAAACGTATTTACAATTTTAAAAAACAAACAAACACTTTAAAAAAACTATGAAAATTTCTTAAACAGTATTTAATTTTACAACAGTACACACCTTGACATTTTGTTATTTATTAATAAGGAAGTGAAATTTTAACATCGTCTATTTAGGTACTTAGGATACATGGAATGCGGGTGTGTTTTATTTTTTATATTTGAACCAAAAAAAAAAGCGAAAGAACGCATACATTTAATTTTATGTTTAAGAGGATATTCAATTTTTGATATTTATTAACAGGATCGAACACTTAATATTTTTCTTTAAATTAGGCTGGTGAAAATGTGGCTCAAATTTCCTATATCCGTTCTGTCGTTAATAGTGTTTTTACCTTTTTTAATTTCAATCATTTCCGTTATCGGCAATTTTTGATAATTCATATCTTTGTTTTTAATTGTGGTACTGTTATAATCGAAGGTGTTTTTCATCCTGTTTGTGTTTGTTTAAAGTTACTGAGGCGTTTTTCGTATATTTATAGCTAACCTGTTCTTTAGCAATTGGCTTGTCATGCCTGTATATTTTTTGGGACATATTGAGCGTGGGATCGAATATACTACATTTGACTTATTCACGAGAGGAGTTTTACTTTTTAAATCAGTAAATAGTGTATTTAATTTATTATAAGACCTGTGATATACTATAATATCATGCTTTTTTAAAATGTATTTTATTTTTTCTGACAGCTTACTAGTGTAATTTAGTGCTACATATTTTTGTTGTTTATATTCTGTTTCTTGTTATTTGGTTAATATAAAATTTATATATCCGTTTATTAATTATTTCGGTGACAGTCTCTTCATTGAAATTATTATCTATTAGTGTATTTTTCACTTTTTGCAGTCTTCTTGGTCGGAATTCTGGAGACGTTAGAGAGATGACCCGATCAGACAGACCGATTATAACACTATTGTTTGGGGTTTCTGAGTGATTTGAGAAACAGTTTAGATATCTACCCGACCAAGTTGGTTTGGTGTACCATTCAGTTAAAATTTTGTTTTTTCTACGTATAGGTGTCATATCTAGAAAATTTATCTTATTTACTTTCTGCTTCCGACGTGAATTGTAATTTTTCGTTGAAACTGTTAAAATCTTTCATTTATTTTATCCTGTGGCACGGCTGTTAAGCAATCGTCGACAAACCGTTTGAAAAATATTATATTAAATTTTAATTTTTCTAAAACTTTTTCCTCTAAATATTCCATTACTAACTGAGCAATGGTGGATGAAATTGGTGATCCCATAGCATATTCATCGAGTTGTTTGTAAAATGTGTTTTCATATTGAAAGTAATTTGTGTTTAGAACGAGGTCATCTGCATCCATAAAATTGTTTTCTGATAATGACGTATGTTCCTTTAAACTTTCACATTTTTTTTGTCCATTTTTCAAATATAAAAAATAAAACACACTCGTATTCCATGTATCCTAAGTACCTAAATGGACGATGTTAAAATTTCACTTCATTATTAATAAATAAAAAAATGTCAAGGTATGTACTGTTGTAAAATTAAATACTGTTTTAGAAATTTGAATAGTTTTTTAAAGTATTTGTTTGTCTTTTAAAATTGTAAATATGTTTGTGTATGAATGTTTTTAATTATATAAAAAATAAATTTTTAGGAAGATCAATTAATATAAAAAAAGGGAAAACATTTTTGAAGATGCTTTAAATAAAGGGCGAAACGTCATATTGTTTTTGATTTTTTTGTTAAATAAAGAACCTTAACCCAAGAAAAGATGAAATAAAAGGAAAATGATATATATATATATATATATATATATATATATATATATATATATATATATATGTTTGTGTGTGTTTATGCGGCTTTCATGGATCCCTTCGTGTGAGATTCAATAGCAGTGGATATATCCACATTATGCCGTTGTAATGCAGAAATCACATTCACCAAACGTACAACTATATGCAGCTCCGTGCATGAATGAAGTAAAATGCAAACTTCATTCCACCATATCCTTTCTGTGTTAGAGGTTGCACAGTTTGAAAAAATTGCTAAGAAACACAATTTATCCTAATCCACCACCATCGAGATGATGGCCTACCTGTACCACCATACCGAGAAGAAAGTCAAAACTTACCCTCCCCGTCACAGTGGTACGGCAGAGGTACATGTTTCGTCTCTACCAGACTCATCAGGGTACCGACATGCATCTGGTGGTACAGGTAGGCCATCATCTCGATGGTGGTGGAATAGGAGAAATTGTGTTCCTTAGGAATTTGTTCAAACTGAGCAATCTCCAACACGGAAAAGATATGGTTGGAACGAAGTTTGAATTTACTGTTCGCATTTTACTTCATTCATGCACGGAGGTGCATATAGTTGTACGTTTGCTGAACGTGATTTCAGCACTACAACGGCATAATGTGGATATATCCACTGCAATTGCATCTCACACGGAGGGATCCGTAAACATATATACGCCATCCTGCGGGAGGTCGGCGAAGCCGCGTTCAATATTTGTATGCTTCCTTCCGATCTGTCCTTTGCATATATATATATATATATATATATATATATATATATATATATATATATATATATATATACATATATATATATATATATATATATATATATATATATATATATATATACATATATATATATATATATATATATATATATATATATATATATATATATATATATATATATATATATATATATGAAATGTGATTCTCCATAAAAATTCCTCTCTACTATCAACCGGAATACACCAAAGTTTTGAGGTTTCCCCCATAGGTAAAAATAGTCTGGATAGAGTTGTGGTAAGAACATCCCACCGTTGTTCTCCGACAATTTTGGCTTAAGTAGGAGTTTCAAGTTGTGGGAAGCATGATAAGGATGTCTGGGAAAGGCATCGGAGGATCCCACTGATGAGTCCACCACCGATGGCGGGACGAAACATCCTAACGTTTTGACGGTGTTCGAAATAGTTCGTTTAGTTAAATGCCCTTAACATCAAGGGCATTACTAGGACGAAAGACGTTATTCAGGTGCTCCCGAACGGCAACGCTGAAATGAGGTGGTACCCCATCGTTAATGAGGTATATGTTTAATTTTAACTAATGTTGATTATGCGAAACAATAATTGCATGATGATTTTCGTCAGCCCATACATGTAAGTAGTGTAAATTTATGATACCATTTTTGGTAAGCCTTGCTTCATCCGTGAAGGGAATAGTGCCAACGAAGTATACGTTATTTCGTTGCAGATCCAATAGCCAATTCGCGAACAGTGGATATGGATATAACAGCTGTTCTGGAAGAACTTCATGTACTATTGTTTTCGACGTATTAAACTGCGCTGATAATTTTCGTATGCTCGTTGAAGGAGTGTCATCTACAGGATTTGAAATATTTTACTCTAATTGCAGCGTAGATATTGTCCTTCCCCGATCATCATCAGTACTTATTTTCCCAAAATTTCCTAAAATTATGAAGAAATTTAATAATATTACCTTATTAAATGTAATCATCTACCATTCTTCCTTTGGCGTTGGTCAACTCGTTGGATTTTCTTCTGATCTGCAAGAGTACGATTAGAATATCTGTCGTAACATAACCTCCTGGCTTCCAAAGCTTTGCAAGATGCAAGACCATACATCAGATAAATATCTGCATGGTCAATAAACGTGTATTCCATATTTCGAATAATTTCACAATTAATTTCATTACGAAATCCAAAAATCAGGAAATTAATACCCAAGAAAAGAATCAATATGTCAGCGATGTGAAGGTTGTGAAGTTCTAAAATGCAGGATATTTACTTATTTCGCACCTGGCAACGTTTGCAATGACAATATTTTATTTTCGATGCCGATAAAATAAAACACACATTTTTTGCAAACCTAGGTCGAACTGCAATTCACAGATTTAGGCTTTTTAAATAAAAAGGTAAACTCAAATTTTGGATCGTATTTTTTTATCATGAGGTTGAAGGTTGAAAATTCGATAGGAAGAAAGAAGTATCTTTTATCGAAATACGCCAAATACATGATAAAATGACGTTGAGGACTTAATTTTTAGTCAATACTTAAAAGTATGTAAGAAACGTTGTCCAAAGTTCTTATCATACAGGGCATAAAAAAATGGGTCATGACTGTCATAGCTAGTCCGTCCCTAATTGAAATATACCTGGCAGTTCAATAATTATGTGTAAAAAACTTAAGTCCATTGCAGCTCTCTAGGAGCTCGTATCTCCGAAGCGGAGGCATATGCGAAAAAAGTTATATCCCTGAGACCCGATACAGAACAAATAAAAAAAAGTTTTACAAGAAGTTTCTCAGAAGAGGAGGATTTCCTTTTAATGAAGACCATTTTTCTTAATTTTTATTTATGATACTTATTTATTGCCGAAATATTTGTTTTATTTTTTATATTTTGATTTATGTGCAATATATGATATTTTATTTATTGTTTAGTATCACCAGAAAAAAAAAATAAAACGAGGTCTCTTAAAATAAAAGTCTTAGTTTCTTTTATAATATAGTTTTTAAAATTGTTGATTTTAAGTAATGGATTTATGAAAAAATAAAATATATTTCAAAGAAAAAGCACTGTATTTTTTTATCTATTTTTTCATATTTCATTAAAGTACTTTCTTGCTTGAAATAGGTGTCAAGTGATCCCCAAATGCTGCAAACAGGAAACATACACCAAAATTAACACATGAGGCAAGTCGGAACACTTTATTCCCTATATAAATTAGAAGAAGGGGGATGTTATAGAAACTTCAAAATATTTAGAAAGTATTACAACTACCTAAGCGCAATATACCTGGAATACCTTGCTTCAAACCTATTGGAATTACAGGGAAAAATAAGTCAAATTATTGTCAAGTCGCCCCGGTTAACGGTACTTATTTGAAAAAATGCTCGGACCTGTTAACTCAAGAACGGGCTAAGACATCATCGATATTTTTTTAGTTATAAACCAAATTTTTTTTAGTTCAGGATCAGAAACTGCACATTTTTTTACAGACGACAAGGTAAATCTCGATGTTAATTACATAAGGAAATTGTCAAGAAAAATTCTTTTAATTCGCAAGATCTTCCTGCTGCCTACCTATAATAACATTAACGATATTAAATTTATTTACAATGTTTTTTATTTTCAATTAGTTTTTACTTTTTTGGGTTTCGGTCATATTATTACTTTATAAAAAATTAACACATGTTTTTTTCTGACGTTTCGGTTTATTTTATTGATTAAACCATCTTCAGAGAATTACTGTAAATATGAAAAGGAATATGTAAATTTATGCTATATAAACTGAAAATTTTACTTTCTTACCTAATGTTAACAGGTGGTTCACTTGAAAAACTTACATTTAACTATTTTATTACTTTAATACTATATAATTAAACACTTCTTACTTAATATAAATATAAATACAGATAACTATTATTTTTTGATGCATTTTTTTTTTCCACATCTGGTTTGTTGTGCACAACAAACCAGATGTGAAAAAAAAATGCATCAAAAAATAATAGTTATCTATATTTATATTTATATTAAGTAAGAAGTGTTTAATTATATAGTATTAAAGTAATAAAATAGTTAAATGTAAGTTTTTCAAGTGAACCACCTGTTAACATTAGGTAAGAAAGTAAAATTTTCAGTTTATATAGCATAAATTTACATATTCCTTTTCATATTTACAGTAATTCTCTGAAGATGGTTTAATCAATAAAATAAACCGAAACGTCAGAAAAAAACATGTGTTAATTTTTTATAAAGTAATAATATGACCGAAACCCAAAAAAGTAAAAACTAATTAATAACTACACGGTCAACAAATAGAAACAAAATTTATTTTCAATGTCACAAAAAGTCAGTTTTTCCATTATATTTTACCATTTTGTATCTTAAATAATTATTTAGCTTTCTTGGTAAGCGTGTATTCGAAGGTTTATATAACTTTATTGCTATTTTGTGGGAAAATGATAAAATTAATGAAATATAAAAGGATAGAAATATTATTTATGATTAGTTTTGGAGATAGAATACGTACACAAACAGAGGTGGTTGAGTTATTCAATAAAATATACTCTGATCGACAACCTATAAGCCAAAGCACCGTAAGCCCAGTTGAGGTAAAAGTTCAGAGAATATGGTCATGTTCAGGCTATTAAGAAATCTGGTCGCCACTCAATAACAGAAGATTAGCTTAATATTTTTTGACCGCTTAAGATAATCCTTGATTTACACTCATGAAAGCAACTTCAACTTTTAATGTAGCACATTGCAGCGTGCAGAAAATACTGAAAAAGACAAAATATCGCCTTACAAGATATGCTTAATTCAGGAGTTGTCGAAAAATAATAGTAGCAATAATTTTGAAAAAATGTTTTTCTCTTTTCTAAAGAGGCAATTTTTACTTTAAATGATCATGTCGATAGATAAAATTGTCGCTACTGAGCAACTAAAAATTCTCATTGGTTCGCAGTTAACCAACAAAACCCTTAAAAAGTGAATGTGTAGTGCGGTATAGCTTACAGAACGTCCTTATTTTTTTGACGGTAGCCTCACTGGTGAAAGATATTTGAAGTTTCTTCAAAATAACCTCATTCATGCACTTGACCCATAAGAACCTTATATGTCCCACCGTGACCTTTTTTTCTAACAAGAGAGAGCACCGCCCCACTAGTTTCCCCTGTCCATATTTACTTGGATGAGGTTTTTCCGAATCACTGGATAATCAGAAGGACAATTGAGTCCAGCCAGATAGCCAGATCATGAGATTTTGACCTTCCTTGATTATTCCTGATGGGGATACTTAAGCATACTTGACTCAGCCCTCCATTTAGAAGTTTTAAAAGTTCGAATACGCCAAAAAGTACGAAACATAACCAAATTTCAAGACCGGTCCAACCATATTCCACCTGATGGGATAAACAAAAGGAAAGTTTAAGGGTAATAGGCTTCTTAGTCTATCTGTCCTGGTAAACAGTAAAACGCATTGAGTGTTGGAACATCCAAGGCCTCCTGTCATTATACAGGACTAAGTGCTGAAGACGCGATTGCGTCGCGCACAACCTGGCACATGTTTCGACCCAAACTTGCTTTAGCGTGCGTGTTACCTAAAGGTGTTCTGGTTTGGGTTTATCCCTTTTGCGGAACACTGTGATGCTGGCTGCTTTGTGACATGGCTTCTGCCATGTACCTGGCGCCGATTAGTGTGGACACGCGAGGATTGAGTGGAGCTCACCTTGTCTGGACTAGTTTCGTTCTCAGTTGGACTCGTCAGATGTAGAGATTGCCACAAAGTCCTGCGCATTGGCTGGAGGCCACGGGTGTTCCAATCAATGCGTTTTAGTGTTTACCAGGCAGAATTCAGTGTTTTGTTCTTGAAGAAATTTTTAGATAGGTTAAGAAGCCTATTACATTTACATTACATAAAGATGTTAAATAGAATCAAGTCACCAGCACGCTAGCACTGTGTGTAGCTGCTGAGAGCTAGACCTGAAGCAAGCAAGACATTTACGAAAAAAAAAATTTACCAGTACCTCGAAGTAGACAAATTTGCCTCACGACAAATTATAATTCCGTGACATACAGACTATCGGACAAATGAACATAACGAAACGATAAGGGTTTTAAGCCGGCTACGAAACTCTACAAAATATCCAGATTAATATTACTATTTTATTATAAAAAAAATTAGCTTTTAAACTTGACGAAATATATATTTTTATTCGAAAATTAGTTTTATTTAATTTTCAGAAAGTTAACATCGAAAAGCATCCTTTTTTGTAAGTATTGCTTCAATTCAAAAACCCTGTATGCACCTGCAAATTCATAAAACAAATAAATCTTGACTACATTTTGCTACACATACCATCATTCTTCAGTACAACTATGAAAAGTTTCTTTAATACTGCAAATTCCTCAACTCAAAACATATATCTTAAAGAATATTGCTTCACTACTATGTTCACAGGCAACATACATTCGAAATACCTTATTAACGATCCACATATACCAAGCAATACACTTTCTGATACATATTAAACATAGGCGGTTGATGGGGATGGACGTACGAATTTTACTGTTTTTGTTTATTTACTTCATTCACTTCCTCGCTAATAAAATTAGAATATAATTGCTTGAACTTGTCAATAAAATAATTTCAGTGTTTCATGAGGCTTATCCAGGCAATTGCTATAAAAGCCTTTATTATAGCAATTGCAAGTGTACATATATATATATATATATATATATATATATATATATATATATATATATATATATATATATATATATATATATATATATATATATTTCAAGTGGACCATCGAGATGTCGCCTTTGTCGTCTTGTTTGCCGTTTTTTGATTTTAAACTCAGCTTTATAGGATGCAAAGGCGAGATGATGGTTTGTACCGAATGCGGTGGCCTGACGAGTCCCATATTAGGACGAAACAGCGCTGTCGCCAACAAAATCAGTTTTATTTTAAAAGAAAGTAAAAAATGATATAAAATAAGTCTTTTCTCCCACATGGTGAAAATAGTTACCACCAGAATAACTAAGAAATTGAATAAATATCAACTCCATGAACAAGCCGGCTTGAAAAAGAATATTCAGCTGCAGACTACTTGTTGACAATGAAAATATCGATTGAGAAGCATAATAAATATTGTTTTCTCATTTATCTCGTAATCAGTGATTATGAAAAGGTCTGTGATTCAATGATTTCTAGCGCCTCTTCTGTATCTACTCAACTGGTGTCGTTGGTCCAGATATTCCCAGATTTAATGCAAGCTTTTAATGCTAGCATATAGTCGCAATGAGGGCACATGCTGGCACTAATTCAACATAAAAACGGTAATGTAAAGTCCGTTCTGTCTGAAGATCGTGACTCTAAATGCCAATGGTATTAAAGATGAAAAACTTAAATTAACTTTATTGAGACATGGGATCGACTCACGAAACCTGACTTAAAGGAGAACGAATCACGTCCCTAAATGAAAATGTATTAAGAACTGGAAGACTAATCAGCTCCTTTGGAGGCACTATACTACTGCTGTTAAAGCATATTATTGCTTCCTCAATGCCAAACCCTGATAATGTTCCAGAAGGAATATTCATCAAGATTAAAATGAATAACTGATTCCTAATTTTGATTTTATTATACTCGAGCCCCCAAGTGGCATTCATTAGCCACAATTTAGTAAATGTCTTTAATACCAATCCTTGTAGGAGATTTTAAAGCGGAGCATCGTCTCTGTTGTGCCAGGATCCCCAGCACCAGTCCTTGAGAACACTCTTGAGGACAAATCTGCTGGAAGTGAAAGCGCCTGACGAGGTGACGTTTTTAGGGCCAGTGAGTCTACATTCTGGATATCTTGGTGGCTAATAATACTGGCAGGTTGTCTAGGCCATTGGTTCTATATGAGCTAACTCTTGCCGATATTCGTTGAATATCACGACTCAAGAACCAAAAGTGAAGGCTTCAATAGGAAAACAATTATTAACTGGCAGAAATATAAAGAGCTCCTTGAGGAGGATGAATACCTGGACGTAATTCCGGATGTTGGGTTCCTGGAGGACTCTGTTAGACAAACCACCTCCAAGTTTCGGACAAACTCGCTAAAGCTTCGGTCACAAAGATATTCAAATCCTCAAAATACCGTAAAATTTCGGATGATTTCAAAGCTATAATTCGGGAAAAGAACAGTCTCAAGAACAGGGCTTATACGACTGGTGATTCTGCTATCAAGAGACAAACAAACAGAGCATCTGAGAAGATACGGCGAGAGCTTTGCGACTTCTACTATCGGTACTGGAAATTCAAGTTTGAAACTTTGTAAATTTATGACAGCAGTCTTTTTCGAATGATTTGAAGCCTAAAAAAGACTCCTTAGTCTCTTTATTTTACATTATTGGAGACAATGTAATTTTAGTGGATCTTATAGACAAGGCCAATGAATTGGTATACAAATTCTATGATCAATTTTAGTTAAGCTCTAGCACAGATCGTACAAGGGAACAAAACATTGCTCGCATTATTATTTATAGGTCCATCTGTCTGAATGACGCAGGTGTATCTGTCGTTGACCTTGATCAGATCAAAGGGATAATCTAAAATCTGATCATAGATAAAGCGGTAGGTTTGGATGTTTTGCCAAATGGGACTCTGAAAAGAGCAGCGGGCAAAACTCAGCTATTACAGGTATAGCAAATGTCATTTTGCAATCCGGTCCCTTTTCCTCGGATTGAAAAGTATCTACGATCGCCCTTATTAGAAAGAAAGGTGAGCGTGCCACCAACATAAACAGTTACAGGCTCATTAGTTTACTCTCCAATCTGAAAAATATAATAGAAAAAGTAATCATAAATCGCCTGACCACCCATAGTTAAAAGGAACATCTCGTCTCGGACGCAATTCCAGTTCAAAGGGAGCCACAGTAGCATTCAGCAGACCACTAGGTTAGCATCACTCATAATGCAGAGATTCAACAGAATATTTCATATGGGCGTAATCTTCTTCGACATCAGCAAAGCCTTTGACACGGTGTGGCCTAATGGACTTATGCTTATGCTTATAAAACTGGAAATTCCCAGCTACCTCGTAACGCTAGTTCTAGGTTTTCTAAAAGCCTGGACATTTGTTGCATCGTCAAACGATGCTATTTCTACTATAAGTCGAATTAGAGGCTCTTCTCTGTTTCTTACTCAGTTTAGCCTGTATATTGCAGATATATTGAAAGTGCAGTATAGCAAATTATATTTATTGGCTGACAATACAGTTTTCGCGACGTCCACAGGGTCGCTTAACGTAATAATCCTGAGATTACGACGTAAGAAAAATAGGTGGGCGATTGGAAAATTAAATTAAATTCTGAAAAAACTCAGGCAGTAATGTTTACTAAGCGAGATTTGTAGAATCTGATGATCGGCTGTACATTTTCAGTGCTTAGATCCCTTGGAGGGATCACGTAAAATAGTTAAGGCTGGTCTTCGATAGGAAACTCCTTAACAGGAACTATTCAATTCTCTACTGAATCGTACCAGCAAGCTGATCTTAAAGCTTAAATTGATAATTTACAAACTTTTTAACTAATTCATCTTGTACTTTGGTGCTTCCAAATGGGTACGCATATGCTGATCAAGTTTCGTCAGGTTAGAGAGCCTTCAACACTGAGTCCTTCGAATAATTTGTGCAGCTCTTTTCTACCTTAGAAACACCATCATCTACAGAAACCTTGAATGTAAAACCTTTTCCATATTCATCGACAAGTCATAGAAAAATATCACGACAAAGTGCAGAGCTCTACAAATACCCAACTTCACCACCACATCACTGCAGCGTCGCCGATTGTTAGGTGGCTCGACTGGGTTAGTTTTAAGTTCCAATATCTAGATTAAATGCATTTAGTTTCAATATCTTCAATGGAACACCTCATTCGATATGAGTCTATTGACGGTGTCTGGCTTGTTTAACAAAGAAGATCATATATAGATCTTAAAATTGATCCAAAAAGACCTTAACTTCCTTAGAGTGGCTAGGAGAAATCAGTTATGAGTACATTATTACGAAATAATAAGTTTATTAGACAATTAATAAAAGTAAATGACATAATGGATAAGGTGGCAAAATTTAAATGGTAATACGTAGGACATGTGGTACGAGGGAATGTAAACAGATACCAATCAATATTGTCTTGGAGATCATATGGACAAAAAAGACGAAGACCATGCATGTATTGGACAGATGATATGAAACGAACAATGGGATTCGACTGGATGTAAATTGCCATAAACAGAAAACGTTGGAAGAAATAATTTCAAAAGGCATTTGCCCAAAGAAGTGTGAAACGAAACGAGAAATTATACTCACCTTTTACAATCGGGCAATATCTTTATGTAACAGAGTAGACTCACTTGAAAAAGACATTGCAGTTATTAATAATACAACTGTTAATTGAAGATGTCATAAAATATCAGATGTTGTATGTATGTGCGTAGAGTTGGGGTCTGTACACTGCGACTTGGTAGATATATTGTGCCCCCTACTGCTGCCAAGTCGTAAGAGTTGTCTTATCGGCTAGAGCAGGTACTCCAGTTCTATTTCCCTCAGGAACCTTATGATGTTGGACGGGTTCAAGGTAGGTAGCTCCTCTTCTTCGATTTGGTGTGTTCCCAAGAACGGCATCCTAGGGTTTTCTAGGGCACTGCATTCTGAAAGGATACGAATAGAGGTTTTGTCCTCCTTCTCACAGAATCCGCATTCTTCAGGACTTAGAAACAAGGAATATAAAATTTACACTTAAACAGGAAAAATGTTGATATTTCGTATTGCAGATAGCGCTGCTCAGTTTGAAGTTACAATAATTTAAATTAAAGGAAGCGAGGAATACAGTACATAATGAAAAAGTTATAAAAAAAAGTAAAAATGAAAAGAATTTAAGTTCAAAATCAATCAAATCTAGTTATGACTCGAGTAGTTTCATTACAATTTTTACAAGGGCCCAAAAAATATCGACGTTGATTTTTCCGCACTAGGACACATGCCGTTTTGAATTGATGATAAAAGTTGATCTTTGTTGGAGTTCTGAATCAATAATTTCCACATTACTTTCACTGGGTGCAAATGGACCAGTTTTAAGTGACGTGCCGCCACTGAATGTCCAATGTTCACGTAGTCATTGTTAAGAATTTAGATGGATGTCGTCTTATATAGAATTTTAATGACAGAAAATCACACGGTAGTGAAAAAGTTGAAAAATTTTGAAAAAATTTATATTTTTTTGCATTCCTCCACCGTTAATCTTGTTACTATTTTACCAAAAAAGTTATATATCATATAAATTTCTTTAAATGGATAGTAGTTAAGTTATTTAAAAACGCTACGTTATCTGTTTTTCAGTAGATCTACAAGGTGTTCACATTTATTTTTTTATGTCTAAAATGTTTTTCTAAGGAGTGGTGACTACCCCCAAAGTTCATCGCTCATCATCAATTATAATTTAAAAAGTTGATTTTTTTTTATGTAAAATTCCTTGCGTATTATTTTGAAAAGAGACTAATATATGTCATTTTCTTAGAAAGGGCTTGCTTTATATTTCTTATATGTATAAAAATATTTTTATTCAATAAATGTATAAAATATAATGAATTGAGTCAAAAATCCATTAGTTGTGCATGAATTATGAAAATTAAGTTGACAGTTACCAGTTTTTTCGCCATAAAATTTATCGCAGGGTATACTATCCTTTTTATTTTATGAAAAGAAATGAATAGTCTACTTTTGTATGTGTGTATTTTTTTATAAAGGTGATTTATTTTTTGCTATTTTTATTTAATAAATATATAAATTTATATAATTCGGTGAATGAATTTAAAAAATTAAGTTATCTTCTACCGTCTTTATTTACAATAAAATTTGTCTTAGGGATAACTAGCCCTTTTGTGTTTCTTTCGACTGAAAAATTACTGATGAACATTAATTACAAAGAGCATTTAGCGGATAGCCTTACATCTAAAGTACCGATTTTCAGAGCGTCCGACCATAGCAATCGCGCGCCGCATACAGCAGTATCGTATGCGCGATCACCGCATACCATCACACGTCAGCGTAGTGGGAGCTTGGGCCGTCTATTTAAGTCCGAGCAGACCATTATTTCGCTGAGAACTGCACGTTCTCCACCCGGGTCAACAATCCAAACGGACTGGACTGGGTCGCCTGCCGGACCGCGTCTTCCTGGTCTAACAATGTAGGTGAGGCTAGGCTTGTGTGTATATGGTGTTTTACCATACACTTCCTTCCTTACGTCCTACCCCTCTAATGGCCAGCATTGCCGAGGACCCTTATAAGAACGGGCAATGTTGTGTCATCCTACCGTCACTGCCGAGGACCCTTATAAGAACGGGCAGTGTCGTTCCATCCTGCTGACGCTGTCGAGGACCCTTATAAAAACGGGCTGCGTCAGTTCCTTTCTTTCCTTCCTACCGTCACCTATACACACATGCACTGATGCCGTAAGTTTGTTATTGTTCCGTAATGACCAGGAATGTGTTTACCGCCAGGTGCCCTCCGATGTCCGTTGACAAGGGCGCTAAACAACTGCCGCCCCGACGCTTATCGCCGCCGCCGCGTGTAAAGACCGTCGCCGTGTAGAGACGCCGCCTATCGCCGATCGATGCCGTGTTATTGTTACATACCGCGTATACCGCCATTGGTCGAATTTTAATACGAAGCGTCGTGAAACGTGAACGCGGATTTTAGATACAAAACGCGATAATTTGCGTATGAGCCGTCGTGAATAGCATCGCAACCGTGTAGTACGAGGTACGTGAATAGCGTCGTGGATGATACCGCCGGGTTACCGTCTTTAGCGCAACCGACCAGTATGAGCTACCGTCAACAGCTCTAAGACATACTCTTGCCCTCCAGACCATTTATTTGTTTATATTATTGTCCATCTTAGATTGTAAGATAGTTTTAGGCCATGTCTTTGTATAAAAGAATGGAATACATGATACAGGATGTGTTCTAAGCGTTTGTTTTATTACCTAGTCCTATTTTTACCATTACATGTAACAATTGGCAGCCAGCAGCCAGCACTAATACGCACAATTGACCCCTGGCTTGCCGTTCTTCCACTGTAACAAACTGCCCGATGCATAAGTGGACCCTCGACCACATTAAATCCCGAGGGTGGCGCCCGAGAACCGACTACCGAATAGATGTTTTGACCTTCAGGCAGTCAAACCGTTGATCAGTTGAGAGAGCAGGGATATCCCGAATATAAGTAGATACCGCCGACCCGATACCCCTGCGCTGACCATTTGACCGATGACTGTCTGCACGAGAAATATCCACTGACCGATGTTCCGCTGCTTTAAAAAAGTAGATTCGTAGAGCACGACCTACTCCTCTGCTCCCCCGATACAAAAACGCGTCACAATGTGTCAGAATTCGATATTTTCAATAATTTACTTAATTGTAAGTGTAGGTGATACAAAATTTTGACAATAATAATTATACCAAGGATTTTCTATTTTCAATTGTAAAACTTAATTGTTATTACAATTTTTACTTTAAACAACACTGTTATCATAAAACCAGAATATTGAAATTTGATTGCAGAGAAACAAGAATAATATTATTTCATAAAACTAAAGTAACAAAAACAAAAAGAAACACTGAAACTAAAAACAACCAAGAGTTTTTTTAAAGATGGTTACCAAAATGACGGATGTTTTCTCGAATGTAATATAGACACAGTTTTGTTATTCTTCTAATGGCATTTAAAACAATAATAGGTCTATTATGAAGAGTTTCGAAGGCCATATGAATTGCCTCAAGAAGTTCCGCTATAGGTTCATGTCTTGTCTTATACACTTGATTTCCAAAACCAAAAGACCAGGAGATCATGGGGGCCATCTCACTGGTCCATTGGTACCTATCCATCTTTGAAGGAAGCTATTGTCCAGAAATGGCCTTAACTGCCCAGAGTTGTGGCTCGGGGCACCTTCTTATTGAAGATAAATGGAATTCAAATGGGCCAATGGAACATTTTTAAGCAATTCTGGAATAATTTCCTCAAAAATTTCTAGGTATTTACGTGCTGTGAGACCGCCTTTATACATCTTGTAGGCTATACGTTGGTTCAAAAGAAAACACGAGACACCAACATCGAAGCGCTCTTGTTATTTCCTTTCGAAAATGAAATAGTGATTTTTTGCAGATGAATACCTCGTGTTGCAAAAATTAAAAATTCCCGCACTTGAAAAATAACATTCGTCGTACCAGATGACAAATATTCCAGAAGATTTGTTGGTGCGGATTTGTTCTAAATACCATTAACAAAACGTTACTCGGCGCTCATCATCTCCGGGGTGTAAATGTTGCACTATTTTAAATTTATATGGATAATTTTTCAAAATTCTTCCAGCGTTAACTTTTCTACAACAACTTCTTCCTCTATTCTTCTACAAGATGATGAAGTTGTTGCTGCTGCGTAAAATAACACATTTGTTTCTTTTTTCTCCCCATCTTCTTTGACGTATGTTTTGCGACGCTGCCTAATAAAAGATCCGTGTTCAACTAGATTTCTTTTTAAACGAGGAAATATATTTAACATGAATGAAAACCATCGCCAGATATGAGAAGTTATTCTAATGATAACGCGTTAAATACATTACCTATTAAAATACAATTCAAAAACTTCATTGCTTTATATCAAATATATTAACATATCATACTTTTCATAATTATTATATACGGCCGTTGTAAATGCAAAATAAATAAAAAGTAAAATATAAACACCTACTTAACAAAAATATTTCATAAATAATAACAATCTGACCAAACTATGAATTTACTGTTACAAATAAAAAAAATTATTGACAATATCAAATTCTAACCTTGTTTTCCAAAATAAAAAAAAAACACATTATATATTTTTGAAGATCCTAAATTACACTTAATTAATATCTAAAATAATACACAGGGTGTGTATTTAAAACTCATAATTTTGGTTAATCTCTCAAAAACTAAACTTTTTAGAAAAAAAAACTGATTGCATTACTGAACTCTACGTAAAAACTCTATAAAAATCAGTTTTTACCTTTTTGATAAAATTAACACATAACCGAAATACGAGATATGCCTAAAAAACGACGATTTTCAAAAACACCCAGTAGATTAAAAACTAAAAGCCATGGAAAATTTGACACCGAATCTTTCGTCTTTGATAATAACTCTAATACCCCCAAAAGGGTCGAAAATGAGACAACCCATACAACTAACGAGATTTGCACCGAATTAGATAAATTTATTCATTTATTGAATGACACCGGAGAAAAAAAGTAATAAATTCACCCTTAAAAAGTACAAAGCCAACCTCCACTGGGAAAATGAAATATATCAAACTCTTTTCATAAATTTTCGTAAACCCAACTGATTTTACACGAGAAAATTAATTCTTTTGAATTATAATTAAAGAAAGTCCGTTTTTAGGGATGAACTTTGGAGGTAGTTTACACCCTCTAGAAATGCAGTTGAGAGCGTGAAAAAATACGAATTGAATATTTTTCAATGTACTACAACATATCACAGGTCAAAATAAAGTAGAAACTGACTTATTAAACTTTTTTTCGTATAGCTCAACGGGGGTAGTTTAACCCTTCGAAATCTTATATTTTCTCAACATGCTATGCATTTAATATTCCTGAAGACTTATAGTATTATTCCTAATGAATTTTTTAGAAAAAAGTATACTTTCATTTTTTTTGATAAAACTTACAAAAAGATAAAATTTATTAGGAAAAAAGCCAACAGGCATCAACTAAATCTTTTATATTCGTATAAATAAGCTTTTGACCGAATTAAGTAAATTTACACATTTATTGAATGAAAGAAGCCCAAGTATCAATGTATTTTCATAAACGTGTAAATGTGCATTCATTTTACACAAAAAAGCAATCCAGGACGTTAAAATACGTGTTGGATATTTTTTGTACGTCCCTTAAGGCCAGTAGTGATATGATCAGTCAATGGTGTGTGGCTAATAAGCTGGATCATAATATCACTATATGTAATGTTGTTTCTTACTATTGGACAAAAAATCCTGTTCGGTTTAAGTACCATATAAATATTTCTATCGTTAATAGATGCTTTATTGTGACGAACCTGGGTGTCTTCTTCGATCCTAGTTTCTCCTTTATTCCCCACATTGATCAGATGGTGGCTACCACATCTCGAACAATGAGTTTTATTCTGCGAAACTGCAAACTTTTTTCTAGCACAGCGACTTTCAAACTGCTGTAATATAGTTACGTAAGATCGAGGCTAGATTATGGATCAATTGTGTAGTCCCCATAAACAATTGTCATGGCCGGGTCATAGAGGCCGTCCAAAGGAAATTTCTAAAATATTTAATATATATTTATCCTCAGTAGGGTTTCAATCATGGCCATATTCTGACAAGAGTTAAGAAACTGCCATTTCTTTATAAGCTTCTGAACGCGAAAATTGATTGCCCATGTCTTTTAGAGCAACCATCATTTCACATTCCCCCTGTTGGTGCCAGGAATCCATTAGCTTTCTTCACTGCCCTTTCTAGGTCAAATATTTTATTCGAATGTCCCATCTACAAAATGTGCAACAATTTTAATCGTATTTCTATACTATGCGACTGCATTTTGATGGTCTACCAGCTATTCTGAATCATCTGCGCGAGGTGTCTGAGTATCATTTGTAGCTTACTTCTTTGCTATGTACAGGGTGAGTCAACGATTGGATGAAGTAGGTTTGTGCCTTTTCGGTGAAATTAACAAAGAAACTATATTTATTGTTTGATACAGTTTATTTTTACGCAGATTTTAAAAATATTTAGGACTCTACAGGGTGAGCCAAAAAACTAGGACAGCATAAAGTTGTATTTTTTAAATAGAATACCCTATATACGAATCGTATTTTCGATTTAGCTTATAATTTGAAATCTTTTTTATTAAAGGTTTACTATAACAAAACTTTATAGTTTCTGAGATAATTAAGTTTAAAGAAAAAAAGTCTCATTTTCAAGCATCAATTCAATCCTAAATAACGTTTTCAATTTTGTGACAAATATATTCAAATTTGGAATTTAGCAAGGCCAAGGACAAGTTAACATAATTTTCACCTAATAGTTGCAATAAAAGCTACAGAGTGTTGAACACATCAGCTCAAATTTGAACAAATTTAAATGAATAAATATATTTTTTCTTAAATGGCACACCCTGTATATTTTCATGTTATTTAATAGAGTAATAAAAACCCTAAAAGTTTTGTTCAATATATCCTATACCTATTTATAATAGTTTTTGAGATATTTCAGTTTTTCTTATTTTCCATACTTTTTTACAGAAATAGTCTTCATTATCATAGTAGCCATGGCAAAAACAATGTAAAAGAATATTTTTCTGTGTGTCAAATTTATAACCGCAATCGCTTCTTTTGGTTTTTATGTAGTTTAGTTTGGTTTTTTTTGCATTCATCTTATATTGTAAAATGAATTTTCCAAAGAATGAGTTAATAGATATGATTTATACAATAGGAGAGGCTCAAAAAAAATGCCTTCTTACTCAAAGAATTTACAAATTGAAGTATCCTGATCGACGCCAGACTAATACCCATACTTTTCAAAACTTAATGCCAAGATTTGATTCTTCTAGTACTGTTGATTATCCAAAACGTAAAGTGGTCAACAAACCAGTAACTAATGAAGAAAAAGAACTACAAGTATTGTTAAATGTTCAGGAAAATCCTTATATTGGTAGCCGTCAGTTAGCAGCATTATGTGAAACATCACAATCCACCGCTAATCGTACTACCAAGAAATATAGGTATCATCCATATCACATGGAATTACACCAAGAATTGCATGGACAGGATTTTGAAAGTCGTGTAAACTTTTGTCGTACAATAAATGCGGAGATTCAATTAAATCCAAATTTATTATGCAAGGTAATGTTTAGTGATGTAGCTACTTTTAGAAGTAACGGTGCCGTAAATAGACGCAACATGCATTATTATGTCACAGAAAACCCATTTTGGATTAGAGAGGTACAACATCAAAACCACTGGTTATGAAATGTTTGGTGTGGTATTCATCATAATCGAATTATTGGACCCCACTTTTTTAATGAACCACTAAATGGCCATAGTTACCTGAACTTTTTACAAGAAGAACTACCCCAACTGCTTCAAGGTCTCGATAGGGATGAGCTCGACAGTATATGGTTCCAGCACGATGGTGCGCCTCCGCATTATCATCGTGAAGTTCGTGCGTTTTTGGACCAACGATATCCGCAAAAATGGATTGGACGTGGGGGTTTCATTGAGTGGCCACCAAGGTCTTGCGACATCACCCCATTAGATTTCTTCCTATGGGGTTATATTAAAAATAAGGTGTATGTTAATCCACCAACAACAGTGGAAGATATGCGAAACAGGATTAGGGATACCTGTAGAACAATAACGCCACTAATTTTGTCCAAGGTCTGAGAAAATCTGCAAAAAAGGCTATCTATATCTCAAAAACTATTATAAATAGGTATAGGATATATTGAACAAAACTTTTAGGGTTTTTATTACTCTATTAAATAACATGAAAATATACAGAGTGTACCATTTAAAAAAAAAAAAGATATTTATTCATTTGAACTTGTTCAAATTCGAGCCGATGTGTTCAACACCCTGTAGCATTTATTGCAAATATTAGGTAAAAATTATGTTAACTTGTCCTTGGCCTTGCTAAATTCCAAATTTGAATATATTTGTCACAAAATTGAAAACGTTATTTAGGATTGAATTGATGCTTGAAAATGTGACTTTTTTTCTTTAAACTTAATTATTTCAGAAACTATAAAGTTTTGTTATAGTAAACCCTTAATAAAAAAGATTTAGAATTATAAGCTAAATCGAAAATACGATTCGTATATAGGGTGTTCTATTTAAAAAACTACAACTTTATGCTGTCCTAGTTTTTTGGCTTACCCTGTAGAGTCCTAAATATTTTTAAAATCTGCGTAAAAATAAACTGTATCAAACAATAAATATCGAAAATACGATTCGTATATAGGGTGTTCTATTTAAAAAAATACAACTTTATGCTGTCCTAGTTTTTTGGCTCACCCTGTAGAGTCCTAAATATTTTTAAAATCTGCGTAAAAATAAATTTTATCAAACAATAAATATAGTTTCTTTGTTAATTTCACCGAAAAGGCACAAACCTACTTCATCCAATCGTTGACTCACCCTGTACATGGATAATTTATGAGAATACTGTATATCTACAACTTGTATATCCGATATTCAAATGGATTGGGAATTGATTTTCGATTGATTTTAAATGGGTTTTTAATTTTAGTACATTAGAAAATTTTAGATCAACTGTAGCTTTAGTTACTTTATTAGTATATTTACTTTATTCTATTAGCTTATTTATCTATGTTTGAATTTCCTATAAGAGGGCCGTTGGCAAGTTGGAAATAAATGGTTATTTATTTATTTATAGCTATTTATATTACAGAATGAGACAAATCGGGGGCAGACCCCTGAGAACGGTCCTGTCAGAGTCTTTCTGCTTCCTATTTGGAAATTTTTCGCCACCTCCAAGAAAATATTTGTCATATCCAGATAAAATTTTTCGAGAAAAGATGAGGCAAACCTCTAATCTCGTATTAACTGAGATGAGACGAGATTCGTCTGGATCAAGATAAGAGTAGATCGTCTCGTCTCGTCTCGCGACCTCTTTATAAATACTTGATTTGATTTATATTTATCCAAAATAGGGAATGGATAATTTTTTGTCTATTGGGTTATGAAATATGTCTTATTTTTCTATTAAAAACGTTACAAATTATACCTAAATTTGCGATTTTCGTGACTTGAAGTAAGAAAGAGTAAATATATTAAAAAATTAATTGCAAAGTTACAAAGAGAAAAATAAGAAATATAAATACACAATAAGGTAAAAAATTAAAGTAGTAGGAAGATAAAACAAAGATTGTGTGAAGACAAGTAAAAAATATAAGCTGAAGGTCAAGGTGTTGCTCAGGATATAAATAAGAATGCGATCTTTTTGAAAATATCCATTATTTACAATTATTGTAGATTCAAACAACTTAAATTCCAAAAGATCTTATCATCGTTCACGATAATAACCCAAGTACATCTCAAAAATTCAAAGAAACTCATTATTCATACTAAACACTTAACAATCCAAAACATAATTAGAAATTTACAGTACATTGCCATCTGTTTCACAACTATTTTTGCAATAATAACTTGTTAATTTGTAGAAAAATCGCTTACATGGGTGTTAACCACATAAAACCATACGGCAGGTCTGTAGAACTTTATACTCTGTTTTACGACTGAAACTGTCATCAAAACCGTACGCAACAGTAACTCACCAGTAATTAATTGCCAGAAAGCATAGAAGTGATTTTAGTTTTTTGGGCAGGGCCATATTGAGTCAAAAACTTGGTGTTGCGCGATGGGTGCAATTTTGTTCCATAAAGGTTTATATTTATTGTGTTGTCTATACGATTTCTTGGCTTATACTTGTAAAGCCATTTAAAATATGAGTAATTCCTGTTAATTTTAAAAATTTGAGCTCGTCAATGAATGTCACACTATCAGAAGTGATTTTTTTTATAAATAAGAAAGGGACTTATTTAATGCCAAGTATTTTTCAAACTGAAATGAAATCTGAGGTCATAACTACGAGTATACCTCCTAAATCATCCACTACAGTCCAAAAAACCTCAAAAGTTTAAGCTTTTAGGATTTTTGTTCCATCTCAGAGTCGAATTGATTTTAAATTTGACGGCATGTGCGAAATAATTAAGTAAAAATGTATGTAAAATAGATTTATAACAAACCCTCAAAATAGAGTGAAAAGTAGCCTGAATCACCAAAAAACTTACGTAACTACTTAAAAAGTTCGGAAAACAATTCTTTCTTTTTTTGAATCTACAACAAACTACATTTCGGATGAATATGTGGTAAAAAAAACTGCCTCAAGAAAACTAAGAAACAGAACAAAAAGAATTAACAGTTTCTAATTTAAAGCGGTAGCTTTCAACTCCAAACTTCATTCTAGCAGTATAAGATTCATCAGCATCTCGACATTTTCGTTGTTATTGAACATTATTTAATAGATCCTTTAAACAGGTGAAAATGACCTTAATAAGAAAGTAAGAAACCATCTCTTCAGTAAAAAATTCTTCTGCAAATAAATTTCAATCCAAGTGTCCTGGATATTACAAATGCTTTTTGAAGCATTGCTTTCAAATTTTTTGAGCATTCCCTTGTTCTAATCGACACGAGCCTCTTTTAAGTTATTGTCAAATTATGCTGGATATATTCATGCACTATATTTTATACACTGATGTTATTAATGCCCAGGGATGCCTCAATGTCAGTTGATATTTTAAAGTCTGGCATAAAAAATGTCTATAGAGGTAATATCCTATCAGTTTATTGCGGAGGGGGATGTTATATACGCTGTCGTTTTCTATGAATTTTCCTCTTGACTTGTTACAGCTTCATTGATAATACGCTGTGTCCTGTGTGAACATTATGATGCGGTAGGCACAATCGGCGCGTCCAGCGCGGATATGTTAATTTAAAAATTAAATCGAAATAAAAAAGATTTAAGAGTTTCAAGTAAGTATTACAATTTTAGGTTTTATGCTTAATTTGTAACAGTTAAATAACCAAAAGGCCCGGAAATAGTTTACTATTTAACAACTAATATTTGATGGATAAATCATATCTCTACAGTATACAGCAAACAAATGTTATTTTAAGCATGTAATGTTATGAGAATACTTCGTTGGTAGCCTTTTATATTTCAAAAACTTGCAACAATAGCGTTGCTATTCCTAAAGTCCATAATTTTTGTCGGTGACTCATCGCTCACATATAGAGTGCTCCGGGTTGTGCGCGGTCGGAGAAATCAGTTCCAGTGGCGTGTGCATTTCAAAAAATAATCAATGATGAAATTTCTTCGGAATATCAAAATATTTGTCTTTACGTTAAATATATTTCTTCATATTTTTATCAACCCTTACAATTCGTTTTTCTGGAGAGGAAATCTTGCATAGGCTCCTTCACAAAGGGTGAAAGGTAATGTCGGATTCTTAATGACTGAAACCCCCTGGACTGAAGGTCCTACCGACTTTCCGTGGTCTGCCGTTAACCGTGGCTGATGGCAGTCCAAAGTTATTCAGACCTTTGATCTTCACTCAGTGTTGCTGCTCCAGGTGCCGGTTGCGCTTCATACTCTTTATTACTATTTACATTTCGTTTACAATATCGGGTTGTCATTTTAAAGTATTTTATATACACTTTAGGTGTCCTTAAGGTATTTTATGCATATTAACCGAAAGTGTGTTGCTTACCTGCTTCTCTGAGTGACGTCCAGTACATTTTCCTTTTAATTTGTTCGTTTCGGACCAACCGGGGTGCGTCTAGTGTCATCCTCAGGAATATTACATAGGTCACTTAGCTCATATGGAGTCATCGGCAGAATTGCTGTTAAGAGACCTATCTGAATCTAAGGATCTATCAGCGTCAGGGGTGATTATTAATGGTTCAACCATTACCTCAACGTGAATATACAAGTCCCACATTGTTTGTTCTTCTTTTTAACATGATCGACACACTGCTTTCAATCGCTGACCATCACGTCAGTATTTGCCTCGTCCAATAACATTTTGACATCTGCTATTTGGATTGTTTTGTTTTTCCGTGCCACTTTACTCTTTATTTGCGTCCATACTCTTTCAAATGGATTAAGCTCACAATGGTACGGTGACAATCTCAATGCTCACATGTTTTTTCCCCAGTCATTTCATCAACAGCACATTTGGTATACTTTTGTTTATTTACCGTCACTAAATGTAGCAACTGCACTTTAAGTATTGTTTCGTCAAATTCGATGCTTTTTGAGAGGAACCATTGGCGTATCTCCGCTCTTTTATACGCAGAAGTCGAAAGTGTTTCTGGGCGTCGACTATGATATGGGGCACTACAAATACCGAATTGTTTTCCACGGGATTTAACCTTAAAGAAAATCATCGCTCAAAAAATCGACGTTTATGTCTTCATGGTAGTCTCCTGTTTCGCAAGATTCGAAAACGTTAAGGCCTAACGCTTCCCGTTGGAGTTATTATAAGATAATGACCTTTTCCACTAGGATTACGTAGTTTTTGCGAAAATCCTTCCATAAATATCTGCTTCGAACGTTTAATATTCACATCTTTCCATACCTTTCCAGCCGTGATCCCTTCATTGAACCATGTTTCGTCAGCTTAATACAATTTTTTCTCTTTTTCCCGAAACTCCCGTATTTTTTCCAAATATTTTCGCTGTCATAAAACAATTTCATTGTTCTTGGTTCCGTTCAAGATATCTAAAGTTCGTTTCAAAACTCTTAATGATATTCTAGGTAAAGATATGTCGTTATTTATTTTTTTTTTAATATTGGTATTTCTTTTTGAGGAAGAAACCTGTCCTCTTGTCTGTTTTTTCTGTCATTTTGTTTATAATGACCACTTAAAACCCTGAACCTAGTACGTGAAAAAATCTTCGGTAAAGTGCTACATATTTCTACATCATCCAAAATAGTTACTTCGTTTTCGAATACCAACGTCAGTTGACTATTTTTTTTGTAGGCGCACTACTAGTTGATGGTTCGTTAATATTCATAATTTACCACAAATATATACACCAAATATATATCAAAATACACTATAATAAAAAACTTTTTTTACAAAACACAATATCTATATACAACGAAAGTTTATTAATTAGAATCTGAACCCACATGAAATAATAAATTAACAAAATATTCAAAAAATGCGAAAACCAAGTCGAGATGTTTATATTCTATTCAAGATGATTATTCTGTGTGTGTGTGTTGCCACATTCGTTGTCTTCACGATAAGAAATCAAGTATATGTAGGTCGACATCATCATCTTCTTCTTCTTCTTCTACCTTCTATAATAGGTCCCTGACCTGTTCCTTCTTCGATTTTCCTCATTCTGGACTTAAATTATCGCTCCACCTTTTCCGTGGTCGACCTCTACTGCGTGTACCACTAGGCGATTTATCTCGTGTGATCCTTACCAGTCTATCCTCTGTCATTCGGCTTATGTGTTTCTTCCATTGTGTCTTACGTTGTAGGACCCACTCATTAATGCAGTCTGTGTTGCATGATTGCCTAATGTTATCGCTTCTTTCTCTGTCTAGTAGCGTTTTTCCTGTTATTCGTCGAAGTATTCTCATTTCTGTAGTCTCCAATAGTTGCTTCGTTTTTGTCGTCTCTGGCCGTGTTTCTGAGGTGTACGTCATAATAGGTCTAATTGTGGTTTTGTAGATCCGAACCTTTGTTTCTTGTTGTAAGTGTTTGTTTCGCCAGATCACGTCATTGAGACAACCCGCCATTTTATTTATTTTGGCCACCTGCCTTCTTACTTCATCTTCGATGTTGTCATAACTAGTTATGTCGATTCCTAGATATTTGAAACTCATTTCTTGTTGTATTATTTGACCGTCTAGTTCTAATTTGCATCGGAGGGGTTCTTTTGAGGTTGTCATACATTTAGTTTTTTCGGCTGAGATAATCATATTATATTTTCTTCCCGTAAGATTAAAGGTATTTAACAATCTCTGGAGGTTGTCTTCATTTTCGGCACATATCACAGCGTCATCAGCGTAACAGAGAATTTTTATTTCTGTATCACCCATTTTATATCCTCTACCAAGTCGCACCTCCTTTATTATTTCGTCCATTATCATGTTAAACAACAAAGGACTAAGCGAGTCTCCCTGTCTAATACCGCTATTGACTGGTATGGGTGTTGATAATTTAGCGTTAGTGCGAATCTGAACTTTATTGTTTGCGTATATGTTTTCGATGGTCTGAATTATATTGATAGGAATATTTCTCTTATATAACAGGTGAATTACGTCATCTGGCTTTATGCGATCGAATGCTTTTGTTAGATCTATAAAGCATAAAAATGTTGGTTTATTGTATTCTATAGATTTTTCGACTATCTGTCGTAGAATAAATACTGCATCCACGCAAGACCTTCCTGATCTAAATCCCTGCTGTTCGTCTTCCAGTGTTGTAACTGAATTAATTTTATTTTTCATTACTTTCGTAACGAGTTTCAGAGTTGTGTCCAGTAGATTAATACCCCTGTAGTTCCCTGGTTTTTGTTTGTCACCTTTCTTAAACATAAGCATCATTGTGCTGGTTCTCCACCTATCTGGTACTTTGCATTGTGTCAGGATTTTTCGAATGAAGCTTGTAAGTTCGTGTGTTAGTCGCTGTCCTCCGTATTTTAACAATTCGTTATGAATTCCGTCTTGTCCGGGAGACTTTCTATTTTTTAAAGATTTTATAGCTTTCTCTACTTCTTGAATGGTGACTTCCACAATATTCCTTATTGCTGGTATGTGATGCTATTTCAAATGCAATCAGCTGATTGCTATTTAAGGCTCACGAAATATGACAATAAAGCATATAAGCTTTTAGTCTTACGATTAAAAATTAGTCTTTCAAATTCCAAATCAGATAGAATCGACTTTTTCATTATGTTGTTTTTAGTTTATTAGTTCCATATTTTCCTCTACGTTACTAATTAGAATTTTTGGTAATAACAATATTTGAAATTTGACCCTCGAACTAATTCGAACCAATTCGAACTGATTTGATTTTATTTTGAATTTTTCGAATCCGTAAAATATTTTGTTCATAGAAAATTCACTTTGTAGGAGGAGGCAGTTTCGATCATTAAGATATTGTTTGTCTCTGTCTAATTTGAGTTCTGGCCAGTTAAAATTGAGATAGAAGTATTTTTGTATATAAATTCCGGAAGTAGTTCAAATTTTATGGTAAATATAAGGGGTTTAAGATTATTGCCTCGAGATTAAGGTTATTTTTTTGAATGGATTTTTAATATTCCTTTTTATTAAGTTTTTTTGATAACTTCCATTGGAAGGAATGTACTAGTGATTTGAGAAAAATCATTCTCTTTTGGCTATCTGACGCAAGAACGAGACGAATTGGTTCGTTTTACTACTTTTCCAAGTTAAGGGATTTGGTCCTAAATGGCCGATTAAATAAACCGAAACCAAGCCTGGGTGCAAACATTTTTTTTTGTGATTTTGTCATTTCACCTTACAGCCGGTTTGGCGATAAATTTTCTTCAGCCAGCCCAGAAAAAAACGGCTTAACATTTTATCAGATGCCACCATTTTCTTGAGTTCGAGGCATGTATATATTTCTTTTGAAACAATCAGTATTGTGGTTAAGCAAAATTTATCTAGGCTTTACGTAGGCCTTTTGTATGACTGATTGAGTAGGAATTTTTACTTCTTTATTTTAGGGTCTAAGGATAACTTCAGTATGTCTTTGGATTTCTTCACATGTTTAAAAGTTACTCAGCTAAGTGCCTAGTTTTAGCTAAGAATATGTACAAGAGAATGTCTAATTGTTAAGCCTGATGGGTATTAAACCAGTCTTTATAACCGCTTAGTTCTCTGAGCAAAATTTCCTTTTCGATTACCTAGAGGGCTATCGGGTAGGAGATTCTTTTGTATATGATTTTGAACCTTTTTAATTGAAAAACTTTAAATATTTGGACATTATTAGTATTATTCTATAGTGATATTTATCTTTTGTTAAATTCACTAAATCATTTAAAAGAAGTAGATCTTTGTGGCGAACCAGTAAACTCTGTAAAGTGTAACGAAGTCGACTACTTGGCGCTACAAACTCAAATATTATATGTTTTATTTTGCAATACCCTAATGTAATTGAGGTTGTTTTATGGTTGACTTTTAGAGTCCCAGAGTGAACATTTAACCATTTAATAATTGTTTAAAGTAATGAATATTATAATGATAACTTTTTTGAAAATTTTAATTGCTTAATAATTCAATATTTTGAAAACTAGGTATTTTCACTCAGCCAGTGTGGCGTATTACCTTTTATGATTTGAGACATTTTATTTGGTACAAAATTGTAACATACTTTCCAGTAAAATTTTGTTAAAATTCTAACCACTTGAGCGACAGTTATAAATTTCTTTCTATGATCTAATTATTGTAATTATCAATCGCTTTATTTTTTTTGTAATTATCTATTGCTTAGATTCTAATTAACTATAGCCTAAATGTTCATTATCTATCGCATTGTCAATTTTCTAATTATTTCCCCTTTGCAGACATTATTGTAGTTTTTTTTATTACTGCGAAGCTGATAGTCTCATAGCCAAGTTTAAAATAGAGAGCGTTTTTATTTTCTATGACTAGGCTATGTCGTTGTAGACCTTCCAACTGGAGTAGTTGATTTGTTTACTTTTTGGATCGGTTTGCTGTTCACTGTGCAGGACACTGTCAAGTTTAATTTACTCTGTTTCTGTTTTCACTTTCACCTTTTCTAAGTCATAGAAACTCACTAACGTTAGAGTAAGTTGCTAACAAAATTTTTATTTATTGCAATTTACTATTCATAATCGCATTTCTATTAGATAGCTCGATTAGAGCAGCTTGAAATAATTCACACTAGTGATAACTTTTTCCAGGGGTTGTACTTATGTCCTGGGAAGGGGTATACCGTGAGGCATAAATGTATTGGCCTCTAATTAATTGGTTTTATTTCCTATAATTTTAAATTAGGGCACAATTAAATAATTAAACTCTGCTACAATTGTATAATCATTTGAGCAAATTTTTAAATAAAATTTGAATTAGACATTTATAAAACTTACACAGGCAATAGAATTGAGGTTAAGATAAAGTTAAAATATTAAAAATAGTGGAAAAATATAAAAATAACGAATCTACCCTGAGATGAGCTAGCGTATAGGTGGACTCCAGTCAGCATTAGGACAGACATTAGGTAAGTCTGTACTGAGGTACCTTGCAGGGTGTTGCCAGAATTTGGTAAGGCGTTTATAGTTTGTAATATTATATTATATTTCATTGTAAAATATTAATATTTCATTAGCGCTACAATTCTAATTTTTCAAGTCCCTGTCCTGTGGATAGAACGGCAAAGTTTTAAATCATTATAGTTGCACAGGATTTCACCACATTTTCTTAAATGCATAAACAGAGAAAGACGAATGCAGCAAATCATCAAACGCTGGTGGAGAGCTTACCTTGGATGCAACTTTCGTAACACCAATGCAAAGAAAGATAGAAAGAGAACACAAAATAAGTTGCCAGGAACACTTATGGCTCAAAACCATAAAAAAATGAACGGGACTAGTCATTTATGCAGCCTAAATCTTGTCTCCAACCTTCATTCATCGATACGGTACCTTAAACAAATGTATTTTAGACAATTACCAAAAAATTTTAAGTACGCAAGATCTAGATCAAACAAAACATTTATTATACCGTCGGTACGTTCCTGAAGTCCAGTCCTGGTCGCAGGTAGATTATTTCATAAACTCGTCGGTTTGTCGGTGTTTCTTTAATTTCCGCGGTTCCCACGCAAATAAAGCTGATATTTATGAGCAAATAGCTTCCAGCTTGACAGGCGAGCGTTGTCCTGTCAGATTTCTTGCACTTAATTAGGCATACGCGGTGAGCGTCCTTTTGGTTAAGTGATTTTATTATTCTTCTATTGCAATGAAAAGAAATATTTGAAGACATTTTTTATTATTTGCATTGCATTTAGATTATAAGAGATAAATACACTCATCAACAAATTAGGAAATTTTTTATGTCCATCTAAGTGATATTAATTATGAAGAAGCATAAATAAGCGTTTATAGAGTGTATCTCATTGTTTTATTGCTCAGATTTATTATCAATTTTATTGAGAATATTTTTTCAAGACCAAAAGTCTCGGTCATTTCAGGAGAATATCAGAAATATGAACAGAAGCTTCATCTTTTTTATTAAAAAAGTTTGGCTCTGTGTTTCAAAATAGAGACATGGAAGTCACGTCCTTTCCCTTTTCTACATCTATAAACAACGTCTAACAAGTCGCTTATTTTTTGAGTTAATTAACTTGATTATGACGTAGTCGCTCTCCATAAGACTTCTTGGCCTAGGTGAAGTAGAATTAATTCTATTACAATCAGAAAATTCTGCTTCAGGTTCTTCTGAATCTAATGAATTGTTACGGTTAAAAATTGATCTTAAATAATAAATATTTTTGTTTACATTTTTCTACATTAAATTACAGGTTCAGATTAATAAAGTAATAAATAGATTTTTGTTTCGAACGTAAATTTACAGTAAACGATGTTTTCTACTATAAAACTAATGATTCCCTTTTGTTTTTCATTCATTAATAGGGGTTTCATCTATATTCAGATCATTCCTTTTGTTTACATTTTGAAATTTTAATTGACATCGACAGTTAACATATTTCTGTAATTTGTAAATTTCGTTAGGTACCTCGAGACAATGTATCACAGATTGGGAAAAGCGTTTTCTTAATGATTGGATAAATATAACCAGTGTTTTTTTTTCTTGTTGATTTTCCTTTTTCAGAAAATATTTATTTGTTGTCACATATCAGCTGTTAAATGGTCAGCTCCACGAGATTGCGTGAAAGTTTTTAGGGTTGCCTATAAGATGGCACACCAGTTGAATATTATCGAAATGCTAAATTTGAAATAAGATTGTATCGACTTTTTTTCATTATGTTGTTTCTAGTTTATTAGTTGAATATTTCTTTTTACTTTACTAATTAGAATTTTTGGTAAATAAAATACTTGAAATTAGACCCTCGAACTAATTCGAACTAATTGGATTTAATTTTTGAATATTTCGAAACCATTAAGTAGTTTGTTATTGGGTATTCATTTTGTAGGACGAGGCAGGTTAGATTATTAAGATATTGGTTGTCTCTGTCTGATTTCAGTACTGGCCAGTTTAAAATTGAGATAGAAGAATATTTGCATATATTTTCCGGAAGTAGTTCAAATTGTATGATAAATTTCAAGGGTTCGAGATTATGGCTACGAGATTTAGGTTATTTTTTTTGGATAGATTTTTGATAGACGTTTTTATAAAGTTTTTTTGGTAACTTCCGTTGGAAGAAATGTGCTAGTGATTTGAGAGAAATCGTTCTCTTTTGGCTATCTGACGCAAGAGCGTGAAGACATGGTTTTAGTCTTACTCCTTTCCCAAGTTAAGGGACTTGGTCATAAATGGCCGATTAATGTAACAAAACCGAGTCGGGGTGCAAACAATTTTTGGTGATTTTGGTCGTTTCACTCTACAACCAGTTTGGCGAATATTTTCTTCAGCCAGCCAGAAACAACGGCTTATCACATAGCAGATGCCACCATCTTCTTGAGTTCGAGATATGTACATATTTCTTTTGAAACAATCAGTTTTTGTGTTTAAGCAAAATTTAGCTAGGCTTTGCGTAGGCCTTTTGTACGACTGATTGAGTAGGAATTTTTATTTCTTTATTTTAGGGTCTTAGGAATAACTGCAGTATTGTCTTTGGGATAAGTACAATATGTCTGGAATAATTATGTCTTTGGAATAATTACGTCTTTGGGTAAACTATAGTATGTTTTTGGAATAGTCATAATGTACAGTTTGGGTTTTTGTGCTGCACTTCTGGGATTGTGAGCCTCTGAAAGGGACAATCTCCATATTGAGCCAGGTCAACGTCCTTTCTGGGGAAGCCGTCTATGTCACAGGCCTTGTTCAACCACCTGTTTTAAAGTGATTCAGCTAAGTGCCTAATTTTAGCCAAAGTATGTACACAAGAGTTTCTGACTGTTAAGCCTAATGGGTATTAAACTTGTATTTTGAATCGTTTAGTTATCTAAACACAGTTTTCTGTTTGATTACCTAGAGGGCTAACAGGTAGGGGATTCTTGTGTATATGTTTTTGAACCTTTCTAATTAATAGACTTTAAATATCTGGACTTTAATATATTTTTTTAATGATATTTATCTTTTGGTAATTTACCATATCATATATTTGCGGCGAACCAGTAAACTATGTAAGGTGAAACGCAGTCGACTTCGTTGCGCTACAACCTCAAATTTAAATGTTTTATTTTTGTGATACTCTACTGTAATTGAGGTTTTTTATGGTTCTGTTTTAGAGTCCCAGAGTGGCCAAGTACCCATTTAATTATTGTTTAAAATAATGATTATGATAATGATACCTTTATTGAAAATTTTAATTGCTTAATAATTGAATATTTTGGAAACTAGTTATTTTGTTCAAAATTGTAACATACTTTTCAGAAAAATTTTATTAAGATTTTAACCACTTGAGCGACAGTTATAAATTGATTTCTACGATCTAATTTTTGTAATTATCTATCACTTTTCTGTGTAACTTTCTATTGCTTATATTTTTGTTAACTGTCATTATCTCCTTCATTATCAATTTACTAATTCTTACTCTTTGCAGATACTGTTGTACGTTTTTGATATTGCTTATTTTTTTTTATTACTGCAAAGTTGATAGTCTCCTGCATTGTTGGGCTTATGGACCTTCATAGTCTAGTTTAAAATAGAGTGTGTTCTTTTCTTCTATAACTAGGCTATGTCGACGTAAACCTTCCAAGTGTTGTTGATTTGTTTACTTTTGGATCGGTTTGCCGTTCACTGTGCAGGACACTGTCAAGTTTAATTTACTATTCTTTTGTTTTAATATTCACATTTTGCTACGTCATAGAAAGACAATAACTTTCGACTAAGTCAACAAGGTTTATTTATTGCCATTTACTATTTGTAATCGCAATTCTATCAGATAGCCCCATTAGAGGAGCTTGCAATAATTCACACTGGTGATAACTTTTTCCAGGGGTTGTACTTATTATCTGGGAAGGGGTATACCGTGAGGAATAAATGTATTGGCCTCTATTTAATTGGTTTTATTTCCTATAATTTTAAATTAGGATACTTTTAAGTACTTAGACTTTGCGATTTATTTACCTGGATATGACATATTAAATATTTATTCTTTTCCAAGTTTTCTTTAATACAAGTGCTCGTAGTATAATCATTAGGGCTCATTCTAAAGTAAAATTTGGTGGCGCCTTTTTCCCGATTTAGACATTTATAAAACTTACACAGGCAATATATCAAAAATAGTGGAAAAATATAAAAACAACGAATCTACCCTGAGATGAGCTAGCGTATAGGTAAACTCCAGTCAGCATTAGGACAATCATTAGGTAAGTCTGAACTGAGGTACCTTACAGGGTGTTGCCAGGATTTGGTAAGGCGTTTATAGTTGGTAAAATAATATATTGTATTTCATGGTAAAATTTTGAGATTTCATTAGAGAGCAAAAATTCTGAGTTTCAGAATATTGTAAACTTTGAATGGTTAAGACTTTAACTTGTTGGAAATTCATTATAAATTAAATGAAAGACGTTGTATCTTTCATTTAATTTAAGAATTCTTGGGGTAAATTTTACTGGAAGAGTTCGAAGAGTCTGATTCCATAATGATAGCCTTGGAAGTTTTTAAGGACATTTCTAGTCTATTTGCCTAAAAAATAGATTTTTTTTTGCATTTTTTGACCCTTTGAAGTTTCTAGAGTAATCCGATGTAACGTTTTTATCATATTTGCCCTAGATAATGAGTTGTACTCAATTGCATGAGGGCTAGTCCCGTTACGTCGTGGCCTATCTTCGATTCAGGTACGTGCTATCAAGATTAGTTCTGGGTTGGCCTTTCTTTGATTAGATTAACAACAGTATAAGCCCGTTTCCTAACAGAATAGATATTTTTCTTCAAAGAAAACATCTACATGCCTTACATGCTTTGATTTGAATGTTTACTCTAAAACATTGCAGCGTCTCCCTTTTTACAGGGTATGACAACGGAAGCGTACGGCAGCAAAATATGTCGGAGACTATGTTCGTATCTCTTATAGAGAAAGTTGTGCTCTGCTTTGATTACCCAATAGGCGCCACCTGTTTTATATTATCTGTGTTACTTACCTAGTGATTAAACAGGAAAACACATAGGTATGAGGAATGCTTTTAATTTATTGATTGCTGGTGTATAGCTCCACAATGAAACGACTTAATTAAAACAAAATAACAATTCCATTTTATTCCAAAAAAATTATTATGCACATAAATCAGAATGGTACCTACAGTTTTTTTTATATACTCTTTCTTGATAACTATTGGTGTTACATTGTTTTAAAAGGTTATATAAAATTTGACTGCAAACGTTCTAGAACCTTCAATTGCCAAGAAAGTAATCTTCATAAAGAAAGTTATCAAAAAGGTTCTTACATTTTATTTTGTCATATGAAAATATATTTATGTTGTTTTATTTGCAAGTTAAAAAGTTGATGTAGAGTTCCAATTCTCCTACCTGATCTATACTATGGTACCTCTCACTTCTATTTATTTGATCCAGCGCTGTTGTTAGGATTCTTGTCGTGATTTGTGGATGACTGGGGGTTTCACAAGGCTAATCCCAACTCACCAACCAAACGCAGGGTGAGGGTTAAAATCGTTGAGGTAACACGGACAGGAAAAATAGGGCCGGAACCATCAGAAAGCCTTAACAGCCGGGAAAATCAAAATGGAAATCACATTGAAAGGAATGAGATATCGCCAAAGATGAAAAAAACTTGCTTCAGATAGCCCTGAAATAAAATGTTATTTTTACCACATGTTCGTAAAGATATGGGGCACAATCTTATCTCATTGATTAGTGGATTTTAACGAAAAAAACACTTGACCGTCTGCCCTTTCAAATCTAATGGCAGGATTGGTCTACTGCCTTTGACGGTTCAACAGTAAAAAGAACGTCTCTCTCGCGACCAGACATGACAAATCTTAGGGATATTTGTCGTTACTTTTGCCAACCTTATTCTCAACCTGGAGCACCCTAACCTAGTTCCGAACTTACACTGATTACCAGGTAATACATCAAATATTGGGAAGACGTGGAAAATTATCAAAAAGAAAATTATGAACAAACAGTCCAAAGTTACTAATCATGATTAAAACAAAGTTCAAAAAAAAATTGCTACAAATTCCATACTGTATACTTAACCTTAAATGACCGGTCTCGACATGCCGTGCTCGTGTCAACGAATCGGGTATACATTCACAACAAATGCTAACTAACTATATTACCCACTATAACCTTATATTTTTAGTACTGAAATGGAATGTAAACAACTGAGAATTTATTAAAAATAAAATATTTTACGACCTTTAAATCAAACCAAATAATTTAATATATAAACTACAGCAATTTACAAACTCTGTTAAGAAGAAAGAGTGATAAGTTACAAGACCAAAAGAGTTGTGAACCAAAGAAACAAATTCCATGTTTACTTTTTTAAATTACAGGATAAATAATTAAATTTAATCAGGTAAATATATACAAATTATGTCATATTACTAAAAACATTTAGCATTGATGCAAACTGGTAAATTTAAATGCTACAACATCTTCATTTCGGAACAAAAATTTGCCACTGTTTTGGCTGGATGGGTAGATGCCTATCTAAAAGATACTAAGCAGAATGGTGTGTGAAGAATCCCACTCGTTTGCAGCCAGCTGCGGTAATCAACGTATCACGCAAGCGGAAAAACGAGTGTCTGAAGACGCAAAAAAAATCTGCAGCTCCCTTGTGTTTTTATTACTTGTAATCTTCAATAAAAAGACGCAAAAAGTCTGTTCATTGTATTTATCTTAATTTTCCGAAATACATTTGAGATATTGGGATTCAAAAATAGGCTTACACACTAGAAATCTCATTTTTCGCTTCTTTATAGGATTTGCGATTATGACTAACAAATTATGAGCACTTTGGAGTTCTTCTAATATTTGCTTTTCTGGATAATATGTGTAGATCCTTGACTTAGTGTTCCCTTTTCTATTTTAGTTCTGCTTTTCTGAGGTAATATTTGGACATAGTATTACAAGTTTAGGAGTTATGCATGTTTTTGATGTCGAAGTTTCGGTTATTACTATAGAAGATCTTGTTATTAGAGGCTTCTTTTGCAATTCAAACGATTGGTAGGGTTTAGAAAATTCTCATTAAGATCTTGTGATTCTTGATAGCAATAAATCTCACAGGGGGCAAAATCTTCATCTGAGAATTGAATAAGGCTAACTCAGATTTAGAAAATATGCTCTTAATACTTTTCACAATGAATGATTTGGAATAGTCGGACTGGAACGGCAAGTGTAAGAAATGGGATGGCAAGACTCGTAAATATATGATCCTTTTCCAGACGATTACCTTACCTTTAGTTTTACCTTGTTTTACCGGTTAAAAATTGATCTTAAATAATAAATATTTTCGCTTACATTTTTCTACATTAAATTACAGGTTCAGATTACAAAAGTAATAAATAGATTTTTGTTTGGTACGTTTTTCTTTAAAGGTTGTCAATGACATGCATAACTTGAAACGTGAATTTACAGTAAACGATGTTTTCTACTATAAAACTAATGATTTCCTTTTGTTTTTCACTCATTAATATTGGTTTCATCTATATTCAGATCATTCCTTTTGTTTACATTTGGAAATTTGGATTGACATCGAAACTTAACATATTTCTGTAATTTGTAAATTTCGTTAGGTACCTCGAGACAATGTATCACAGATTGGAAAAACGTTTTCTTAATTATTGGATAAATATGAACAGTGTTTATTGGTTTGCTTGTTGATTTTCCTTTTTCAGAAAATATTTATTTATTGTCACATATCAGCTGTTTCGGATAGTCAGGTCCACTGAATTGCACAGATAGTTTTATGGTTGCCTATATGATGCACCTCTGCTGAATATATCGAAATATTAAATTCAAAATAAGATAGTATCGACTTTTTCATTATGTTGTTTTTAGTTTATTAGTTAAATATTTCCCCTTTACTTAACTAGTTAGGATTTTTGGTAATTATAATATTGTAAATTAGACCTTCGAACTAATTCGAACTAATTGGATTTCATTCTTGAATATTTCTAGCCCATTAAGTAATTTGCTATTGGGTATTCGTTTTGTAGGACGAGGCAGTTTAGATTATTAAGATATTGGTTGTCTCTGTCTGATTTCAGTACTGGTCGTTTCACCCTACAGCCAGTTTGGCGATTATTTTCTTCAGCTAGCCCAGAAACAACGGCTTAACTTTTATCAGATGCTACCATTTTCTTGAGTTCGAGGTATGTACATATTTCTCTTGAAATAATCAGTTTTGTGTTTAAGCAAAATTTAGCTAGGCTTGCGTAGGCCTTTTGTATGACTGATTGAGAAGGAATCTTTATTTCTTTATTTTAGGGTCTTTTGGGATATCTACAATACGTCTTTGGAATAACTACAGTATGTCTTTGGATTTCTTCATTGGTTCTGTTTTTCTTGGATGAAATTTTATGATATACAGCGTTTGGGAGAAAATATGCAGTTTGGGTTATCGTGCTGCACTTCTGGGATTGTGAGCCACTGAATGGGACAATCTCCATATTGAGCCTTGTGTGTGATTCAGCTAAGTGTCTAGTTTTTAGCCAGAGACATGTACATGAGAGTATCTGATTGTTACGCCTGATGGGTATTAAACCTTGTTTTCTAATCGCTTAGTTATCTGTTCGATTACCTAGAGGGCTAACAGGTAAGGGATTCTTCTCTACATGATTTTGAACTTTTTTCTAATTAATAGATTTTAAATATTCGGACTTTAATATTTTTCTAATGATATTTATCTTTTGCTAAATTTACCATATCACATAATATTTGCGGCGAACCAGTAAACTCTGTAAAGTGAAACGCAATCGACTCCGTTGCGCTACAACCTCAAATTTAAATGTTTTATTTTGCGATACTCTACTGTAATTGAGGTTTCTTTTTATTACGGATCAATTTTTTTTAGAGTCCCAGAGTGGCCAATTAGCCCTTTAATATTTGTTTAAAGTATTGAATATTATAATGATAAATTTATTGAAAATTTTAATTGCTTAACAATTGAATATTTTGGAAACTAGTTGATTTGTTCAAAATTGCAACATACTTTTCAGAAAAATTTTGTTAAGATTTTAACCACTTGAGCGACGGTTATAAGTTGATTTCTATGATCTAATTTTTGTAATTATCTATCACCTTTTTGTGTAATTTTCTATTGCTTATATTTCTGTTAACTATCACTTAAACACTCATTATCTTTCTCATTATCAATTTTCTAATTCTTTCTCTTTGCCGACATTTTTGTAGTTTTTTTGATATTACTTATTTTATTTTTATTACTGCAAAGTTGATAGTCTCCTGCATTGTTGGGCTTATGGAACTTCATAGTCTAGTTTAAAATAGAGTGTGATCTTTTCTTCTATAACTAGGCTATGTCGACGTAAACCTTCCAAGTGTAGTTGATTTGTTTACTTTTGGATCGGTTTGCCATTCACTGTGCAGGACACTGTCAAGTTTCTGTTCCTGTTTTTTTTTTTTATTTAATTTTCACCTTTTCTACATTATATTAAGTCAATAACTTTCGCCTATGTCGTTAACAGAGTTTTTTTATTGATTGCAAATTTACCATTTGTAAACGCAATTCTATCAGATAGCCCCATTAGAGGAGTTTGCAATAATTCACACTGATGATAACTTTTTCCAGGGGTTATCCTTACTATCTGGGAAGGGGTATACCGTGAGGAATAAATGTATTGGCCTCTATTTAATTGGTTTTATTTCCTATAATCTTAAATTAGAATACTATTAAGCAGTTAAACTCAGGATTTATGTACCCGGATATGACATATTAAATATTTGTTCTTTTTCAAGTTTTCTCTACTACCATTGCTTGCAGTATAATCATTAGGGCAAATTTTAAAGTAAAATTTGGTGGCGCTTTTTTCCCGATTTAGACATTTATAAAACTTACACAGGCAATATATTAAAAATAGTGGAAAAATATAAAAACAACGAATCTAACCTGAGATGAGCTAGCGTATAAGTAGACTCCAGTCAGCATTAGCACAATCATTGGGTAAGTCTGAACTGAGGTACCTTACAGGGTGTTGCCAGGATTTGGTAAGGCGTGCATAGTTGGTAATATTATATTATATTTCATGGTAAAATTTTAAGATTTCATTTGCGCCAAAAATTCTTGATTTCAAAACTAAATAGATCTACGATAAAATGCTAAAGTTCATGGGACATGTGGGGAAGATAGCAGGTAAATTATTTCACTATCACGATAATAGCACAGGTTTGCAAAAAAAAAAAAACTGGATGCTTATTTGACCAGACCATCTTATTATTATGTAATTAGATGCCCTGAATTCAAATCTGAGGTCCGTTAACCTTTATAACTTCAGGTTCAAGATCATTTCAAGGTCAAATGGAGTAAAATTGACTAAATAAATTTGGAGAAGTAGATAGATACGTTTTTAAGGTCTTTAAATCCGAATTTGTGGTTTGTTTAATCCCAAAAGGTTAGCCAGAGGATATTTCAGGGTCACTTCAAGGTGAAATTGAGAAAAATCAACTAAATAGATCTGAAAAAGAAGATATGTAGATTTTTGTAGTCTCCATATCCAAATTCGTGGTTTGTTTAATCCCCGAAATCTACTAAATAAGTCTGTAAGAGAAGATATGTAGACTTTTAGGGGCGCTAAACATTAATTCGTGGTTTAACACCTTTAGGTTAACCAAAGGCCATTTCAAAATAATTTTAAGGTCAAATTGAAAAAAATCCACTAAATAAATCTCTAAAAAGGGAACTCATGCGCAACTAGATCGATATTCGTCACACAGCAGACAGACCAACGAATCGAGTTTTTGAGTCGAAACCACGTACCCCACGCGCATCTACATCGATGTTCACTACAAGCAGGTACGTGCACGGAGAGAGTTATCAAGGTGAATCTCCAGCTTCTAAAACCACATATCGCACGCGCAGCTAGATCGATATCCGTTATATACATAGCGAAATGAGTTTTTATAAGTGTATAACACAAGCCAGAAGCTTTTATACATATTGTACCTGGGGTATATGTTTTCGGAGAGGTTGGAGTTTATTTCATACACATAAATCCTTGCTTTTTGCCTCTGTCTGCTGCGTAACGGGCATTGCTTTCGCTGCGCGTGAGATATGTGGTTATGAGAGCTTTTGTTTTGGCATATCTATAAAAACTTGGCCCGGTCGCCTGTCTGGTATGTAGTGGCCATCATTGCCACACAGTCTAGCTGCACATAGAGTGGTTGGTTTTGGTAGCTTGGGTTTCGCCTTAAAAACTCGATCCGCTCCCTGTCTGTTGTGTAATGTATATCAATCTAGCTGTGCGTGTGTTATGTGAGTATGAGAGCTTGGATTTTGGATTACTATTTCACAATAACTAAACTCTGCTTGCATATCTGCTGTGTACCGGGTACGAGGTTTTTGGGAGCTTGAGTTTCGGCTCAAAAACTTGATCCGCTTGCCTGTCTGCTATGTAACGGATATTAATTTAGCTGCGCGTGGGTTCTCTCCTTTTACAGATTTATTAAGTGGATTTCTCAACTTGACCTTGAAATAACCTCTAGTTAAGTGAAGTATTAAACACACCACGAATTCAGGTTCAGTGCCCTCAAAAGTCTATTTCTTCTATAGCTTCTTTTACAGATCTATTTAGTAGATTTTTCTAAATTTGACCTTGAAATGACGCTGAAATGACCTCTGGCTGACTCTGGAGGATTAAACAAGTCACGAATTTGGATGCAGCGATCTCAAAAACTGACATATCTTCTTTTTCAGATTGATTTAGTGATTTTTCTCAATTTAACCTTGAAATGACGTTGAAATGACCTCTGGTTGACTTTGGGGGATTAAACAAACCATGAATTTGGATTCGGTGATCAAAAAAAACTATATTTTTATTTTGATTTATTTAGTGAATTTTTCTCAACTTGACCTAGCAATGACCCTAAAATGATTTGAAGTCGACCTTGGGGGATTTAGCGAACCACGAATTTGTATTCAGCGACCTCAAAAACGTATGTATCTACTTCTTGAGATTTTTTTAGTGAATTTTGTTGCATTTGACCTTGAAATGACCTTTAACCTGAGGTTATAGAGATTAACGGACAGATTTGGACTCAGTGCGCCTAATAATAATAAAATGGTCTGGTGAAATAGGAATCCAATTTTGTTTGTAGACCTGTGTAATTAATTGTATCATCGATCGAGATATGGGGACTAACGATAATTAGAAAGAAGGTGAATAAACATTTCTTTTGTGCTGTTTGTATGTTTTGAATTTGCTTAAGAATCTATATGAATAGTTTGTGGTTATTTTAATCTGATCTAGTTGACACACCCAAAGATCCCTCAGACGCGCATTTAAAAATTTCCATTATAATAAACTCTGGGATCTTATTATACTGACAACTCATTTTTTTGGATATTGATAGATAAATTATTGCATCTGTGTTAAAGAAAAGTCATGGTGCGTTTTACTGCATTTTATTATGTATTTATTCAATAGCCTCTCTTGTTCCGTTGTAAATAATTGTTGGGCGATATACTTAGATAAACAACTTACGCCTCCTTTCTTTTTCGTTTTCTTATTCTCATTGTCAACTCTATGTTGTAAAATAGCAATTTTCAAATTGTACTTATAAGCCGCTTTTCTAATTGTTAGCTTGCCTTCCAGTGCATCTGAGATTGCAGAAGCCATAGCAATGTTATCCTCATAAAAATGTGGCGCCCACAAACCGTGTAGTTACAAATTATCCACCAGACAGAGCAGATTAATATGAGTCAATATGCCCTTTGAACGGTTGTATTAATATGTCACCAGTTTACATGTAGATATCAAGCAATTATAAAAGTTACAACTATCACCGTATTATGAAGGCTATGTACATACTCTAATACTCAGCTGTCAAGATGTAGTTTTCGAGACAAAATCACATACAAAGACATCGACAATTTTTAAGTTGTGGTTTATTCTGGTTTAGCGCAAAACCATGACTGACGGCGAATGCCATTCTGGCATATGATTGATTGTGTTGGCATCTACTTATATGTGCGTATATAACCTGTTGCTGCGTTTTGTTGTGACTCCGCAAGAACAGTTTTTATGTATCCCACGTATCAATGTGCCCTTTCTTCCCTTATACGAAATATCTTTGTCAGAAATTTTAACTTGTATAAAACATGTCGAACAAACTGTTCTCTATAAGAACACATTCAACACTCAAAAGAAAATAATGCTGTGCGGGTTAACATACGGCACTGTACTCCTGAAATCAGTTTAACCCAAAAGTTTTGGTACGACGAAAATTCGAAATGGATATGTTTTCTGACAATATTAGTGGTGAGAATATATATATATATATATTATATATATATATATATATATATATATATATATATATATATATATATATATATATATATATATATGTTTATGCGGCTTTTACGGATTCCTCCATGTGAGATGCAATAGCAGTGGATATATCCACATCATGCTGTTCTAGTGCTGAAATCACATTCAGCACACGTACAACTATATGCAACTCCATGAATAGATGAAGTAAAATGAGAACAGTAATTGCAAACCTCGTTCCATCATATCCTTTTCGCGTTAGACGTTGCACAGTTTGAATGAATTGCTATAAAACACAATTCATCCTATTACACCACCATCGAGATGATGGCCTACCTGTATCACCATACCGAGAAGGGTAAGTTTTGACTTTCTTCTCGGTACGGTGATACAGGTAGGCCATCATCTCGATGGTGGTGTAATAGCATAAATTGTGTTCTGTAGCAATTCATTCAAACTGTGCAACCTCTAACGAGGCAAGGATATGATGGAACGAGGTTTGCAATTACTGTTCGCTTTATATATATATATATATATATATATATATATATATATATATATATATAATATAAAATAGAATAAAATATTGGCGAAGCGGACGTGAAAATTTGTCAATCCACATGATTCTCGTATTAAAAAGTTCGGAGCACTCCAAAGTATGGAATAACTCCGGGTCCGACAGATGGCGACAGCGCTGTTTCGTCCTAATATGGGACTCGTCAGGCCACCGCAGTCGGTACAAACCATCATCTCGCCTTTGCATCGTATAAGCCATACTTATAATCAAAATACGGCAAATAAGACGACAAAGGCGACATCTCGATGGTCCACTTGATAATACAAGAACCATACAGATTAACAAAGTTTGTAAGAGAACCGTCATATGGTGGCGCGACGGTGAATTAAAACAGAAATATGTAAAATCGAGTACACGAAACGCGCTGCCCAAAAGATAGGGGTCGCATTTTTCGGTACTGTTCGTGTACTCGATTTTACATATTTCTGTTTTAATTCACCGTCGCGCCACCATATGACGGTTCTCTTACAAACTTTGTTAATCTGTATGGTTCTTGTATTATCAAGTGGACCATCGAGATGTCGCCTTTGTCGTCTTATTTGCCGTATTTTGATTATAAGAATGGCTTATACGATGCAAAGGCGAGATGATGGTTTGTACCGACTGCGGTGGCCTGACGAGTCCCATATTAGGACGAAACAGCGCTCTCGCCATCTGTCGGACCCGGAGTTATTCCATACTTTGGAGTGCTCCGAACTTTTTAATACGAGAATCATGTGGATTGACAAATTTTCACGTCCGCTTCGCCAATATTTTATTCTATTTTATTTTAAATTACACGGACAAAAACTTATCTACATATTTATTTACTTATATATATATATATATATATATATATATATATATATATATATATATATATATACATATTTCGCACATAATAAATACATAATTTACATACACAAGTAAAACATATTAATTTTATAAATATTCGATATTATTTTGCTTAAAAAAACCATTGGAAAGAATAATATTACATTATATGTGTTTGCTATTTTAATCACAAAATGATTTAAACAAGTACAAGTGTGTTTAAAGTCAAAATGCACCGTTTCCATGGCTTGCTCACTGTAGAAACCTAATCCTGTCTTATGTTTTAAACAAAGATCAGTAGAAACGGCATGAACCGTTGGAGTGACTGGAATATTTAAACTCAAGTAGTTTTTTTTTAATTCTTCAATACAATTCTCAAATTCAGGTTTGAGCTCCTTACTGAAACAACTTCTTATAACTTTATAATGAAGCACATCGATATATTTTACCTTACCTAAACTACGTCTTCGTGGATTACTTCGCGATGAATGGATAATTTTTCGATCCAAGATTTTGTTTTAATTTCATATTCCTCCTCCATTTTGTCTTCTATTTTGTTGACAACACATATCATTAAATGTAATTCGGGTGGAGTTATTATATCTAATATCTTTGTCTCAATATTTCCAGTAAAAATCGGTTCATAGATGCAATTATCAAAATTTTTAGCAGTTTATAAGTCTGACCCTGCATTGCACCATGCTTCATAATTGCTTTCGAAAATCTCCAATTATTCTATCAGTACCTCGATTATTTGAAAAATGTTTATGAGCATTGCACCAAGTACATGGATGACAAAAAGAGTGACTCATGACCCCCAATAAAATATTCGCTAGGTTTAAATCAAGCGATAACTTATACGCATATGAAAAGCTATTATTATATTCTAATAAATTCCATAATTCGAAAACATTTAGATAATTTTCTTGGATTTGAGATGATATTGATAAAATAAATAATTTTTTACTCCAACTTCCTTGAAACTGCCTCGACCAATACCATCATTAAATTTACGACGCTTACAAAGAGTATTACCGATATAAAAATTTGTGAAAGATTTGATCGATAAACACACTTTTAAAAATCCTCCTCCATCGTCGATCCCGAATTTGTAATGAACATCACTCATTTTTCTTTCACATATAATATGCGAAACAAAAGCATTATGATCCTTGCAAAAAACGACAAGTTGCATATACACTGTTTTCACTTTTTTTCTCATTATTGATTGTTATTTCTTTAACATCAAAAACTGAGTCTAATCGATGTGCCTTTTCTATCAGTGATTCTTCTAGTCTCAACCGCCAAGCTACTAACGAAAATCATAGCAAAAAAAATAGAATCTAGCGGAATCAGTGAGGAGCAGCAAGGCTTCAGACAAAACAGGTCAACAACTGACGTCATATTTATAATTCGCTAAATTACAGAGAAGGCCATCGAATAGAACAAAGAGGAATATATGTGTTTTGTCGACCTCACAAAAGCCTTCGACAGGATCAGACTTCATGACGTTCTCGAACTACTCAAGGACAGAAACATATGTCATAACATCCTGGAAGTAATTAAAGACTTAAACAGCAGAAATACAACGAAAATTAAAGTAGGCAACAAGACATCGAACCAAATTCCAATATCTACCGGCATAAGGCAGGGAGACAGCCTCAGTCCAATTCTATTCAATGTCATTATGGACGAAATTATCAGAGAGGTGAAAGAGGCCGGTAGAGAATATAGAATGTGAAAAGAAGAACTAAAGATAATTTGCTATGCCGATGATGCAGTACTGATATCGGAAGACGAAGACAACCTCCAACGGCTCCTGTACAAGTTTGAGAAGACCGCTGAAAAATTTAACATTACAATCTCCATAGGAAAAACCCAATCTCTCACGATCAGTAAAGAACCAAGAAGATGTAAGCTCGCTGTACACAATCAAAGCATCGAACAGGTCATGTCATTTAAATACCTGGGAGCAAACATCACCAACAATAGAAACTTAAAAGCAGAAGTTCAAGAACAAACAACCAAAGCTGCCGTAATGTCAGGATACCTACGTGATATTATATGGAGAAATAAACATATGACGACACAAAGTAAGATCAGAATATATAAGACCTGCATACGACCCATAGTGACTTATGCCATCGAAACAAGAGCAGACACATCAGCAACCCAAAGAGTACTCCGGACAACTGAGATGAGAACGCTAAGAAGTATCACGGGTCATACATTACGCGACAGACTAAGAAACGATGAAATCAGAAAAAGATGTGAAATACAGGACGTCGTAAGATGGGGCAGAGGAAGAAGGAGAGCATGGAGGGATCATGTCGACAGGATGACCGACGATCGAGTGGCAAAAATTGCAAAAGAAGGAATACCAAACTCCTCAAGGCTTCCTGGTCGACCGCCTAAAAGATGGAAAGAGAGCTGGACATCGGTGTCACAGGAACAAGAATAAACGAGATGCATTGACAGTCAATACAGAACAAAGAAGAAGAAGAAGATTCTTCTAGTCCGACCTCAATACATTTACGATTTTTGGTTGCAACTCTAAGATCTGAAGCGATTCCCAAAGTGACATAAGCACTGAGGTAATACTTTGTTTGAAGATTGCAGACAGATATTACAGAAATTACTTCATTACTGTTTTCTTCTTTTAGTTTTGCAATGATTTTTAACGACTGAGCACCTTTAGATTATTTTAGATTTAAGCTTGTATTATTTTATTTCAGAATCGTCAATACCGTTAGAAGTTTTGATTATACCTTTTATTAAAGAAGAGGCTCCTGGTTGTTTTTGTGATTCATCTATTTGCTTTTCTAAGTAATTCGATATATTTTTGACATGAGTCGATTTATTGCAAACATGAGAATGATCGACTTGTATTTTACTAAAACAGGAATTGCACAGCTTCAAATTAGATTTCAATTCTGAATAAAAAAAAATATACTACGTTTAAATAATGTATAAATGTGCAGGATAAAATTCTAAAAATAAATTTCAAAAAAGAGGCAAAAATTATTATTATTATCAATACATTATTATTCATCTCAATGCAATAAAAAATAATTGAATAATTTGTGTTAACACAAGATAAAACATAAATTCAAAAATAAATTTTAAATATATATTATAATTCTTTAAATGTGTTTGACTATTTTTTCATTACATTAAAATTAAAAATATAATTTACCTAAAGATTTTTGTGTTCTGCGTCTGCACTTGTTACTTTTACTTCTCCCGGAAATTTAGACAAATTAGGAAGTACGATTATTTTTTTGGCAGTGTTGCTATTTTTTGATGTTGCATTATAAATATTTTTTCTGCAAGTACTGCATAAAGCATTCAGAAAATTTTCATTAACAAAATCGTCGTTATTCAATGACTTTGAAAGTCTTGATTTTGTTTCTCCCTCAATGTTAAACATTAATTTCGTTTTCCGCAACACAAAAAATAAATTTTAAAACGATTTTCTTCGTAATTAGCAGCGTTAGGTTTTTTATTTATAACTTCCATCGTAAAATTTTTAAATAAACTTTAAATTTGTCGTTCCTTTTTAAAATGAAATAAAGAATTTGGTAAAATGTAACAATAAATTATTATTAATATAGTATCGACTAGATTTGCATTATTAATAGTTTTTTATATTGTTAGATACGAATCATTATACACATAACTATAGGTTTCGTACGAGTCTACTGAATATCTATGTAGAATCTAAAGGGACTATATTTATTTATTCATATTTGGCGTAAACAAGAGAAGAAATAAAATTATTTAAAGTCATTTACACCTTTAGCACATGCTAAATTGAATATACGTTTCTAAAGTCGGCAACTGGCGATCCACAAGCAATAGAATAAAAGTCAAGTATTTGTAAACATGATATTCTGTGAATTCTATACGCTCTAAATTATAAGTGTTTGTGTAAGTCTTACGTTTACAATACCAAACAATTGTAAAAGCTATATATAATAAACATTATTCTGTTATCCATGCTTGATTCATGATCTCGGGGAGATATATATATATATATATATATATATATATATATATATATATATATATATATATGAAGTAAAATACGAACAGTAAATGCAAACTTCTCTCCATCTTATCCTTTCTATGTCAGAGGTTGCACAGTTAGAACAAATTGTTATAAAACGCAATTTATCCTATTCCACCACCATTGAGATGATGGCCTACCTGAACTACCCTCCCCGCCACAGTGATACGGCAGAGATACATGTTTCGTCTCTACTAGACTCATCAGGGTACCGACATGCACCTGGCTGTGCAAAGGACAGATCGGAAGGAAGCATGCAAATACTAAACGCGGCTTCGCCGACCTCCCGCCGGATGGCGTATATGTTTATGCGGCTTTCACGGATTCCTCCGTGTGAAATGCAATAGCAGTGGATATATCCACATTATGCCGTTGTAGTGCTGCAATCACATTCGGCAAACGTACAACTATATGCAGCTCTGTGTATAGAATGAAGTAAAATACGAACAGTAAATGCAAACTTCTCTCCATCTTATCCTTTCTATGTTAGAGGTTGCACAATTAGAACAAATTGTTATAAAACGCAATTTATCCTATTCCACCACCATCGAGATGATGGCCTACCTGTACCACCATACCGAGAAGAAAGTCAAAACTTACCCTCCCCGCCACTGTGCAACCTCTAACATAGAAAGGATAAGATGGAGAGAAGTTTGCATTTACTGTTCGTATTTTACTTCATTCTATACACGGAGCTGCATATAGTTGTACGTTTGCTGAATGTGATTTCAGCACTACAACGGCATAATGTGGATATATCCACTGCTATTGCATCTCACACGGAGGAATCCGTGAAAGCCGCATAAACATATATATATATATATATATATATATATACATATTAATTTCTTGTTTTTAAATACATTATTTGGCGAAAAAATCGAAAAAACCATCGTGTAAAAAACGGCATTAGATACGATTTTAATTTTCACGAATTCTCACTACTAATATTGTCAGGAAAAATACCCATGTTAAATTTTCGTCGTACCAGAACTTTTGGGTTGAACTGATTTCAGGAGTATCGTGACCGGTGTATGAAACGTTAACATCTAAGTCGTGGAAGTGTAGGACAAGACGAGAGGGACGAGTAGGGTAAATTTAAAAGCTTCAAAGTCAATATTTTTGTATAATCTAAAATGATATCATCTTCTAAATCATCAAATTCTTGAAACAAGTTTGAAAGTCTCCGGTCCACACATAAATTTATTTCATTTAAACAAGTGACGCTTTATAATTTATATTTTATTTTTTATACGTGTAATAAGATATTTGTAACTTATAATAACAAAAGTTTTATAAACTAATAGCAAAAGTTGTAACTTGATATTGTCGCAACATAAATTATTAATACATAAAACTTTTGTTATTAGGAATTATGAGTAAATATTTTATTTTTGATAAAAATATATTTCTGTTACATTAATTATTATAATTAGTTATAATAAATTTAAATGGATATATGATATTGAAATAGCTGGTAATTTATTAATCAAACTGCTTATTATTTGTATTAAATTACTAAATTAAATTTGAATAATTTAATTATTACTGTTTAATTAGATATTCAGAGTGTCAATATCTAGGTATAATCAGAATATAATTAATAATCAATATAAAAAAGTAGTTTTGTCGAACATGGAATTGGAAATATTTTGTTTTTTCTTTCCTGATTTTTTGTTATAAGTATATTTGGTTCAAATTCTTCTTGTTATTTAAAGTTACCTTCATATTTGATAATTTTTAAATCTGTTTCTAATTTTGTTATTCAGTGGTGGAGATCTGTTGTAACTTCTACAATTCATTAACAATTCTTAAGTCATTTAAAGCTGAGTCGCAAAAACGAATGGAACAGAAACACCATTGAAAAACTCAGCAAGAAGTCCATTATATGACATATAGATGGCTCCAAAACAACGGAGGAAACTGGAATAGTTGTGTATGGACCCGGCACCAGACACTACGAAAGCTTCGGTAAGTCACCAAGCATTTTTCAGGAAGAAATACATGTCATTGGGATATGTATTCAATTTAACAAGAAGAAAAACTATCATGGCCAAGAGATTATCATCATGTCGCATAGTAAAGCAGCGATCAGTGCGCTGAACACTCAAGTTATCAACTCCAAGATGATCTGGGAATGCCTAGAGGAATTAAATAATTTCAGTAAGAATAATAGAGTCATCTTCATGTGGGTACCGGGACACACTGGGATAGAGGGGAATAAAATAGTAGAGAGGCTCGCGAGGAAATGAGCTGAGACATCATTTCTAGGGCCAGAGCCTCTCTGTGGAATTAGAAGCACTATAATGCTGGAAGAACTAAAGCAGGAGATCCAATTGTTCTACGATGCTGCAAGGATTGAGACAAAAGAAGATACTTCTTGGGAATTACGACCAGAAGAGATTCAAAGAATAAGCATAAGCTTTAGTAAAAACCAACCCAGATTCCTGAGAGGGATCTTGACGTGCCATTGTCACCTGAAGGGACACCTCAAGAAACTCGGACTGGTAGAAGGAGAAGAGTGCAGAGTCCGCGAGGAGGAAAACGAAACCTCTATTCATGTCCGTTCAGAGTGCAGCGCTCTAGGAAACCCTAGGATGCGGTTCTTAGAACACACCAAATCGAAGAAGAGGAGCTACCCACCTTGAAGGGTCTCCATTCTAGGATTATTTTGTTCCATCTATGGTCTTGTTATATATGCCATTCTCCTTTCAGGCAGAGAATATGAAAAATATATATACAAATAGTTTATTTCCTGCAAATATCGCTCTGGTCCTCTCACCATACGCAATTTATCACCTCATGATCTTGTCAGTGGAGCTGTATCTGACCGAGAGCAACATTAGCAGGAAATAACAGATATATGAACCATAAATTTCAAGGTACGTCAGCAGGATATTGCACCTGCCATCTACCAACTTCGATGTCAGACTGAAAAACGTCGCCAGTCGAACGACATCTATGAATCATTGGAGGAACGTGCAATTTTTTAAAAAATCAAAAATTTCAGTAAGAAATAAAGAAATATTTCTGCCGTATTTAAATTGTTTGTTACATATGTTATTCTCCTTTCAGGCAGAGAATATGAAAAATATATATACAAACAGTTTATCTTTTATTTATTTTATACATGTGTTCTTCTTTTTATCTATAAGTCTGATACCTAGCATTTGTCTCTCCATTGCTCTTTCTGTTTTGGCAATTCTATCTATATGTCTATGTTTAGGATCCATATGTTAAGACAGGTAGTATGCATTGATTGAACACTCAAGTTCTTAGATACTGCGGATATTTCTTGTTTTTTAGTATGTATGAGAACTTACCAAATGATGTCCATGATAGTCTCTTCTTTGTAATTTTTTCAGTTTGATTGTCTTTATTTAGTTTTATTATTTGATCTAGATACATATACTGTGACAATATTTTATCCAAGGCCAAAACGTCATGGTTGGCTCTCTATTCGCTCTTACATCGAAATAACAAGTTAAATTTGAAGAACAAACTTACCATCTACAAGTTATTCATACGTTCGATCCTGTCATTTGGTGCTCTAACTTGGATCACCACTCGCAGGTCTCGATTTAGGTGAATAGAGAGCTTCCAAAACAAGGTTCTACGCATGATCTGCGGAGCCCCATACTATGTCTGGAACACAATAATTCACAGAGATTTAAATTGTGTTACTTTCAGCAGTTTTATACATGAAAATATTGCTAAATACTTGGATCGAGCTGAACACTCGACCAACTCACTTATCTCAGACTCACACGCACTCACCAAAACACCACGTCAACGGTACCCCTACGTCAGAGATTGGCTTCTTCACCATTAAGCCGGGTCACTTTTTCCAAATTTAACTGGCTTAAAAGCCAAATTTAATTCTCAGTCTCGTACCGTTCTAAGTCCATAACCATCAAGCGTACAAGTCTATAGGTACGAAACCTGACTTAATATTCCAAAGATGATCCAATGTACTGTGACACTTCCTCCAATTTCCTTTGTGCCATGGTTATAACCATTTCTTCAGTTTGATTTGTCATTACTTTCGTTTTGTCATAGTTCATCTTTAATACTATTTTTCACGCTTTGTTATCCTATTCTTCAATTACTTTTTTTTCAATTCATCTTTCTTAACTGTTATCAAAGCTATATCATCCGCGTATCTTAGGTGATTAAGTGATTCTCAGTTTATGCTGATCCCATAATTGTCACATTGTCATTTTTAAAGACATCCTCTAGAGCTTGGTTGAATAGTTTCAGTGACACTGTATCTTTGATATTTTAAGCCTTTAACGATTCCAAAATTATTGTTATTTCTCAAGTTATGGCAATTTGCACGATGGTGCCGAAGGCCCCATTTTCTGGCCAAAAGTCGAAAAAAAAAGTTCCTAGTCAGGGTCCTTTTATCATTGAGTTGGCTAAAGTGAAGAGAAACGAGAAACTGACGCCTGCCTTTGAAAGCATGTCAAATGTTGGAAATTTTATGAATTTTAATCCAACAAAGTGGAATTAACTTTTCAAGGTATGTAAATTATTTGAATAAATTATTGAAAGTTAATCATTTTACTAAAATATTGTTAGAGGTGAATATATACATGCGTATTTTTTGTATTTTCAAAACAAAAATGAACTTAATTTAGAAAAAAGTTTATATATTCTGTCGTGTTCGGTCATTTTACCCGTTAGGACTGTCTATAAAATAAATTAAAATTCAGCTGCGCATTTTGCTCCTTTTTAACCGAGTTCTAAAAGAAGGAGGTTCTCAATTCGTCAACTATGTATTTTTTTACTCCGTAGCGGCGCCACCGATGGAATGTTTTTTACGTTATGTTCAGGAAGTTGCTGCGGTAGTCCCATATTTTTTTGGACAAAATTAGTGCAGTAAAATCCAAGATGGCGCTGACAATATGGCGGACAAAAAAAATTATTTTGTCCGATTTTCTCTAAAATTGGTATGTCGGAATTTTCGGGATCGTACACAACGAATCTGAAATTATTTTTAAAAAATTCAATATAGCGGCCAAAAAAATTACTTATCTCCGATTTTCTCCAAAACTGGTGTGAGGGAGTTTTCGGAGTCGCATATAGTGAATTCAAAATATTTTTGAATAATTCAATATGGCGGACAAAAAAATCAATTTTGTCCGATTTTCTTCAAAATTGGTATAGGAAGTTTTTGGGGTTGCATATAACGAACTAATTTTTTTTTTGAAAAATTCAATACGGCGTATCCAATATGGCGGATAAAAAATTAATTTTGTTCGATTTTTTTCAAAACTGGTATGAAGGAATTTTTAGGATCACACATTACGAATTTAAAATTATTAAAAAAAAATTAAATATGGCGGATCCAAGATGGCGGATTAAAGATCCTACGTCTCTCGATTTTCTCTAAAATCAGTATTCGGGGATTTTTGTTAGTGTTAATTACGAATTTAAAATATTTTTTGAAAAACTCAATCTGGCGTTCTAAAATTTTACATATTTAGATTTTCCTCAAAACTGATTTATTGGATTCTTGAGGGTGTAAACTATAAATTTAAAAGTATTTTTTCAGGATTCATTATGGTGCATCCAATATAGCGGATTAAAAATTTTACATTTTTTGGATTTTTGGGGATGAACATAGTGAATATAAAATTATTTTAAGGAAATCTAATGTGTCAGATGCAATAAGACTGGAAATTTTAAATTTCCGGATTTCATCCAAAATTGGATTAGGGGGCTTTGAAGGGTTTAGATTTAGATTAGATTAAGACGTTAAAATTATTTTTTGAAATGCAATATGGCGGATCCAAAATGGTGTGTTGAAAACTTTACCTTATTCGCATTTTTCAGATTTGGTATGAGGGAGTTTTCGGGGTCGTATATTACTAACATGAAGTTAATTTTTTAACTATTAGGTTGATAAGATACAATATGAGGGACTGAAAATTTTACATTTTCCTATTTTGTCTAAAATTGATATTACTGAGTTCTTGGGGCGTATACAAACCTAATATGCAGTATAAAATATATCTGGCTAATAAATTTACGTCTCAAGTTCTTTAAATATTGATATTGGAAGATTTTGAGGCCAATATTACCAATCTAATATTAATTTGAAATTTAAGATAGTGGATTTACTATGACAGACCAAATATTTGCTTGATACAATTTCACTGGTATTTGGAGAACTCTAAAATTCAAAGAATTTTTAATGGTTCATTTTAGGGTGATTTACAACTTTGGATAAAATGGGTACTTGTTTTTCCACCTTTGAATCATTGCGAAGTATACTAATCTCGATTGGTACTTAGTTCAAATAATTTATGGATATCATAATGAATTCAAAACTAAAAATCGAAAAAATTATAAAAAAAATTGAACCGACTTTTAAAAGCGCTCTAAAAATGAAAAATAAGTATACATTTTTATATGAAATTGAACGCGATGCAAAATACGAATTATCTCGTAGTTAGCGCTAAGGACTAGATTGTTAACTACGAGATAATTCGTATTTGGAAGTGAACGTGTTAAAAGAAGTAAATGTATCATCCTACTAGAATAATAACATGAGCAAATACAGAACACTATAGCGCTAATTTAAAATTATTTTTCAGCAATGTTGAAAATAAAAATTCTTCCATAATTTTGTTCATGAGTGTACTTACTGACATAAGCTTTTAAATTATGTTAGCGTGCTGTTTATGTTTATATTTAGCAATTATAATTAGAATATAGAATAATTATTTAGTTTTATTTTTATTACCATTATTAGTTAATTTTTGAATTGTAAAACACATTATGTAAATAGTTTATCTCTATGTAAATAAATAAATAAATAGAATGTAATTAATTGATAAAAGCTCGTTTCCTGTTCTGCAGCTTCTTAAATCTAAAGCACCATACCGTGTGAAGTAATTTGTATCCCCCTAAAAATTTTAGTTTACTTTGATCTCGTTCACTGATTTCCTGAGTAAAGTACGGAATAATACAGGGATATTCACGCGAGGAACATGGAATGCAGGATATAGTAAAATGGGGACGGAAGCGCAGAAGAGCCTGGAATGAGCACGTAGGAAGAATGGCGCAAAATAGGATAGCGAGAATCGCCCGAGATGGAACACCGGAAACCAGAAGACCAATAGGTAGACCACCTAAAAGATGGAGAGAGTCCTGGATTTCAAAATCAAATGAGATGAATGATTGAGTTGGAAAAAACAGGCTGTAAGCCTATAACAAGAGGAAGAAGAAGAAGGATATTCACCCTATACGGCACAAGATATTGCGGCAAAAATACGTGACTTTCAAAAAGTTTTACCATGGAGATATATGGGGGTCTAATATAGTTAGTTTTCAAATTATTTTCATATTATATAGGGTGTCCCAAAAGCTCTGAATGTAAAAAGTTGTGTTTTTTTAAATAGAACTCCCTGTATATTATTGCATTTTTGTATTTTCCGATCAAAATAAGTGCTTATTTTAATAAGGTTTATAGTACTTAAACCTTAAGGGTTTTTAAATAATTTGAATTTTTACAAAATCTAACCTAATTTTCATGCTTCAAATACTTAAGAATTATTTCAGTTATGTACTCGAAATTTACAGTGAAGTGTAACAATAAATCATATTTTATATTCCAATTCTAATAAACTTGATATATTATACAGGGTGTCCAAAAATTAAAATTAATCAAATAATAACTTTAAGTTGTCAGAACTTGATTAATTTAAATAGAACGCTATACTTTTTACTTTACCAAAAAATGTACCTTTTAAATACCCATCGAATGGTATAAGATTATTCTATAGTCTTCGCGTTTTCGTAGAATACGCCAAATAATCGTTTTCTGCACCATTTTGTGTTTTTTGAATAGATGTTCTTATACATCTAGTTGCTTATGGCATTTATAAATATCAGATAATTCATTTAATCTGTGAGTTTGGTCTGCAAAGTCTGTTGCTATAATAGCGGTATTATTTTTGAAAACTGCGAAACTTCATTTATTGAATTGAATAATTTGAATATTGTTTTATTGCCTCGTCAAAATTGTCGAAAGGAAGAGCGTATTGATATTATTTTTATCCTTGGAGAATGTCATCAAAATTGTTTGTTGGCTTCTCGAGTCTATGCTTAAAGGTTTCCTGAAAGCCAGCAGCATACACATTCCCAGTGTTAAAGCCATAATCGGGTCTGTTTTTCTGAACTCAAAGCTCTTGGAGGAGGGGGGGCGATCACAAGAAAAAACAAGTTATCGACGAGGAGGTGGAAGCCAGCAGCATACACATTTCTAGTATAAGAGCCAGAATCGGGTCTATTTTCCTAAACTTAAAGCTCTTGGGGTGGGAGGATGATCACAAGAAAAAAACAGTTATCGACAAGGGGGTGAACGCCAGCAGCATACACATTCCTAGTGTAAGAGGCACAATCGGATGTATTTTCCTGAACTCTAAGCTCTTGGGGGGGGGGGGTGATCGCCTACACCGCACCCCCTTGGATCCGCGCCTGGTAGATGGTCGGTTAATGTGTGGGGAAGAACACTGGGTTCATATTTAATTGGACCCTACTTTTTTGAGGGACTTTTAAATGATCTGATGTTTTGCAATTTTCTTTTACACCATCTTCCAGTGTTACTAGAATATGTCCTTTTAAATATTAAACAACGATGTGGCTTCAACTGGATGGAGCTCCGCCTCATTATCATAGCGAGATTCGGCAATTTTATAAATGTCAACTTTCGAAGTTGGTGGATCGGGAGAGACGGATTTCAAAATTGGCCCCCGAGATTTCCGGACTCCTCCAGATTTTTTTATGAGAATACATGAAAGGAATTGCCTACAGTCCGCCCCCAACAATACTATAAGATATGAAAAAACACATAAGAGACGTTTTTCAAACTGTAACCCTGCAAATGTTGTCCAAAGTTAGAAGTGACTTCGAAAAAATAATTTATAAGTGTTTGGAAATGGATGGTCAAGATTTCGAACATCTACTATAAACATTTTGCTTTTGTTTTGTGCTATCATCAATATGTTATTTTCATTATTGCTGTTATAGCCTGTTGGACGACTATAAATCGCGTTCCGAGCTTCTGAACATTTCTAAAGATATTCCTGATTATTGTTCTTATAGTTATAAATTAGCTGTCATTTCCAAATGCCATAGGCATCTAGATACATTAGAACATCTATTCAAAAAACACAAAATGGTGCAGAAAACGATTATTTGGCGTATTCTGTGAAAACGCGAAGACTTAGCTATAGAACACCCTTATACCATTCGATAAGTATTTAAAGCGTACATTTTTTGTTAAGGTGAAAAGTATAACGTTTTACTTAAATTAATCAAGTTGTAGCAACTTAAATTTCTTATTGGTTTAGTTTTAATTTTTGGACACCCTGTATAATATAGCAAGTTTATTATAATTGAGATATAAAATATGATTCATTGTTACACTTCATTAAAAATTTCGAGTACATAACTGAAATACTTGTTAAATACTTGAAACATGAAAATTAGATTAGATTTTGTTAAAATTCAAATTATTTAAACACCCTTAAGGTTTAGGTACTATAAGCCTTTTTAAAATAGGCACTTATTTTGATCGGAGAATCCAAAAATGCAATAATATACAGGGGATTCTATTTAAACAACACAACTTTGATACTTTCAGAGCTTTAGGGACACCCTGTATAATATGGAAATAATTCTAAAATTAGACCGGTATATGCGTAAGTAAAACTTTTTTAAAAGTCATGTATTTTGGCAGCAAAAGAAATCATCAAGATCCAAGAAGAATAGTGTTTTCGATGAAATTTTGTACAAAAAATGTTCCAAAAATCATACTATATGTCGACTTGAAACTTATCTGGATATATGTTTAGGTTTGCACTAAAAGGTCAGGTACTCACGTCATTTATATCAGTACCCTCATTAGAGTTGTATGTAAACAATGCATCTTAAAATTACTTTCTCCGAGGTGGTTTACTTACCAGTAAGTACTGGGTGAGTCAACGATTGGATGAAGTAGGTTTGTGCCTTTTCGGTGAAATTAACAAAGAAACTATATTTATTGTTTGATACAGTTTATTTTTACGCAGATTTTAAAAATATTTAGGACTCTACAGGGTGAGCCAAAAAACTAGGACAGCATAAAGTTGTATTTTTTTAAATAGAACACCCTATATACGAATCGTATTTTCGATTTAGCTTAAAATTCTAAATCTTTTTTATTAAGGGTTTACTATAACAAAACTTTATAATTTCTGAGATAATTAAGTTTAAAGAAAAAAAGTCACATTTTCAAGCATCAATTCAATCCTAAATAACGTTTTCAATTTTGTGACAAATATATTCAAATTTGGAATTTAGCAAGGCGAAGGACAAGTTAATATAATTTTTACCTAATATTTGCAATAAAAGCTACAGGGTGTTGAACACATCGGTTCAAATTTGAACAAGTTTAAATGAATAAATATCTTTTTTTTTAAATGGTACACCCTGTATATTTTCATGTTATTTAATAGAGTAATAAAAACCCTAAAAGTTTTGTTCAATATATCCTATACCTATTTATAATAGTTTTTGAGATATTTCAGTTTTTCTTATTTTCCATACTTTTTTACAGAAATAGTCTTCATTATCATAGTAGCCATGTCAAAAACAATGTAAAAGAACATTTTTCTGTGTGTCAAATTTATAACCGCAATCGCTTCTTTTGGTTTTCATGTAGTGTAGTTTGGTTTTTTTGCATTCATCTTATATTGTAAAATGAATTTTCCAAAGAATGAGTTAATAGATATGATTTATACAATAGGAGAGGCTCAAAAAAATTGCCTTCTTGCTCAAAGAATTTACAAAATGAAGTATCCTGATCGACGCCAGCCTAATACCCATACTTTTCAAAACTTAATGCAAAGATTTGATTCTTCTGGTACTGTTGATTATCTAAAACGTAAAGTGGTCAACAAACCAGTAACTAATGAAGAAAAAGAACTACAAGTATTGTTAAATGTTTAGGAAAATCCTTATATTAGTAGCCGTCAGTTAGCAGCATTATGTGAAACATCACAATCCACCGCTAATCGTACTATCAAGAAATATAGGTATCATCCATATCACATGGAATTACACCAAGAATTGCATGGACAGGATTTTGAAAGTCGTGTAAACTTTTGTCGTAAAATAAATGCGGAGATTCAATTAAATCCAAATTTATTATGCAAGGTAATGTTTAGTGATGAAGCTACTTTTAGAAGTAACGGTGCCGTAAATAGACGCAACATGCATTATTATGCCACAGAAAACCCATTTTGGATTAGAGAGGTGCAACATCAAAACCACTGGTCATTAAATATTTGGTGTGGTATTCATCATAATCGAATTATTGGACCCCACTTTTTTAATGAACCACTAAATGGCCATAGTTACCTGAACTTTCTACAAGAAGAACTACCCCAACTGCTTCAAGATCTCGATAGGGATGAGCTCGACAGTATGTGGTTCCAGCACGATGGTGCGCCTCCGCATTACCATCGTGAAGTTCGTGCGTTTTTGGACCAACGATATCCGCAAAAATGAATTGGACGTGGGGGTTTCATTGAGTGGCCACCAAGGTCTTGCGACATCACCCCATTAGATTTCTTCCTATGGGGTTATATTAAAAATAAGGTGTATGTTAATCCACCAACAACAGTGGAAGATATGCGAAACAGGATTAGGATACCTGTAGAACAATAACGCCACTAATTTTGTCCAGGGTCCGAGAAAATCTGCAAAAAACACTAAATTTGTGCATTGCACAAGAGGGTCGTTTATTCGAACACTTATTAAAAAGAAATAATTAATCTCAGTATTTAATAGGTAATTTTTTTGTTTCAATTTAGTATAAAAGTAAATATGTATTTGCCTTGTCGTTATTGTTGTGTTAATTTTTTCACATTATGTTTAACTAAACTATTGCCGTTGTAATATAACGAATAATGTATTTCGTCATATTTAACCACATTCTGTTTGTTTCTGTGGTTTCGTTTTATTATTTTACATGGCTACTATGATCATGAAGACTATTTCTGTAAAAAAGTATGGAAAATAAGAAAAACTGAAATATCTCAAAAACTATTATAAATAGGTATAGGATATATTGAACAAAACGTTTAGGGTTTTTATTACTCTATTAAATAACATGAAAATATACAGGGTGTACCATTTAAAAAAAAGATATTTATTCATTTAAACTTGTTTAAATTTGAGCCGATGTGTTCAACACCCTGTAGCTTTTATTGCAAATATTAGGTAAAAATTATGTTAACTTGTCCTTGGCCTTGCTAAATTCCAAATTGAAAACGTTATTTAGGATTGAATTGATGCTTGAAAATGTGACTTTTTTTTAAACTTAATTATCTCAGAAACTATAAAGTTTTGTTATAGTAAACCCTTAATAAAAAAGATTTAAAATTAGAAGCTAAATCGAAAATACGATTCGTATATAAGTTGTTCTATTTAAAAAAATACAACTTTATGCTGTCCTAGTTTTTTGGCTCACCCTGTAGAGTCCTAAATATTTTTAAAATCTGCGTAAAAATAAACTGCATCAAACAATAAATATAGTTTCTTTGTTAATTTCACCGAAAAGGCACAAACCAACTTCATCCAATCGTTGACTTACCCTGTACAGCGCATTCGAAAACAATACAAGAAGCTGATCCTGTGCTGCATCATCCCACTAATGCTAGAACCATCACTACAATGCACGCAACCTTGTGCCGCATTATTCCACTTTTGACATCAATGTTACAGTTCACCGTAACCCTGAACGGCTTGCAAATTTTGGACACTAAAATCTTGGGTGTTTCGTCCTGACAACGCCGATGCCTTTCCAAGACACGACACCCTTTGATATACTTTCTATAACGTCATTTCTGATATTTGAATCTTCTTGGAGTCGGAAACAATCGGTGAGATGTTCCTCAGCTGGTTGTTCCTACATCACCGTTACAATGTGTTTTATTAAGCTAGTACGTAATTCTTTCTGAACAAGTGTTGGTTACTATACGCTAAGCTCATTTTTTGCTTGATATCTCGGATGTAGCTTGAAATAATGAATATGAGCAGGTTTAATACAAGGTGGTTTGAAAAACTTCTAGACTATGTGTAAAAAAATCATTCCTTCACTAAAATTAAATGGACTTTTTTCACCAATTCTCTGATTTTGCGGAAGACCTTCAAAATTTCCCTCTACAGATGCAATGATTTCCTCATCTGATAAAACACGTTTTACGCGCAGAAATCTTTTGGGCTGTAGAAACAGATGGAAGTCAGAAGGAGCTAAATCTGGTGAATAGTGTGGATGTTTAAGCAATCCGAATTGTAATTCTTATTTCATTGCAGTAGCGGAACTAAGAGTATGTGTGCCCTCTCTCCCCGCAGATTTTTGAATAGGCCCTACTATTTTGCACCCATTTTGATCCTTCGTATTTAGCCACTTTCTTCTAAAAACATGAGGACGCCCTTGGATTGGATGCGCCCCCCGCACCGTGGGGTCTTGAAAGTCGTTAATTACACCAATGGAATTCATTGGTAATAGTTTTTGAAATTCCACAGCATGCCTAGTCACTGATGTCTGATCGACCACATTTAAATTCAGCAAGCCAATTACAACCATTGCTCGTGCATGAGCATCATTCTCTTATATATTTACCATATCGGAATGAATTACATCTCCCTTAAAACTCTTTTTATATGAAAATTTCCTGATTTTGAAGAAAAAAATAAAATACTTCCATTTCAAATAGCTGTAGAAAAAATTATTTGCCAGATCAACTTGAAATTTCACATTTATTCCCAAGAAGTGCTAAGTATTCCAGCAACAGTATATCTTTTCTGATATCAGTGCCATCTTTGTGGCAGTCTAAAAAATTTTCAAATCACCTAGTATTGTGTTTTTGCTTTTGCAAATTATATCTACAACAAATGTGGTAAAAATTTGTAAAATTATTTACACAACGTTTTTCACTAACATTTACTTGCCTACATGTTTGCTTAGTATTTACTCAGATTTGCACGCGCGGTAAACTACAAACTAATATTTCTTATGCCACGAGACAAATATTTATTTGAGCCAAACATGCAAGTTCGCTGAAAATATAACTATAAGACAATTCCTCGTAAAACTTTGCTTGAAAAACGTATTATGAAATATGTTACAAGATGAACAAATTACTATATTCTTTTTGAAGTTAGAACTATTAAATATATCACATTTTTTGTCATTCTACAAACCTGCGCTCAAATGCAGCGTTTTTCAAGCGGTTGTTCGTGAACCCCAAGGAGTTCGCAAGCTTTATTAAGGAGGTTTGTTCTAAGCCTATTTTACTATTAATCATGAACAACTACATGTACTCCGAGAAAGTTGACATGTTCTTGGTGTATGGGTTTTGTGAAAGAAATAGGCGTTGAAGTGTTAGGTTTACATGGAGAGATTTTCTAACAGCCGAATACCAAACCATTAAATATTTACCAATACTGACTGTCATCTCCGAGAAACAGGGAGCTGTGGGAACAAATTTGAAGGTAGGGGTCGTATTCAAACAACTCGAACAGTGGAAAAATAGGAGCAAATTTTGGAACAAGTGCAAGAAGAACTAAGTTAGAAGGTGAAGTGGATATCCCTAAAACTGTTGTAAACGATATTTTAATAGAACAGTTGTTATAACCATATCATGTTCAAAAGGTTCAGAAACAAAAAAATTCGTACTCCAAATTTTGGTATAAAAATTTTATTTATAACGAGACGTCCTTTACAAAATATGCAGTCACCAATCTGCACCACGGACATGTTTATGTGGGTGAAAATTCATATGCCATTAAAGCTGCACACCATCAGCTTAATTTGAAAATAAATGTTTGGGCAGGTATTATTTGTCCGTTATGATTTCAGACATGATCAATGGAAATATTTATCTAAATTTTTTTGCGAAACACATTACCAGCTCCTTTTGGAACTTTGTCTATTTTACTTCGGCGAAAACTATAGTATATGCATGACTGTGCCCAATTCTATTTTTTTTGTTGATGTTCGGCATTAATTACACAACCTATCTCAACCGATGGCTTGGAAGAGGCAATGGGGCACCAGTAAGATGGCCACCACGTTCTCTAGAGTTAAATATAGGTACCTTCTGTTTATGGGGCGCTCTTAAAACAGAAATATACAAGACACTGGCAAAGATCCGCGAACAATTATTGCGTATTTTAAACCCTGGCAACCTTTTTAGTAATTCTGAGATATTAAAGTCCAATTCCATTTTTTAAGAAGTGTTAATTACACAGGTTTACAAAAAAAATTGGTATTTATTTGACCAGACCATTTTATTCTCATGTAATTAGACGTCTTGAATTCAAATCTGTAGTCCGCTAACCTCTATCACGTCAGGTTTAAGGTCACTTCAAGGTTAACTGCAGGAAAATATACCAAATAAATCTGAAGAAGTATATAGGTACGCTTTTTAGGTCACGCAATCCGAATTCGTGGTTTTTAATCCTCCAAGGTCGACTAGGAGTCACTTTAGGATCATTGCAAGGTCAAATTGGGATAAATCCACTAAATAAATCTGAAAAAAAAAATGGATTTTTAGGGTCGTTGAACCCGAATTCGTGGTTTGTTTAATCCCCCAAGGTCAACCAGATATAATTTTCGGGTCATTTCAAGGTCAAATTGAAAAAAATCCACTAAATACATCTGAAAAAGAAGATGTGTAGGTTTTTAGTGTCACTGAATCCAAAATTTGTGGCTTGCTTAATCCCGAAGGTCAGCCAGAGGTCATATGAGCATCATTTCGAGGTAAAATTGAGAAAAATTTACTAAATAGATCCGTAAAAGAAGAAATGTAGACTTTTTAGAGCGCTGAGTCTGAATTCGTGGTTTGTTTAATACCTCTTGGTTAACCAGAGGTCATTTAAGGTTATTTTAAGGGGAAATTGAAAAAATCCACTAAACAAATCTGCAAAAAAAGAGAATCCCCGTGTAGCTAGATTGATATCCGTTACACAGCAGACAGGCTAGCGGATCAAGTTTCTGAGCCGAAGCTCAAACTCCTAAAACCTCGTAACCCATGTACAGCTAGATTGATGTCCGTTACACAGCATAAATGCCAGCGGGGTTAGTTATTATGAAATAATAACCCAAAACCTAAGCTCCCAAACTCTCATAACCCACGCACAGTTAGATTTATATCCATTACATAGCAGACAGGAGAGCAGATCCAGTTTTTAAGGCGAAAGCCAAGCTGCCAAAACTACACAGTCTCCGTGCAGCTAGATTGATGGCCACTACAAAGCAAACAGGCGGTCGGATTAAATTTTTATAAATATGCCATAGCATAAGTTCTCATAATCACATATCCCACACGCAGCGAGATCAATGCGCGTTTCGTAGCAGACAGAGGCGAAAAACAAAGAATTATGAGTACATGAAATAAAACTCAAGCTCACCGAAAACAAGAGCGGATTTAAGAGGAGGGGCAGTGAGAGCGATCGCCCCAAGTGCTTTGAGTTCGGGAAAATAGACCCGATTCTGCGTTTTATAATAGGAATGCATATGCTGCTGGCATGTCCCTCCCCCTGCCGAAATTTTTTTTTCTTGTGGTTCAGGAAAATAGATCCGATTCTGCCTCTCATTAAAAATGTGTATGCTGCTGGCATCTCACCTTCGTCGACAACTTCTTTTTTTTGCGATCGCCCAAGAGCTACGAATTCAAAGACCCTGCCTTTGACACTAGAAATGGAAATGTTGCTAGCGTTTCCTTCCCCCCTTTCGATAACGTGCCCTCGCTTGCCAAACTGTAGTTTTGTGATATCATCGCCCCCTCCCTCCCCAAAGAGAGAGGCTGGATCCGCCCCCGCCTCAGATACATCATGTATGAGAGTTTGGGGTTTGTGTTATACACTTATAAAAGCTCGCTTCGTTAGCCTAGCTGTTTTGTAACGGATATCGATCTAGCTGCGCCTGGGGTATTTGGTTTTAGAAACTGGGATTTCATCTTGAAAACTCGTTCTTGGGAGCTTGAGTTTCAGCTCAAAAACTCGATCCGCTTACCTATCTGCTGCGTATATCGATCTAGCTATAAGTAGATTTTCTTTTTCTACATATTTATTTAGTGGATTTTTTTCAATTCGACCTCGAAATGACTTTGAATTAGCCTCTGGTTAACCTTGAAGTGTTAAACAAACCACAAATTCAGGTCCAGTGCCCTTAAAGACTACATATCTTCTTTTACAGATCTATTTAGTAGATTTTTCTTAATTTGACCTTAAAATGACGCTCAAATAACCTCTGGCTGACCTTGAGGGATTAAACAAACCACGAATTTGGATTCAGCAACCCCAAAAACATACATATCTCATTTTTCAGGATTATTTAGTGAATTTTTTCAATTTGGATTCAACGACCTCAAAAACCTACAATTTTTCCAGATTTATTTAGTAGGTTTTTCTCAGTTTGACTTTAAAATGACCCGACAATTACCTCTAGTTAACCTTGAGGGATTAAACAAAACACGAATTCGAATTAAGCAACCTCTAAAACGTAAGAATCTACTTCTTCGGGTTTATTTAGTGAACTTTACTGCATTTGACCTTGAAATGACCTAGAACCTGACGTGATAGAAGTTAGCGGACTTCAGATTTGAATTTATGGCGTCTAATTACATGAGAATAAAATGGTCTGTTTTGCTCATTTGCATAATTAATATTTTCCTATTAGTTATTTTACGAAATATTTTTAAAATACATATATACATATATACATATATATATATATATATATATATATATATATATATATATATATATATATACTTCCAACAATTATTTTAAAAAATGTTTTATTATTACAGCAAATTGGTGTATGCACGTAATTGAAAATATTTTTTTCCTGACGAAAACGCTCATTGAATGAAACTTTTTCTTGAGGTAAAAAAGCTTCCAAAGACACGCGATTATTAGAATATCTAAGTTGTGATGACGTTGATGACATAACAAATCAGAAACGATGTTTACAAGTGACGTCATTTATATACAAAAATGTATACAAATCCAATTTAAGACCGTGCATAAAGGATTTTAATTTATTTTTTCAAATTACGCTTAAAATATTAGTCTGACGTAAAGTTAAGAAAAGGAGAGATATTGTTATGCATTTCAGTATATATTTTTGAATTATTAGACCATCCTTAGGGCTCATACCCTAGAAACAAGAGAATTTGGTCAGTACTCACCAACCACACTCACTCGTCAAAAAGCACACCTCCACCTTGTCATTTGGAGAACAGTCTCCAACGCCAGCGCAGCCTTTACACAGTACAAATCAAGTATACAGTTAAAACGTCAATCCCAAATTAAAATTAAAACGGTTAGAACAATGTAAACATTATTACTTTTATAAACAATCAACTTTTACATTAACAACTTAAAAGATAAAAGTGAGGTTATGTAACTCACAGACAGTGTAATAAAGCAATAAAAAGTGTATAAAAATCAAAATATGTACAAGTTTGTGTGCGCTTGAGTAGAAATTCTCTGCATGAGTTCTTTAATTTCTTGTTTATTACATTTCATATCACAATGAGAGAAAGGGCAGAAAGGAAGGGCAGTAGAAGTTTATTGATATACAGGGGTACTATGATTGGCTGTTCTCTCATATATTTCGAACACTTGGGCTCAGTGGCGTGAAAAAAATTTTATGTATAAATAGAATTTGTTGAAATGTGTTGAATGAATGAATGAATGAATGAATGAAAAAGGGATTGTGATACTAGATCATCGATGCCTAGACCTCCATTGCGCCCTTTACATCCCACCATAGCTGAATGTTATTCGAGGCCGATCGCCTTTGCGAATCCATGGCGCCTCGTTAGTTGAACTTGCCTAACTGCTTCTGGTAACAAAATTGTACCTCCAAAATATATCTGTCTCAGTCCGTTGAGTGTTGGGCACTCTCTGAAGACATGGTCAACAGTTTCATCCTCCTGGGGGGGGGGTGATATCACCAAAATACAGTATGGCAAGCGAAAGCAACTTGTCGACAAGGGGGGGGGGGAGAGACAGCGGAAACATAAGCAGAATTTGAAGCTCTTGAAGAGGCGATAAGAGGCAGAATCGGATCTATTTTCCTGAACTCAAAGCTTTTAGGGGAGTCTATCGCAAGAAAAACAAGTTGTCAACGGGGGGGGGGGGCAGTAGCATACACATTAGTAAGCTAAATGGCAGAATTGGTTCTATTTTCCTGAACTCAGAGCTCTTGAGAGGGGGAGGGGGGAGCGATCGCAAACATACACATTCCTATACTCTATTCAAGAATTAGAGAAAGTAATAATACTGTTACCGAAACCTCCAACCTATTTGCTCCAGTGCCGCAGGTAACCGACGACTGTCATAATTCTAATTATATTTAAATATTATAAGCTTTTACAAATTTACTGCAACAATAAAATTTCTGATAGTTCAATTTAATTTCTATCAGTGAGCAAAATACACCTTACTGTCTGTCCTTACTGATTTATCTTTGTTTGCGCTTTTTTTTATATATATTATTTGAGATTAGTAAGAAACCCAAAAGATATGGCTTCCACCTCTATATTTATTCCAAAATCGTTAAACGAAGGCATTTTTTCCTCAACAAAAAACTTAATATGATGAATGTTTATGATGCTTGATCTAGATAATAATGTTAAAACTGTTGAGATGTGTTCCAACATGACAAGGGTTGGCAAATCTACTATGTACCGAATACTGAAGGAGAAAAAAACGATTGGAATTGTTAGTACTCCCAAGCCACATTCGATCACAGGCAGACGAAAAACCTCGTTGGAAGAAAAGATGAAAAGTGCAATAATAGGAGTTGTACATACATTTTATTATGAGAAGCAGATCCCAACCCTCGACAAAATTCTAACTAAAATCAATGAAGATCAGGATTTACCTGAAATTAAAAGAACTGAACTCTGGAAATTGCTCAGAGAACTTAATTTATGCTGGGAAAAACCAGATAGGAAATATGTTCTTATATATCGTCCGGAAACTATCTGTTGGGGATAGAAATATCTCTCTCAAGTAAAAGATAGTGTTGCTAGAAATAATACAACTTACACAATTAGTAATTTAACTGCACTTTTGAAAGATTGTTTTTGAATAAAGTTACTGCGGAAAATTGGAAAAAATCCATATAATAAAAGAATAAAACAAAATGTGGAAACTTAATGTCATGATCGGTGAGATAGAGGAACGAATTATAATTAATTTAAGCAAAGATAGCTTCACTGACTTCACACTTCCAAATGTCTACTGTTATCCAACTCAAATAGTCGATTACCGGTATTTTTGATTATACAATTTCTAACCCATTCTTGGGAAAAATATATGTGTCTAACAGATTTTGCCAAAGACACCGGATTAAAGAACACAGATAGTTTGCGAAGAAAAAAAGGGTAAAAAATTATTTATTACTGTCTCTAATTCTTGAATCAACTATTGTATAAGAGGCAAAATCGTGTCTATTTTCCTGAACTCAAGGCTCTTGGGAAGTGGGGGGGGGGATTGCCCCTACCACCCCCCCTTGGATCCGCGCCTGCTCCCAACACCATTTGAAATGTGTTAATTAATAAGATATTTAGTTGTATTTATTATTATAAGATTGCACCCTACGCAATCACAGCTCTCAAACGTTTAAATGGTTTAATGATTTTAAGGAAAAAGTTTAAAAATGAGGTTGCGGTCATTTACTTTATTCATTCTTACATTTAAGCGATGGTCGGGATTTCTTATTATCTCCCTGTATATCTCAAGATCCCCTCTGTAATCCAAGGTTATAGAGTTATTACCAATAGAGTGGTATAAGATTTTACTATTATGAGTTGGCGAGAAACTTTGTTTGGTAAAACTAATATGATGACCAAACACAGAGGCCTGAGATTTGTTAATATGTGCTCTAATTCAGATTGCTAAAGGTTTAATAGTTTTTCCTATGTATGTTGAAGGGCAATCTGGGCAAAAAAGCTGATGGACCCACTTTTTTGAATATAAGATATTAATTGTTTTGATTTACACTCCTAAATAAAATTAATAACCCTGTAGATCAATAAACTTCTACTGCCCTTCCTTTCTGTCCTTTTTCTCATTACTAGTGAATAGTGATATGAAATGTAATAAACATGAAATTAAAGAAGTCATACAGAGAATACATACAAGCTCACACATACTTATATATATTTTTTAACTTTTAGACATTTTTTATTTCTTCATTATGCTATGACTGTTCGTGGCATAACCTTAGTTCTATTTTTTAAATTGTTAATGTAAAAATTGATTGCTTGTAATAGTATTAATATTCACATTGTTCTAACCGTTTCAATATTAATTTGGGATTGACTTTTAAATTATATACTTGATTTGTACTGTGAAAAGGCTGCGCTGGCGTTGGCGAGGTTGTGGTGTGCCCTCTGACGAGTAAGTGTGGTTGGTGAGTACTGAGAGGGCTTATTTGTTGACCATATTCTTTTGTCTCTAGGGTCTGAGCCCTGAGGATGGTTTACGTAAGACTGAAAGCTCTTAGCCGATAATTCAAAAATATGCATTGAAATACACAATAATATCTCTCCTTTTCTTGATTTCTTCGGTGTACAACCTGTTAATAACTTATTTATAACGTAAAGTTTACAAGAGATAAAAAATGTTTAAAATGAAATAATGTGTAATAAAATTTAGATAACCTACCCTAATTATTATTAGTTTTTCTGGAAAAGTCGAAAATTGGACTAATCTGGAGCTTGATAACCATGAAAAATTGATTCAGCGCACCAAAAAACATAACGTAACATAGAGTTATCGAATATATATTCACCTCCCCGCCATTCACAGCTTAGGGAGTATAAATGTCAAATAAACAAATCGTTGCTTGATATACGAATTGAATTTAACCATTTTCTAGTTATATAATTTTTTTTAGAATAAGTATTATCCACATTTCATATTAATTTTCATCGTAAAGACCATTGTAAAAATTGTCCCCGTACAACAATGTAAATAAAAGGTGAAATCGTGGCAAGAATGCAAGAAAACAATATTTAGCTACCATTTCTCACCTACTTAGTAATAGCTGGATACATAATTTAAAAACCTTCGAATAACTGGACATTATGCACAGTAATAACTATTATTCTTGCGGAGAGGCGTGTTTTGTCAAGTATAACAATAAAATTCTTGTGCCCGTTTATTTCGTATTAATAATTAGGTAGTCGATTTCAAGATAAAAAATTTTATTGCGAGGAAACATTACTGAGCAATTTGTTATAACGTTTTGATTGTATTTGCTGCATTTACTTGTGTGCGGAAATTTATTTATTTTGGGTAAAAATTTCTAGAGTAAAAACCTGATGTACATAACCCTAGATATGTTAAATATACAACTCGAGTTTATTTATGGGATCGGTAGACTTATGTAGTATATATAGACCAGGGTTTATCTGTTTTTAGGTGGATGTGAAATGGAACATGGAGATTTTTACACGAAAGCCTTCAGAATAACCTGAATAACGATAAATTTGATATGCGTCTTTTCAAAAACTTGGGCAACATTGTTTTTATTAATAAAAATATAAAATTAACGAAAAAAAAAACGTTTTTTTTCAACTGTTCTCTCGTGTAACTTTGAAGGTACCCATTCTAGAGGAAAGTTGAAAAGGAAAAAAGGTTCGTAATTAAATTTGCCTAAAAAATAAACATTTGGCCTCAAAAAATCGTGAAAACTCAGAGAATAGCTTCAAAGCTGTTGTTTCTGATGTAAGAGGCACCACAGACAAGATCGCAAAAATTGACACCATTTTCACCACAGACCGTAAAGTGAAAGATCTCTTGCCAACACCTAAAGAAAGAATCCCTCTAGAAAACCAGGGAGTGTACGAAATTCCATGTGGAGAATGCAGCTCATCTTACGTAGGCCAAACCGGTCGTAAATAAGCGCCAAAAGAGACGAACATATTAACGCTGTCAAGCAAAAAACAACTTCTTCTGCTCTGGCCCAACACTGGTTAAACACAGGACATAAGATAAATTTCTCAGGAACAAAAATGCCATCGAGGTGTGAAAACCTGTCCAAAAGAGTTATAAGGGAAGCCATTGAAATTGCAAAGAGGACCAAAAACTTAAATAGCAGAGACGATAGCCAGCGAGTGCTTTAAACTTGGAAAAATCTGCTTACAAAACATCAACCCGTACCACTTAGTAACGAAACAGACTACGGCTCGGCATCGCAACCCCAAATACTGGCAACAGAGCCGATAACGCGCAGCAGATCTCGCAACCTGATTGGCCAGAACCATTCGGAAAACGAACGCGTCTGACGTACACACGGGACCGACAGCTCCCGAGTCGCAGGTGCCAGTTCGCTCGTTAACGCCATACAGTGAGCTTTGAAAATGGTGAATGAGATTTCACCGAAACGTCAGCTGCCTTAAAGTCCTGAGAGGGACTCAGCACATACACGGGATGCCCGAAAACCTTTGATTACACATCATACCCGTGAGAATATCCGACATAACATATATATATATATATATATATATATATATATATATATATATATATATATATATATATATATATATATATATATATATATAAATATATATTTCCCAATGTTACACCCCTGCTGCCCATTTTTTATTTGATTAAAAAATTAAAAAAAAAGACATCAAGAATATTAGAAAAGTACAAGTTTTCGAATATTATGTGGCAAAATTACTTCATTAAATCAGATCGTCCTGAAAACTTCGAAAAACCGAATTATAATAATATAATTTTTTTTAAAGCCAATATTTTGCTTTGAAAATACACACTCGGGGGGTTTTAGGGTCACTGAGCATGAATCTGTAATGAGAATTTAAATTTTTTAGTATCCAAGATAGCAGATTCAAAATGGCGGATTATAATTTTTTTAAAAGTCAATATTTTGATGGACACACATGGATGACATAATGGAAAAAATCTTTCATAGTTACACTTATTTCACAAAATAATGCCACAAGTTGATTTGTTATTTGATAAGTTTCAGACAAGACCAATTTGGCGCTGTTATCGTAAATAAAAATATAGTATCATTTGAATCAAAATTAATAGAATTCAGAAATAATATTACCTCAAACGACGATGAGCTATATCCACCTACTTTAAAATGACGTAAGCTCGATTGCTCCGCGAAGTTTTCTCTGGAAACGAAAGAAGTTTGTGATATATTTATTTGTCAAACAAAACAACAATTTAACTTTCCAAGTCACTCGGTAATAGCCAGTCTGTTTTTTTCGGAACAGTATGTCGCATATAGTCCATGATTTCCCGAACAAGAATTTAAGGATACGATTAAAATTTCTCCTTTTTTATCGAACAAAAATTCCGTACGGAACTGACTGTCATGTATGAAACCGAAGAATTTAAATCAATTTCCAGACTTCTTGTACTTTATGACTATCTTTCGCAAAAGATCGAGCTAAGTGAGATATTTAGTAAAGTTCTAAAACTTTAAAATATTTTAATTACTATTCCTATGGTATCGGCTGAAGCAGAACGGTGCTTTTCTACCCTCAAACCTTTTTACGGAATACTATGAGCCAAGAAAAAGTTCTTTCTTTGGCGATGCTTCCTAGAAAAATGGATCTTATGGAAAGCATACCTGATTTCAATCAGCGGGTTATTGATAAGTTTGCTAATGTCAAAGATCGGCGTATGGATTTTCTTTATAAATAATTCACACAGTAAGTTATACGTGCATTTTGTTTTGAATGCTATATTTTTAAAATTTACTGCCTTCGTTATGTTCAGTTATTTAAAATACACTACTTTGTTTCATGCTAACTCAAATTTAAATACTTATTTTTTCACCCACTGGTGTCTATGATAGGCTATGTACATACCATTAAAATTACAACCCGTACATTTTAATGCACCAGCCGCTACTTTTCTAAGGACGCTGCCTGTGGTAAAGCTTGCCAGAATGTCAACATCCTGGAACAAAACAACACCAGAAAAATAAAACCAAGCAATTGAATTCTAGATTTAAAAAAATCCATTGAAATATGTATTCATCAGCTATCAGATAATCGAATTACTGGGGGGAGTAAAAAATGTAGATTCTAATTTTTCCCTGTATATGAGAAAGTAAGAATGCTATGAAAATTAAATTTGTAGCAATAAAAGCTTCACCAAAAAATAAGACAGTATACAGGGTGTTTGGTACATCGATAGAAAGTTTGGAAGAGGTTATAGAGAATGTCATTTTGAATAATTTATGCCATATATAGCTTAGTACAAAAATGCGCAGTTGTTGAGTTAGAGCACATTTTAAAATTTTATCAGTTTTCTAGCAATTGGTGACTGAAATAAATTTTCATGATACTGGTATAATTTTTCGGTTTGAAATATATTTTTTCATACACTATAATAACAAATATAGGACTACAATTTAAATAACACACAGAAAACTATGCACTCAAAAATTTTATTTGTCTACGAAAATTCAAGTTTCATTCTTAGATTTGGGTGAGGTTTTTTCTAACAGTCAGAGAAATAAATGCATTCAATTTATTTTAAAAATAACTTTATTGAATTACTTTTACAGTAGTTTATCGAAACCCACATCAATAAAATATTAAAAATTCAGGGAAGAGATTCACATTAACGAAAATAACATTTTTCTCTATTTATTTTTACTTTCCTAAAATTACCAAAATCGCATTAGGTATTATTTTACATGTTATGTTTGAAATATGAGCCATTATTTCTAATACATTTTAGAGCCTTTTGCCTCATTTGGGTGGTGGTTACGACTAGTATAATTTCTTCCCTAAGTGTGACACCTGTTTTATTAATTCTTTCAATCAGTTGATTACGGTCCATTTTTTCAACTTTATAGACAAGTTCTTTTATACGTCCCCAGATGTCAAAAACTATAGGTGTCAAGTCTGGGGACCACGCAGGCCACAATATGTGACCATTTCTTCCGATCCAACGATTAGGGAATGTTTCATTTAAAAAATCTCTATCGTCAAGTCGATAATGTCCTGGACATCCGTCGTTCAATGGTATTTCATCCACTATGTTCGGCATTTCATTTCGTAAAAACTCTAAGTAATTGTCTCCGTTTAAATGTTCAGAAAGGAAATATGTCCCAATGAAAGTTCTTTCGATTACCGCTGCCCATACATTTACACTGAATTTCTGTTGGAAGGATATTTATTTTTTCATATACGGATTCTCATCAGCCCAATAATGTAGATTGTGGAACTTGGTGATTCCCTCCGGAGAAAATTTCGAATCACCGGACCATAAAATTCTTTTTAAGAAAAGTCCATCTTCTATATTAGCATTTAACAAATAACGGCAGAACAGAATTCTCCGTGTTGGATCACCTTCTTCAAAGCCTTGAACCGGGGTGTAATGGAATTGATGTTTTCCTTCAACTTTCAAAACGTTCCACACTTTCCAATTAGACAAATTAAGTTGATTAGCTGCTACCTTTCTAGTACTCGTGGTGGAATCAAATGAATCCAAAATTTGTTGTTCTACTTCGACAGCATGTCTGTCTGCATGAAATTTTTCCCTGAAATGAAGATTACCGGTTCCACAAATACGGGTGATATGTGTTAATAAAAACTTGTACATTGGGAACTCTGCTTCCAGGAAATCGATCTCGATATAGTCGTTGAGCTCCAGCTGCATTGCCGTTTGCTCTACCATATATGAAAATTATATCAGCGTATTCTAAATTGGAAAAAGTAGCCATCGTTTTGTCAACAAAGCAATTTTAAATTTTGCAAGTGAACACTGAACTGGTATAAAACACAATAGCAAGATGTGTGTGACCAGCACTAAAGCCGATATCATCTATATGGCTGGCTAAAAAAACTGGTTGTTTATCTATTGGTGTTTTTATTTTGTTTATGTTTATTTTAGAAATAACAATTACCGGCCTGGTAAACAGAAACACAAAAAGTCATCTTTTGGGCGTTCAGAACATTAAATATTTTGTAATTTTAATTAAATAAAGAAAAAATAAATAGAGAAAATTATTAATTTCGTTAATATGAATCTTTTCCCTGAATTTAATGTATGCATGTATGTATATTTTATTGATGCGGGTCTCGATAAACCACTGTAAAGGTTATTCAATAAAGTTATTTTAAAAATAAATTGAATGCATTTATTTCTCTCATTGTTAGAAAAAACCTCACTCAAATCTAAGAATGAAACTTGAATTTTCGTAGATGCATAAAATTTTTGAGTGCACAGTTGTCTGTGTGTTATTTAAATTGTTGTTCTCTTCTTGTTATTGTAGTGTAGGAACCAAAGAATAAGAAATAACATGTTTGAAACCGAAAAATTATACCAGTATCATAAAAATTAAATTTTCAATCACCAATTGTCAGAAAACCGAAAAATTATAAAATGTGCTGTAACCTTACATTTTTGTACTAAGGCATATATGGCATAAATTATTCAAAATGACATTCCCTATCATCTCTTTCAAACTTTCTATCGATGTACCAAACACCCTGTATTACAAACCCAATCTTTTTATCTTTGATAATAAGGGATCTAGCATAGAAAAACTTACGAATATTGGACATCCGCAGCCCGTTTCTGTAAGCATATTTTTTGACATTCCTTTTCCTTATCTCTTTCAAGACAGTGATATACTTACGCATTACTTTAAACTCAAGAAAGATGCAACAATATTATTATGACATTCCCTTTACCTTTATTTTTATAAAATCGCAGCCCCGGTACCGAATTGTTGCATTGTAAGCATAAAAATATATTTTGATTATTTAAGACTGCTGCACTCTCAGTTTTTTTTCGAAATTAAACTGCCATTCCAGTTGAATATTAATTAATTTACTATAAATTTTAAAGCCCTCCCGCTTGAATGTGTGACAACGTGATTTCACTTATACGTTTTATTGCTTATAAAACCATACCTACGCTTCGTCGTAAACCAAGCATCTTATCTAACCAACACAATAAATCTAGATGGCCAAAATAAAATCTAAAATTTCCTTAGAATGTAACCAAACCCACAACCAAAGACAAATGACATTTTGTCTGATTAATGTGACCAATTAATCCTAAATACTCGACTTTCTAAACTCTTATCTGTTAAATATCATCAAGATATCAAATCTAGTAGCCGCTGACCAGAAGATATACGTGTGATCTTTTATTTTTTTTATCAGAGACTTTAAGATGGGTTGTTCTATAAAAAAGGGTCCATAATATGTATGCCACAAATATGTATATTTAAAACAATGGGCAAACCATCAATATATCGTTTCAACTTGAAAAATCATTTATTTACCTATCCACACACACAAAACTTTTTTTCTTGGAAACAGTTTCATCTAGAAAGTTCAAATTTAGCATAGGAATAATGCTTATTAACCCACATATATACACGGTAGACTAATAGTGTGGCTCCCTTGTCATAAAAGTAAAAAAAACTATTTTGTATGAAAGATATAAAAGATTAATACATCTACATTTCAAAATTATTTTTTGTTATACACGGGCGATGTGGAAAAATGGGAGAGTAAAAAATATAATGTATTTTTAAATGGGTACCATATATATTTTGACATATTTGGATTCCCACAAAATTCTCTATACAATCCCGAAAAAACGTTTACATTTTTTTGGTAGCATTGCCAAACTAAGGAAAACTATAAATTTTGAAAAAACATGTCGTTGTAAAATTTGTAATATTTTCCAACTAACATTAATGAGAACAAAAATACTTTTAACTCTTATAGATAAAGGTTAAAAAAATTCTAAATCTCTAAATATTCTGAAATTTTGTAAAGGATACGTTTTGTAGACACACAACACACAACAATTTAGGCCCCATATATCTATTTTCACCAAACTTGAAAAAATCGTCAGATTTAATATGTTACTCTTCCTTAGTCAAAATTTTATGTTCCTACTGCTAACTTCGTAACAAAATATTTCCAAGGATGAAATGGTTGACACGAATTATGTTTTGGGTGGCCGCGACAAAAATTCGCTATATGCCACAATAACTTACAAAGTCCAAAATCCCTCAATACCGATTTTGAAAGAACTTGAGAGATGTACATTTTTGGTTTCACATATTTCATTCAGCTTATTAAGTTTGGAGAACTTGCTTTTACATCCGTAATGTTCGCCTCGCCCCCAATTTTTGGAAGAATCAAAAAATATAATCTTAAAGCTATAATCTACACTCCCAAAAATACCCGTTATCAATTTTGGACAAAAAATATAAAATTTTTAGCCTTTCATATTGAATCAAATGAAAATTATTGAAAGTTTTAATCTGCACATTCAAAAACCACCCAGAACCAATTTTGCGCAAAATCGAAGGATGTTAAATTTTTAGTCCACCATATTAAAAAATCACCCAGTACCAATTTTGGATAAAATTAAGAAATATAAGATATTTAGTCCGCCATTTTGAATAAAAAAAAATTAACTTTGTATGTTCGAGCCCGAAAACTCCCCCATATCAGTTATGGAGAAAATTGGTCAAAATTAAATTTTGACCAAAATAATATGGGACTACTACAGAAACTTCTTTAACATAACGCCAAAAATTTCATTTACATCGGTACAGTTCTTCCGGAGTAATCGGCCTACATAAATAAATCAATATATATATATATATATATATATATATATATATATATATATATATATATATATATATATATATACATATATGTGTGAAGTAAAATGCGAAACAGTGAATGCAAACCTCGCTCCATCATATCCTTTCTGTGTTAGAGGTTGCACAGTTAGAATAAACTGTAATAAAACACAGTTCATCCTATTCCACCACCATCGAGATGGTTGCCTACCTGTACCACCGCACCGAGAAGAAAGTCAAAGCTTACCCTCCCCGCCGACTTTCTTCTCGGTGCGGTGGTACAGGTAGGCCACCATCTCGATGATGGTGGAATAGGATGAACTGTGTTTTATTACAGTTTATTCTAACTGTGCAACCTCTAACACAGGAAGGATATGATGGAGCGAGGTTTACATTCACTGTTTCGCATTTTACTTCACTTATATACGGAGTTGCATATAGTTGTACGTTTGCTGAATGTGATTTCAGCACTACAACAGCATAATGTGGATATAACCACTGCTAATGCATCTCACACGGACGAATCTGTGAAAGCCGTATAAACATATATAAGCTATCCGACGAGAGGTCGGCGAAGCCGCGTTCAGTGTTGCATGCTTCCTTCTGATCTGTCCTTTCCACAGCCAGATGCATGTCGGTACCCTGATGAGTCTAGTGAGAGACGAAACATGTACCTCTGCCGTATCACTGTGGCGGGGAGGGTAAGCTTTGACTTTCTTCTCGATGCGGTGGTACAGGTAGGCCACCATCTCGATGGTGGTGGAATAGGATGAACTGTGTTTTATTACAGTTTATTCTAACTGTGCAACCTCTAACACAGAAAAGATATGATGGAACGAGGTTTGCATTCACTGTTTCGCATTTTACTTCACTTATATACGGAGTTGCATATAGTTGTACGTTTGCTGAATGTGATTTCAGCACTACAACAGCATAATGTGGATATAACTAATGCATCTCACACGGACGAATCCGTGAAAGCCGTATAAACACACACACATATATATATATATATATATATATATATATATATATATATATATATATATATATATATATATATATACGGTTCAAATTTAGAAACTCCTTTTCATATTTTACATTTCCAAAAACTCAAGTATATTACCTGTTAAATCTAAATGGATAATATATAGTACTGTTTCATATCCATAAAACACATCAATATAAATATAAAATGATCGTGTGATTCATGGCAATATTTACTTTGTAAATTTAAATGAATTAGGGATTAAAAATTTATACCCGTATTTTAGATTTACTATTCAACACGGCAACACTGCATCATCTGATATCTTGCTTGTTTATTATTATTTACTATAACAAGATTTATTGAATGAGTTGGATCTAATACTTCGAAATTTCTCATCTTGCGCTCTCACCAAAATAGCAAAAATAGTTGCCAAGGCGTCTATAGGCGGGGAAAGCTGCTATTTATTGGATTTGGGAACAGCAGGTAGAGTTTTAGCACGTATACATTTTTTCGTAGATCAGTAGCGTATTTTAAGATGCACTTTCATACAAAAGTACTTTGTTTTGGACGACAGCTTCGTTTTTCGTTTAACATGAATTTGCTTTAATAGGCACAATTTTTCTAAAATTAAATTTGAGTGTTAGAAGCAATTTTTTTGTAACATGCTATTATAATACTCACCTAATAGAAAAAACTTTTACCTCTAAAATATAGTTTAACACTTATTACAATTAAATTAAACTATATTTTCGTAATGCAGTGATATACTATTTTATCAAAACTACATTATTCTATTAACCAACCTTTAGAGACTAATATTAAACCTACCACTATGTATTTTTTTTGAAGAGTCATTATAATTTTTTTTAGTTCTTTATAAATTCTTGCAGTTCATTTAAATTAAAATTTACTTATTCCACTTATTCCATAAAAATGTAGTGTATGCCATTCAGTGGTGGCTTTTCCTTAGGTTTGCAGATTTGCGAAACCCCCAAAAAATTGTATATTAAAATAAAACCTACTAATAAGTATAAGTCCAAATATATATTTTTTTAATTTGTACTTATAATTTAATGATTAAATTTAAATCAATTTTTTACCTAGATTATATGCGAACAGCAGTCAATTAATTATTGAAATAATTTAACTTACTTCACTTAAATACCATTAATAATTTGTCTGTATTACAGTATTACGCCTGGAAACGTTATCGCTTTGCTGGTTTGCAGTTATAATGCAATCCAAGCTAATCCATTGGAGTGTATATGGAGTTGCCTACTTAAGACGTGGAGATTAATTTCGTCTCATAAGCTTCATGAACGTCACAAGATAACTTGCAAACTAATGTTTAGTTTATCTCACAACATTTTTATGTGTAAGTGACTATGTTTTTACTTTGATCAAGATATTTTGTTAAATTTTAAAGAGGTTTCTTAATGTCTTTTTTTCGATTCAGAAACCTATTTTCTAAGATAGGAATTCTCCACATGACATTAATGTTCCACCATGATACTCAACTAAAAAAATAGAATACCTATATAAATAAATAAGATGAGTAAATGCTTTCTCTATGGTAGTCGCTTAGTAGAATATTGAAGGTATTATTTTTCAGTGGTCTATAAAGACTTTAAATTAAATTCAAGATTAAATTTTTACTTGAAATTATGCTTTATATTTATATAAAATATGAATTCTTGAAACTCAAAATTTTGTGAGATCACCTTATTAAATAAGGTCTTTTAAGATTTGTGTCTGATGCCAACTTTTGTTCATTTTTCCCCAGTGTGCGTCGTAGCCGGATTTAAAATGCTATATAAGCAATTCATGGTTTAAGTCACAGAGCCTAGCCGCCCTTGCATAAGTAGGGCCGAGATATTGTTAAATAAAACGTAACTGATTAATTAATTGGTGAAGTGGTGACGACATTAAATTTTATTGTAATTATGAAATTTTTATATTTGCTTTAAAACTTAATTACCAAAAAAAAAATGGCTATTATTTTAAACAAGACTTTATAACAAGATTTCAAGACAAACGGCTTCGCACTCCCTCCAGGGAATATTGACTCATACCAGGTATACAAAGTTACAAAAAGTATGAAGCTCTGTGGGAACCCATTCCATGTTATCGGGTCCTAGGTGACGTGGTCTGCTGTATTTCCTACGAATTTTCGGACGGTTCGCGCGGTTGCAAGGAGAACTGCTTTCTGAATCGGCTTATACTGATGCTCACTAATGCCCTGTCTCTTGATGTTCTTTGATATCACTCCAGTTGTTGATAAAATTCTTCTGATGTGCACCTCCAGATCTCTGTATTTGACGATCTTCTTGTTATATTTTGGCCTTAGGTTGTTGTTGTTAGGTACATCAATGTCGATTAGTATAGTTTGTCTAGAAATTTTATCTGTTGGTATAATGTCTGGTCTATTATGACCAACTGTCTGATCTGTCAGAACCGTTCGGTCCCAATATAACTTGAACTGGTTGTTCTCAAGAATATGCTCCGGAATGTATTTCTAATAAGGCACTTTTCCTTCCTAAAATAGGTTTAACTTGTCTGCTAACTCTTGGTGGACTATCTAATCGGCCGGGTTGTGTTTTTCCTTATACTCGGTTGCCAGAAACTCTTTGCATCCTCCTGTGCTGGATTGTCCCTGATGTTCGACAGCCATATCTACATTGGACATTTTCTATTGAGGATCTTTGATGGTGACTTCCGATAGTTCTTCGTCAGATTAACCTGTTTGGTGGTGTGAAGCAATATCCTGTTCCCTCAGCTGTAGCGGCGTTGAATCGTCTGCCTCGCATATTGCTCGATGTAGTGTGGAAGAGTCCGCTAATCCGTGGAAATATGAACTTAAGTTTATTATTTGTTGGTCGAGTTGCTAACCAATATCCACCAATCCTCTTCCTCCTTTCTTATTTTTCTTTGCAGGTTTTGGACTTTCATCCTGCTCTAATTTACAATTCCAAAAGAGTAGCTAAGTGCAGAGCAAGCGTACGTGTTGAGTTCCTGACAAATTTAGTTGTCAATTCGGCTTTCATAGCGCGATGGTCAATTCTTTTAGCCTGCTTCATACCTAGGTATTTGCATGTTTGTTTTGCTTCCATTGCAGCTATAGTTTTACTGTTCTGCATTTCAAATGCTCCTGATTGTATCTTACCTTTAACGATATTCCAAATACGGCACTTGTCAAGTCCAAATTGTATTCGGATATCCCAGAGAACTCCTTTACATTTTTTTGAGTATTTGTTTCAGCTGGTTTTGGTAGCAGCCATCCGTTTAAGGTCATTCAGGTATAGAAGATGATTGATTCTTACTCTCTTCGTTGTTATTTCTAATACTGAAGCCGTATTTGGTAGGGTTCAAACGGTATGATAGTGGGTTCATTGCAAGGCAGAACCACAATGGGTTAAGTGAATCGCCCTGAAATATTCCCCTTCGTATCGGAATTGTATTAGTTTCGATGTAGTCGCTGGATGGCACTTGCAATTGGATCCTAGTTCTCCAGGTGGACATGATGCGAATCTAAAAAGGAAACAAAATGACTATCGACCCTATAGATTCTCAATATAGTTGTGAGCCATTCATGTGGCACTGAGTCGAAAGCCTTCTTATAATCCACGTAGATAGCAAAGAGATTTCTTCGGTTGATATGACAGAGTTAACAATCAATTGTTCCTTGCATCCCATTGCTCCTCTCGTGCATCTTTTCTGTTGAGTTGCAATGATGTTATTTTGCTCACAATGTGCATAGATGCGTTGGGTCAAACAGGAGGTGATCACCTTATACAGTGTGGGAAGACAGGTGATTGCCCTATACTTAACTGGATCAAATGTGTTGTGTTGGTCCTTTGGCAAGAGATACGTAACACCTTTAAATATATAATAATTATGCAATTTTTTTTTTCCCAGTTTAGGTTAATTTCCTCAAAAATGTATGGAAAGAAATAATTTTCCTTACCTCCTTGAAGAATCGCCACTGTCTATTATGTAGTATAATATTTCTGAAAACTTTAAGATACTGGATGTTATGGAACCCACAGCCAGTGAGCCCTATTTGCACATGTTCGGATTTATTTGAAATTTTATATGATATGTCAATATCCAATCCAATAAGGCTGGTTAAAATTTTAGGTAAAACTAATTAAAATGTCTCATTTACCCTTTCTCATCGAATGACCCAAACCTTTTATCAAACCCAATCTAAAACTCGAATAAATGAATATCAAACATCGACTATCGGTCTCTTTTTAAGACTTATCGGCCGAAACAGCGTGGCCAACTTGATTCCGTTTAAAATTTAATTAGGTTCAAAAAGTCGAGCCCACCTACCAACAGTTATATAAATATTCAACGCATTTTATCAATTAAAAATAAAATATAAGTGGTTAGTAATCATTGATATGTATATAGATGTTTCTCCCCTGCTGTGGCAACTCAATATACAGGATACAATTAAAACGTCGAGTTTACTATAAACAGATATAAAATTAATTATACCGTGGTCTTACTTTTTCTTCTAATTTCGATTTCCTTTTGGGTTAATATATTCTCTTTTGAAATGCTTTTTACTTGTATGAATATGTTTGTTGGACGTAGACTGAATACAAATATGATAGGAAGTACCAGCAAATTTGATTTATATCATGATCCCAAGTCTGCAAATTGGGCGGTTGTGCATGCTATTTGACATCTTGGAGTAATCCGAATCCACCTTCAGAATTTACCCTTAGTCAGGATTTTCAGATATTTGTGGTTAAATCCCTAAAAATTGCTTCTTGGCTATTTAGGGTATCTCTAAAAGGTCTGTTTAAAACGCTAGAGCAAATTCCTGAGGTTAAAATAAGAGGATTTAGCTCAAATTACTTTTATCCAAAAGTTGAAAGTTTTCAAAACACAAGGGTCTCAAACTTATAATTCTTAAAGCTTTTTGGTGCATATTTATGTTAATACTTGCTTTATTTACTCTAAGTGTAGTGCTTTGGGGTTTTTTTAGGATGATAAATCAAGACCTGATTACAGTTTCGATGTACACTACTGCTGGGGGCGCCACCAGCAGGCGTTCGCCTGAATCTAAAAGCTTCATAATGTAACAAAAAACTAGAGGAATTCGGCTGCGTCCTTACAGAAATATTATATTGTAATAAAAAACTTTCCGAGTTCGGATGTGTTTTTATAGAAATATTATATCGATTTCTAATCGAATTCGGGACTAGCATTCTCGTATATTCTATAGATAATATATATAAATAGGGATGAGATATGAGAAAGTCCAACTAAATCCCAGATTTATGAGTAATTAAATTTAGTGTATAATTGAACGTGAAAGTGTTAAAAAGTAGTTGTTGATGGGTTGTTATTTAATAGTGGAAAGTGTTGTGTTTGATTTGGACCCATTGAGCGAATATAAGTCAGAAAATCGTAAAAATTGGTGTCAGAAATGAGGATTATCACCTAATTTCCAGAAAATTCAATTTATAAATCAGAAAAAAATAGAGAAAAACATATTTTACTGTTGGATTTGTTATCAAGTAATAAGATAAAATTAATTTTCGATAAAGTTCTTGAACTTTCTATTTTAAAACTCGTCAAGATGACGGAAAATGGACTTCACGATCAAATTTGTCTTTAAAAAAGAACAATAGAACTTAATTTTCGACGAATTTCTAGAATTCTATGTGGAAATTCGAAAAAATAGTAAGAAAATGACTTTACCATCGATTTTTATTTTTTGGAGGCTGTTACTTTTTATTGTTTGGTGTCTTATTTTGATTTTATGATTAGTTAAAACATTAGTTACTTCAGCTCTAATTGTGTCTTTCTTATCATCTAACTCATTGCTAATAACAGATTCAATTGAGGCTATATATTCGGCTATTGGGATATCTTTTTCTTTTGTAACATCTAATGAGAAATTTGGACCATATGATAAAACCTCAATAACTTCCGACGGTATCAGGGTATCAGATATATTTGGTGGATATATCCACCAAAAAAGGAGTGTAATCGTGAACTTGGTTGACAGAGCCATTTTATTAACGTCTCCTACATTCAGACGCTCGATTCTAAGAAAAGTTAAAGACACACTTATACAGAACAATTTTAATATTAAAGATAATGACGAAATTATTAAAAAAAAACATACAAACACTACAACAACCTAAGAACCAAAAACAAGGATAATTCACAACAGAAATACAAAAACAATACATAACATTACCTTATACAACAGACCTTTCAGAAAAATTATAATACCTTTTAAAAAAACACAATATTGTAGCATGCCACAAGAGTTACATCCAACTAAACTCAATCTTTACAAAATTGAAAAGCAAAACACCAACTATGAAAACTTGCAATATTGTATATTCAGTTCCGTGTGCAAACTGCCAAAAACAATATATAAGAATGACAAGCTAATTACTGAAAAATCGACTAAATGGACATAAATATACCAAAAATGCTACTATAGCATTGACAAAACATGAAAAGAATGAAAAAGACTCTTTTAACTTTGAACATACCAAAATAGTCGATAGTGACAAAAATTATCATAAATTAATAATAAAAGAAATGATAGCCATCAAAAAGGAAACACATATAGTAAATGACAGAACTGACATAAACAATCTAAGTCAAATTTACAACAATATAATTTAGACACAGATGTTCCCTTAATAACCTCAAAAATATCTATATCACCTTAAAAGCAAAAACAAATTCCTTTAATTTTTTATTTATCATGTCCCTGAATATAAAATTCAAATCCTTGGTGGTTTGTCGGTGGTAGCGATAGTTTTGACGAAATCTCAAAGTACGTAAAATTATAGTAAAAATAATCCTTTTAAATAATCATAATTTTAATTTCTGATATTGTTTTAAATGCTATTGTCTCAAATGTTGAATTTTAAGTCTGTATTATATGTGTATTTATATCATATTCATAATTCGTTTTAAATTTTAGACGATTATTTTTGAAAATGTTCTAAATAAAGAACGAAACGTCAGAGCAATGAAAAACTGTATTTTAAATATGAACCTAATCCCAAGAAAAAATGAAGAATATATATATATATATATATATATATATATATATATATACATACATATATATATATATATATATATATATATATATATATAGATATATTCTGAACTGAGTTCTCTCGTAGACGCCATACAGTGAGCTTTGAAAATGGTGAATGAGATTTCACCGAAACGTCAGCTGCCTTACAGTCCTGAGAGGGAATCAGCCCATACACGGGATGCCCGAAAACCTTCGGTTACACATCACACCCCTTGAGAATATCCGACATAACACATATATATATATATATATATATATATATATATATATATATATATATATATATATATATATATATATATATATATGACCATCTTAACGCTCCCGGTTGCCTCTGGACACGCTGCTGCCCCCTAAAAGGAATTTATGATCTCGTCCATCTTGTGTGGTAACATTTTGAAAGCACATCATTAATAAACTTATCGTACGAAATTGCAGAAAAAATTAACATCTATAACTACTATGAAACCTTAACAACAACCAGTTTTTTATAATAGGTTAGATTTAAACTCTTTATCCTGATTCGCTTCTGTCTACTGTAAATTTAATAACACTATTTGCATTAAAAATAAATTTAAATTAAAATTTAAATAAATTGCATTTTATATTTTAAAGTTTCGAACGCTCTTTTTTATATGTTTACATCTCTCCAAAACAAATAAATCATGAATTCAAACGCACAATTAAATATACAAAGTAATATTTTATGTCAAAATTATAAACATTTAAAAGAAACGTCTTCGTTACATGTATATCTAATTCGATAATTACTATACCACAAATTCTCGTATCTACATCAATTATTTTGATTTTCCAATATAGCTGTAACCGAAGTTATGTCCGGTGTAATGTTGGTACTGATAATTTGAACTTTAGTACTTTCGTCTTATCATCCTCTACAATTTTATGTCCTATTCTTCGAAAACATGTTTGGTAGGAAGATTTTCCGAAGATACTAACAAACGGTGCGCTTTGAATTTATATTTATTTGTGTTGTACCGTTTGCGTGCAAGGAATTTGATTTTTACTTTGGTACACACTAATCGCGTACGAATGTTTTAAGGATCTGTATAAGGAAAATCTTTTCGAAATTGTATGTGTGGTATTGTTTTTGCTCAAGTTAAAAAGTTACACATGACAAACTTATAAGTTTTGATCTGGAAAGTCTCTATACTAATGTGCCGTTTGAAAAATCATTATACATAGTCAAAATTAGACTTCCAAATGATGCAACATTATCAGATCGAACCACGTTACCACTGGATGGGGTGCTGGATCATTTGGGGTGTTGCCTGCGTAATGCTTACCTTCAAGTAAAGTACAAGTTCTACACTTAGGACGATGGACTTCCAATGGGTTCTTCACTTTCTCCGTCGCAAATATATATACATATACCGGGTGTCAACGAATCTATTAGACAAGTCATAATTTCTAGAGTATTATGTGTATCAAAATGAGAATTGGTACAGGTAAATGATATGTGAAGGGGAGAGTTTTCGCATATTTTCCACTTTCCGGCCACTTCCGGTTTCACCGGAAATGGCCCCGGTTTTGAATTTTTAAATAGAACACCCTGTATATTTTAACATTTTGGGATTTCTGAGACAATTCTAGATCAGAATGTGACATTTTAAAAACTTTTTACGTCTACTTCATTTTTTTAGAGCCACTTTTAAAATTGCATCTAGGTGGCCATGATCGGACGCAAACTAATCTAAGGGCCTTAGGTGATGTCAAAAAAATACAATCGCAAAGTTTTAGTTACTAGTATGAAAGACAGGAATAAGACAAGTTGACAAAATTACGTTTTCATTTCTAACTATTAATTTTCAAATGGCGACCCCTTTTTGACAACTACTTTTCGAAAAAAGCATTCTTTGACGAATTTAACGGTACTAATTTATTTGCGATTGGATTAGACATAAGAACAGAAATTAAATATTATTAAGCAAAATACTGGATAATTTATTTACTTATGACAAGTGCGCCATGGACAGCCATGATGCATAATAATTTGCAACTGTTCTTATCAAGTATAATAATTAAAACATTCAGAATGCAAGTGTGTTTTATTTTTTATATTTTAACAATGGACCAAAAAAAAACGAAAGAAAGCATACATTTAATTTTATGTTTAAGAGGATACTCAATTTTTGATTTATTAACAGGATCGAACACTTAATATTTTTCTTTAAATTAGGCTGGTGTAAATGTGGCTCAAATTTTCTATATCCGTTCTGTCGTTAACAGTGTTTTTATCTTTTTTAATTTCCTTTATCTGCAATTTCTGATAATTCATATCTATGTTTTTAATTATGGTATTGTTATAATCGAAGATATGTTTTTCGTCCTGTGTGTGTTTGTTTAACGCTGTTGAGGCGTTTTTCGTATATTTATGGCCATTCAGTCTATTCGTTAGCAATTGGCTTCTCATGCCTATCTATTTTTTGGGACAATTCGAGCAAGGGATCGAATATACCACATTTGAAGATTAATAAATGAAAAAAAAACTTTTTTTGATTTTGATTGATATAATGTATGGTTCAAGAATCTGGAAAATATAATATATATATATGGACAGGCATTTGTCTTGAGATAATGAAATATCTCGGTGCAATTCCATTTTTTTGAAAAACGTTTTATACAAAAATTATAAAGTAGTAGGGGCTACCTAGTGGTGACCTTGCAAATTCCCTTGACCATGCCCTTCAAAGCCATTTAAAGATCAACTTCAGAATTTTAAATGAGAACCCCCAATTTCGACTTCGGTAATAAAAAGGGCGGAAAATTTTATCATTGGACATGACTTTGACGTCAAAGTGAAGGTCAAGTATCAAGGTCAAAACAAAAAGATTGTATTATTTTGGGAAATGTTTCTTATAATAGTTGTTGGATGACAAGTGACCTTGAAAATAATCTTGACCATCAAGGTCATATGAAGCTCAATTTCAAAATTTGAAAAGGAAATTCTCACTTTGACCTCCGGAGATATAAAGAACTAAAGTTTAAGGTCTAATATCGAAGTCATTTTAAGGTCAAACGAAGATATTTTACGTCACTATTTTATAAAATGTTTCATACTAATGATGTAAAATAACAAAGTTGATATAATATTACCTTGATCTCGATCTTCAGAAGAAGAAATTCATTCGTTCAGTTTACACTGGATAACTGTTAGGGATACAATCTAATCGAAACGTCGTACACACAAAATAAAGCCAATGCTAATCACAATTTAGTCAACATTGTTTAAAACCTTCAAACAAAAAATTATAGGATATGTAGTTATTACAAAGTCTTGGCATAAATAATTGGAAAGAATTCCTATCATATTTAGGAACTGTTTCTTCGCTACTTTTAAATAAAGACACATAGACATAAAAATTAATATTTAGACTGGAGATCCTGCGAGAAATTTGGCTCACGGGTAGAAAGAGACAGATCATTATCGATGAGTAGTGCCTTTCTTTGTAATGGCAGTCAGGTGAGAAGGGTATCCAATAACGTTTGAGATGTCATGCTTAGCTCCACCTATAGAAAGAGAGGTACTACTCATCGAAAACACTCTGTGTCTTTCTAAGCGCAAGTCAATGTTCTTCTATAAGGTCCGCATCCTATATACTTTTATGTCTATGTAAAAAATGTGAGATTTATGAAAATAAGATCAGTCACAATAAAGACCTAGTACATTCGGACTCACACATCTATTGATAATTTTTTTTTCTTTCCTGTTGCTTCGGTGGCAACGCTCAGTATGTTATTTTTTATTGCGAAGTAGTAGATATCTGTTGGACTTCCATAGTCTTTATTTTTGTTGAATATCACGACGTTTCGGCTAGTAGTTATCTCTAGCCGTATTCATGTGAAACTAAATAAATCCCTTAGCTACATGACTATTTATACTAAAAGTAAATCCAGTAGAGTGTCACTGAGATAGGTACAGTCATGCCTGCTACGGCAAAATCCTATTTTTTTATGCTGCGTTTCGTTTTAGTTTACAATTACTAAGAAGTGGTTTCCACACTTCTCTTATATCTAAAGATGGTTTACTAAAACAACTCGGGTTTTGATGTATAACCGCGGCTTCTTTGAATTTCCGTTTTCTCCAGTGTTGTTCTCGGTGTAGTATTTTAGCTTCAGACCATTTTATGTGGTGTCCATGAATCAAGGCATGGTTGGCGGCACCAGATTTTTTCCAGCATATTACTATTTCGCAAGAAACATCATTGTCTATGACCTTATTTTTTATTGTTTTCCAATGGTCGTCTATTATTTTAAATTAATTGATCTTTATGCAAGAGTTTGTGATGTATTAGTATATTATAATTTTACAGTTGATAAAATTTTTGAAGTATATTATTCTTTATTGAATCAAAAAGTACATAAAATAGAGATATGTATGGAATATCATATCGGGCATATATTCTCCATGACGTTGCTGGTACATACGCAGTCTTTCGTCTAAATTTTCCATGACCATTTTACATAAATATGGCTGAATTTCGTTTATACAACATTCCTCCTTCAATGCACGAGTGGTTCTGGGCATGTTACCAAAGACTTCAAATAACTTCATAGAAAAAAACCAGGTGGTGTTAAATCTCATAATCTAAGGGGCCAATTCTGATCATCGAAACGGGAAAGTAAATAACCAAAAAATGTCTCATGAAGTAATTGAACTGTTTCATGGGCTGCATGGCATGTGGCACTGTCTTGTTAAATCCATATATCATCCATGTCAATATCATACAATTTAGATAAAATGAACTCAGTAATCATTAGTAAGTTACTGCTCTACAAGCATTGTTTTCGAAAAAATATGGTTCAATGATGTTTTCAGCCCAAAACGCGCTTCAAAGAGTAAGTTTTTCGATAATTACATGTGAGTTCTCTGAACTTTAAATGTGGCAATTTGAACGATTAATGAAGCCATCAAGGTGAAAATAAGCTTCATCGCTTAAGATGATTTTGCTCGAAAAATCAGCATCTAGTTGTTGATGTTCAATACTCCATTCAACGAACTCCTTTCATTGTGCAGGCGGTGCAAGTTTCAGCTTTTGTATCAACTGAACTTTGTTAGCATGGTGACGCAGATCTTTAGTGAGTATACGCTTGAAATTTGCAATTTTTTGCCACAACGCCGAATAGATATTCCTAGATTTTCACCATCACCCCCGTGCACTGCTTCGATACTAACATTTGAACGGATTCTCATTGGACGGCCAGCATGTTTAGCATCACCAATTGATCCAGTCTATCTGAATTTTCCAATTACTCTCTTCACCGTTGTTCAATCTTCGGATCATATTTTCTACGAAATTTGCGAACTGTGGTCACCACTTTCATTGTTTCTGAAATATTGTACAACAATGAAAGTGCATTGTCCTCTCATGTAGTGCTCTAGTTTTATTAACCCTAAACTGTCAGCTGTCAAATTGTTTTTTTTTTGGTTGGCAATACTTTAGAGATAAATTTAAATTCTTCCTGAATTTTGGGACACCCTTTATATATTTTGTATAATGTGTCGAACTACGCAGATATACGGAGTGTCCCATTATCGACCCTGCTAGGGGCTATATTTAGAGTTATTATTAAAGATATAATGTTGCGGTTTTCATTCTAGTCTTACTTTTTAACGCAACGAAAAATTTCGGTATCAAATTTGTCATGGCTCCCTTAGGTGATTTTGAAAATCTTGGTTTTTTAGACATCTCGTATTTCCGTTATGCGTTAATTTATCAAAAAGAAAAAAACTGACATTTTTTCAGTGGCGTAGTCAGTTTTGTTCCAAAAATATATTAACTAAACTTATGATTTCTTAAATAGGACACCCTCTATATTATTTTAGATATTTATTAAGTACAGGGCACAATAGATCTACCAAGTCGCAGTGTACAGGCCTCAATTCTATGCATATACACACTCCAGTATAATTTAAGTTTTTTAAAAATATGTAATATGTTTATATTATTTTGAGAAACAAGGTTAAAATTCAAAATTTTCAATAATTAACTTCATTTATAACAGTAGGCCATGGCTAATTTATAAGACACAAATGCAAAATTTTGACAATAATAATTATACCAAAGATTAGAGACTTTAAAAGTAAAAGTATTATTTTTCTATATTTTCAATTGTAACCACTTAATTATTATTACATTTTTCTTTAAATAACACTGTCATTATAAAACCAGAACATTGAAATTTGATTGCAAAGAAACAAGAACAACATTATTTCATAAAACTAAAGTAACAAAAACAAGAGGAAACACTGAAACTAAAACAAGCAAGAGTTTTTTTAAAGACGGTTTTCAAAATGACGGTACCTTTCTCCAATGCAATATCGGTATAGTTTTTGTTATTTTTTTAATTGCATTTAAAACAATCATAGACCTATTATGAAGAGTTTGGAATGCGAAACCAATTGCCTCACGAAGTTCCGCTATAGATTCATGTCGCACTATTTTAAATTTATATGGATGGTATTTATACTTTGTCAAAACTCTTTCAGCGTTAAATTTTGCTTCAACAACTTCTTCTTCTATATTCTACTGGATGATGAAGTTGTTGCTACTGCGTAAAATAACACATTTGTTTCTTTTCTCTCCCTGTCTTCTTTGACGTATGTTTTGAGACGCGGCTGAATAAAAGATCCGTCTTCAACTAGATTTCTTTTTAAAAGAGCAAATATGTCTAAAAAGGGTTTTCTTCTTTCTGGACACCTAAAGGTGCGTATAAATATGGCGAGTCGAGCTCGAGTCGAGTATGCCTCGAGCTTCCAACGAGACTCTATTGAAATTTTGCCGATTTCTATTGTTATCGTGGGCCATCGTCGGCAAATTTGAAAAGAAGTAATAAATGCAGTTGGGTCACAAGAAGTCAATTTTTTTATAGTTCTATTGTTTTCGAGTAGCTCGACTGATATTCGCAGCGATCTATTTTCTATCGGTTTTTTGGTGCAACCTCAAAGGGTTTTTTTTTATTTAGTGGGACGGGTTTATGACACGCTTTTTCGAAAAAATTTACTTTGCAGTGAGACTGAAGACACGAGATTTTCTTATTTTTTTGTTAATGAAAAGAAATTTATTTATCACTTGGCATTAATTGATTAAAAGTTGTTCATAAGTGAATATGGAGTGATCGGAAGAAAATAGAGGAACCTGAAAATAATTCCAACATTTGTGAGTTATGGACAAAAATTTTAGAGAAAAAAAGAAGTAAATGTGTGAAATGAAATTGCGTCAGAAAATACGCAGAGACCAGCGAGAAGAAAATTTCTAGTGCGTCGGCCATATGGAAATGGGCCGCTGATAATATATTTTTTTTTTTTGGAAATGAGTGGATAACGCAAGGGGTAGATATTGTATGTGTCTGAAGTATGTATTTGAGGAAAGAGTTGTATACTTAAAAGATAATTAGATTTAGAAGCATACATCTCAATTGGGCAATTAACAGTAATGACATTTTTAAATATACTTCAGATGTGTATAAATGTAAGGCCTTGCTCTGTTATTATCTTACAACTTTCAGTGCTAGATATTGAAAATTTCTACTTGTACTCCAAAACTTAGCGAATCTACAACTTCTAGGCGAATTAAGGAAAGGAAAAGTGGAACTGTGTGCTAGCCTGAACCGTACCCTAGAAGAAAAAATTATACGAATGCTTCAAAAACATACTAAGAAGACACGTTCACGAATTAAAAAGCAAGTCTCGATAAAGTATACTTCAGATATGTATAAATGTAAGGCCTTGCTCTGTTATTATCTTACAACTTTCAGTGCTAGCTATTGAAAGTTTTTACTTTTACTCCAAAACTTAGCGAATCTACAACTTATAGGCGAATTAAGGAAAGGAAAAGTGGAACTGTGTGCTAGCCTGAACCGTACCCTAGAAGAAAAAATTATACTAATGCTTCAAAAACATACTAAGAAGACACGTTCACGAATTAAAAAGCAAGTCTCGATAAAGTTTTGAAAGTTATGAAACAAGAGTAGAATGTGAAAAACCAATCTGTAAAAAGTGCTAACAAAATGAATTTCTCGTAGGGAAAGTGAAAATAGAGGTGATACTGAGGAAATACTTTTAGAGAAAACGGTATTTGCGGGAAATTAGAAAATACCACAGGGAAGGCATCTGGATGTAATTTGTCTCAGTACAGGACACATAGTACAAGAAATGTATGAAGATAAGAATATAGCAATTTTTCGAGAAGCATTCTTAGAAAGGTTATCGACAGATTTAAAACCGCTCAGGGCCACAAACTCATTACAACTCATATTGGAGGAAATTTATGGGAGTTTTGCAGCAGTTTGAATCGAAATCTACCAAAGATTAACGTGAATAAATGACGGCGGATATCTTTCAAAGATATTTTTATCAAATGATACAATTGATTCAGGAGAGGTCAGTTGTAGATTTGGATAACGCCAGTTATCATTCTAGACTGGTGGAAAAGTTGCCAATAACATAGTTGAAAAAGCGATATTACAAATTGGTTATTAAAAAAACATATTTCCTTTATGAACGGTTTACTAAAGAAGGAACTTGTAAAAATTGCAAATTAGAAAGAAAGACAATTTAAGAAACATGTGATAGACGAATGGGCTGAAGAACATGGAAATGTTGTGCTTCGAATACATTAATTAAAATCCATTAAACTTATATGGGCACAACTAATTCGTAACTCGGGATAACCCAAAATGTAAACTATAAGGAATACGTTAATTTCTTAATACATTAAAAAATTATCAGCGAGGACTGGTGAAACGGCATTAACTATGTTATTAAAAAAAAACCTAAATGAAGTTCGCATCGATGCAGCCACACTCGCCGAGACAATCATCGCCAAACAAACTAGTAAACAAACTGGTTAAATTTCGCTTTTTACTTTGAAATATTAAAGATAATTAGAAAATAACGCTCCTGAAAAAAGTAGGTTCTTTTTTAGCAACCTGAAACCGCCATATTGAACCGTGAACAGATTACTGACGACCTACGTATAAGCTAATTTCGAGATTACTTAAGTAATATTTCGAAAATAGGAAAAACTACCTCTTATTTATTTCGAAATGTAATGATATAAGGAAAATATGATAATAAAAAAAATTTCAGCCAATTTGACAGCATGAGGTATTGTAATATTGGCCAGTGAACGGGAAAACACAAACTCATATAAAGACTGATTTCCAAGATTTATTAATAGATCTTGTAAAAGTAAAACAAAAAGGTATCTTTTTTATTTATAAATACAGGAGATAATATGTAAAAAAAACATTAAAAAAATAAGATTTATTTCTAATGTCCCGGCACCACAATTATGTTGAACCCTACATAAGCTGATTTCGGGATTCATTATTAAATGTTTGGAAAATAAGAAAAAATTAACTACATTTCATTTCGGAATATAAAGAAAATAATCAAAACTTAAATATTTTTTTTTACCCTTTATTGGTTTACACCGTCCAGACGCCAGAAATCTCTTTTGGCGCCGGGCGTCGAAGAAGGGTTCGAACCGACAAAGATCAGTTCGTTGGAAGCTCGTCACGCGCTCGACTCTCCATATTTATACGCACCTTAAACATGAACAAAAACGATCGCCAGATATGAGAAGTTATCCTAATGATAACGTTTTAAATACATTTCCTATTAAAATATAATTCAGAAGCTTCTTGGAGACTTTCATTGCTTTATATAAAACATACTAACATATCATACTTTTCATAATTATCATAAACGGCCATTGTTCCATGCAAAATAAATAAAAAGTAAAATAAAAACACCTACGTAACAAAAATATTTCATAAATAATAACAATCTGACAAACTGTGGAGTTTTGGACATCTGCCTTTTGTTTCTTATAAATTAGCCATGGCATACACTTATAAATAAAGTAAATTATTGAAAATATCATCATAACAAACAAAAATGTACAACCCTCTAAAATATTAGATGTGAGAGTATTGACCTCAGCGAACACCGGAACTAATCATAACCTTGTAATGTCAAAAATAAGAACCACCATAATGAGGAAAGAGAAACTTAGACCAGAAATAACTGAAAAGCTTAACATAGAATCTTTTGCAGACGACACCATCAGAAACCTATACCAAAACAGATTGATACAAAAAATTAATGAAAACAGAATCACTGAGGAAGATGACATCGACGCCGCGCTGATGAAAGTACACACAAACATAATGAAAGCAGCCGAAGAAGCACTGGGCATAAGAAAAGTGAATAAAAATGGAAAACACAACAAAAAACCATGGTTTACAAATGAAGTGAAATCCTTAGCAGCAGAGGAGAGAAAATCATATTTGAAGTATAGAAGCAAAACAATCACATACGGGGAATACAAAATAAACAGGAACAGAGTAAACGATAGCATCCAATTAATTAAGCGAGGTTACTGGGAAAAGTTCTCAACTGACATGGAGCATGATCTTTATGGAGGGCAGAGAAAAGTCTGGAATATGCTAAGAAACCACAAAAAAACCGTGAACGAATACATTCAAACCACTGCAATAACAACAGAACAATGGGAGAAGTACTTTCACAATCTGTACGACAGCATTGCACCCGCAATAACACAGGAAACCCAGGATGAATATGCGGAAAGAAATCAGGCTCCAAAATGGATTATCACAAAGGAAGAAATAAAAACAGCAGCCACCAAATTGAAAAATCGAAAAGCCCCTGGACCAGATGGCATAACAAATGAAATGCTCAAATATAATGGAATGGCACTACTAGAAGAGTTACATTCCCTCTATAGAAAAATACTCAACGAGGGGAAAACACCAGAACAATGGAGGGAAAGCTTGACCATACCCATATTCAAGAAAGGCAACAAAACTGACCCGAACAACTACAGGGGAATAACACTTCTAAGCTCAACCGCCAAGCTACTAACGAAAATCATAGCAAAAAAAATAGAATCTAGAGGAATCAGTGAGGAGCAACAAGGCTTCAGACAAAACAGGTCAACAACTGACGCCATATTTATAATTCACCAAATTACAGAGAAGGCCATCGAATATAACGAAGAGGCATATATGTGTTTTGTCGAACTCACAAAAGCCTTCGACAGGATCAGACTTCATGACGTTCTCGAACTACTTAAGGACAGAAACATATGTCATAACATCCTGGAAGTAATTATAGACTTAAACAGCAGAAATATAACGAAAATTAAAGTACGCAACAAGACATCGAACCAAATTCCAATATCTACCGGCATAAGGCAGGGAGACAGCCTCAGTCCAATTCTATTCAATGTCATTATGGACGAAATTATCACAGAGGTGAAAGAGGCCGGTAGAGGATATAGAATGGGAAAAGAAGAACTAAAGATAATTTGCTATGCCGATGATGCAGTACTGATATCGGAAGACGAAGACAACCTCCAACGGCTCCTGTACAAGTTTGAAAAGACCGCTGAAAAATTTAACATGACAATCTCCATAGGAAAAATCCAATCTCTCACGATCAGTAAAGAACCAAGAAGATGTAAGCTCGCGGTACACAATCATAGCATCGAACAGGCCATGTCATTTAAATACCTGGGAGCAAACATCACCAGCAATAGAAACTTAAAAGCAGAAGTTCAAGAACAAACAACCAAAGCTGCCGTAATATCAGGATACCTACGTGATATTATATGGAGAAATAAACATATGACGACACAAAGTAAGATCAGAATATATAAGACCTGCATATGACCCATAATGACTTATGCCATCGAAACAAGAGCAGACACATCAGCAACCAAAAGACTACTCCGGACAACTGAGATGAGAACGCGAAGAAGTATCACGGGTCATACATTACGCGACAGACTAAGAAACGATGAAATCAGAAAAAGATGTGAAATACAGGTCGTCGTAAGATGGAGCAGAGGAAGAAGGAGAGCATGGAGGGATCATGTCGACAGGATGACCGACGACCGAGTGGCAAAAATTGCAAAAGAAGGAATACCAAACTCCTCAAGGCTTCCTGGTCGACCGCCTAAAAGATGGAAAGAGAGCTGGACATCGGTGTCACAGGAACAAGAATAAACGAGATGCATTGACAGTCAATACAGGACAAAGTCCTATACTAAGAATAAGAAGAAGAAGAGAAGAATTCTGACCTTGTTTTTCAAAATAAAATAAACATATTACATATTTTTGAAAAGCCTAAATTATACTTAATCAGTATCCAAAATAATATACATGGTGTCCTATTTAAAAAACCATAAGTTTGGTTAATATCTCAAAAAATAAACTCTTTGGAATCAGATCACTTTTTACCTTTTTGATAACTTAACCCATAACGGAAATATGAGATGTAAAAAAGGAAGATTTTCAAAATCACCCTGTAGATTAAAAACTGAGAGAGCCATGACAAATTTGACACCGCAATCTTTCGTTTCGTTAAAAAGTAGGATCTAAAGTGAAAATTAGAATACTCTTTATTTGATAATAACTCCAATACCCCATAAAAGTGTCGAAAATGGGGCACTCCCTTATATTTCCTGGGTACCTATTCTCGTCCTTGAGAGAACGATCACTTGATGGAAAGTGGGCGTGGTTCTCACAAAAAAGTATGAAACAGTATTCTTGGTTGCTTTTTTCGTTCTCGAGAGAACGATCATCTTGATGGAAATTGGCCGTGGTTCTCAAGAAAAAGTAAGAAACCGTATTCTGAATACATTTTCGTACTTTTTCGTGAGAACCACGCCCACTTTCCATCAAGATGATCGTTCTCTCAAGAACGAGAATAGGTACCCTGGACTAATACTTGTCTGTATTTATTTTTTAGCAAATAAGATACTTGCAAATCATTAAAGATACAACCTAATCGAAACATCGTTCAAACAAACACAAATCAGGACAATATAAATCTATCAGCACATTTTAGTCGATCTGTGGCATTATCCGCAACATTCAAACGAACCTAAGAAAAAAAATTTAATTTTATATATTAAAATGGAACATTTTTTATATGAAACTGAAAGTATTGTTCATGCCCAACAGATGACGCTGAAAGTTTGATCTTTTGTTTAGGTTAATGAGGTATTTTTTGTCTTTTGCAGTAAGTATATGAACCCCTTCATTCAATATTTTCTCAAGAACAAATCTAGTTGATTCAGGCACTGTGATTTCTTTTTTAGTGGAAATTAATTAAATGAAATTAATAAACTATAATTAGAATAGTTGTACCACTATTACGAATATTTACTCAGAGAAATGTCCCATTTTTCTTAAAATATCCCGGTTTTTTACTCTTTTGATAAATACGTAAAGCAACCCCACTCATCTTTGCGCTTGCAAAACTGTTTCACATCATCATTAGATCATGTTTTTCTAAATATAAATGTAATGGAAAAGAAAAAAGTGAAAACATTTGTAAAGAGCAGGTACCAGACAAGCGTTCGTGATCAAAGGTGAATAGTATCAGTTCGGCTAAATCGCACGCACGAATTTACAAAGTACTCCCGTCGTACCTCACCGGGAGGTCACTAATTGCTCGTTTTGCATAGCGCGGTACTGCCGATCGCTATTGGTACTGCTTCCGTAGAATAATGCCAAGAAGAATAAGCTTTTATAACGTAATACTTGCCAAAGGCTATATTTTAATCGGTGGATATGCCGAACAGGGACGGCGAGAGAGGAAGGAAATATAAATGAGTTAATACGTGGTTAATTTTCGCTTCTTTACAATTACAGTTTTTCCTTAGTGACATTTTTATAATAGCGGATGTTTAGCTTAATTAAGGACGAATGGAAAGTAATAGGGGATTCCGGTTTCTTACTGCAGATCTCGGTAGTTCTACTTCTTTGTTTATTCCTTTCACAGCTCGGTTACTTTATCTTCCTGAATTTTGGCTACATTCTAAAACTACTTCGTAAGGTTTTTTATTATATATGATTATCATTGTTTGACCCCTATTTATGTTGTTTTGACTTTCTTCACTAGACTGCGAGTGGTTGTAATTATTTCTATTGTTGCTGAATTTAATATTACTTTTTTCAGTTAAATCTCGGTTTTATTACCTTCTATTTGAATGTAGTTCTTCCTTTTATACTTTTTTGTAACTATTTTAATCAGTTTCATAGATTTTCTTTTGTTTATATTTTTTTCAGGTTAATTTAGGTTGTTTATATTATTTTTAGGTTAAGTTTGCTGCGAGTGTCGCATTTGCAGCGACAACTTATTTTGTGGCTATTGCTCTTTGTATTATCTCATTTTGGACAGTTTTGATCTTATAATATGGATCCATTGTACAGTAGTAACCATATTTTAATTAATTTTCTCTATATTCTAGTTTAATATTCACTCCTGTTAATGCTTTTTTGTGTTTAGTGTCCGCAAACTCTCAGGAAATCGTTAATTGTTGCAAGAGGGAAATTCTTCTAGTTTTCTATTTTTTTTCCCGGTAACTGAACGGGTTACTTTATATTTCGCCTGTTTTGTTTTTTGTCGGATTTTTTTACTGAAATAAACCTGGAAACGCGAATTATAGCAGTTCTGTGGGTTTCAATAAAAGAATTCTTTTTACCTCACATATGAACTCAGGGGTTCTTTCCACTGGTTTTTCTTTCTAGCTAACGTTTTGTTATTTTGATTCTTCTTTTGTGTTTACCTTTTGGTAATTACCTTCAGTTCTCAATTTAATAGTACCTCTGCACCACAACATAGTTGAGCAGTGTTGCAGCCTGATTTGTTCGAGACTACTCAGCTAGCAGTCTCAACACGGAAATAGCAGGCCAACAGTATAAATTTTTGTTGTATTTTAAATCATATTCTGGAGAACATAGTAGTTATCTTACTGGTGCCTCATTGCTTCTTCCAATCCATTGATTGGGATGTTGATGATGTAAATAATACCGAACAGCAACGGAAAAATGGATGAGAACCATCATGCATATATCATAGTTCTTGCCAAAGAAAAATATGCACATTTTCTAGAATTGGTCATAGGTTTTGCAAAAAATTTAGATAAATATTTCCATTTATCCTGTCTGGAATCACAACAGGACTAATTAGTTAGTGACCAATAATATCTGTCTAAACATTTATTTTAACGTTATACTGATGGTGTGTAACTTTAATGACATATGGATTTTCATCCACTAAAATTAGTCTGAAATAAATTATAATGTTATACAAAAGCTATAGGTAAACTATTGAATCCAGTTCAATATTAGAACTATTAAAGCTATCTACAAATTTTTATTTTGAAAGTTCAACCATATTATTCACCTTAATTTTATACAGTATCAAAATAAAAAGACAAATGTATTTAGTTCTTGATAAGTTTTTTGTAACAGGGTGTAATAAACAACAAGAAGGGCATTTTCGATTCATATTTCCATATATACACATTCACTTAAAAACAACAAAGCTTATAAGCACCAACCAAAAAGAATGTTCCATGTGAGGGTGGCAACATATACATAGTGCGGCATTTATCTTGGGACATCGGAATATTTCGGTAGGATCACATTTTTTCGAAAAATGTTTTATACAAAAACTATACGGTGGCAGGGAGGCTAACTAGCAGTGATCTTGAAAATGATCTTGCCTTTGTTTTTCAAGGCCATTTGAAGGCCAACTTTAGAAATTTAAATAGAACTCCCCAATTTCGTTTCCGAAAACGAAAAGGGCGGGAAATTTTATCATCGGATATGAGGTTGACCTCAAAGTGAAGAATAAATATCAAGGCCAGTTCAAGATCAAAACAAAAAGATCGCACTATTTCGTGAAATGTTTCATATAAAAGTTGATGGATGGCAAGGGGCTAAGTGCTAGTGACCTTGGAAATAACCTTGATCTTCTAGGTCATTTGAAGATCAATTTTAAAATTTGAAAACAAGCTCCCATTTGACCTCCGGAAATGGAAAGATTGATCAATTTCATAGTAATTTAATCATCAGATATGTCCATGACCTAAAGGGCACGACGAAATTAGTGTAGAATAGTTGATGATAAGCCTGTGGGTCCATACTTTCTTGAATGTAATTTGAGCGGTGCAAAATATCGTTATACTTTATAAAATCAACTTCCACCTTTGCTTAAAGACGTACCCTTAGATGAAGGACAACAAATGTGTTTTCAACATAATGAAGGTCCAGCGCATTAGTTCCGATTAGCTCGTCAAATGTTGGATCGTGAATTCAACGGACGGAGGAATGGTAGAGGAGGTCCAGTAAATTGACCCGCAAGATCGCCAGACCTTACGTCACCAGATTTTTGTTTATGGGGTTATTTGAAGAGCGAAGTTTATAAAGACGTGCCATTTACTGGTGAAAATATGAAGCAGTGAATCCGAGATACTTGTACCAAAATAACGCCTGAAATGCTCCACAGTTATATTTAATCTTTTAAAGTGAGAGTCAATAAGTGTATTGAAGTTGATGGTAACCATTTTGAGCGCTTACTGAAATAAATTCTTATGAAATCTTTAACATGATCATACAAATGATGAGGGGCAAGGGGACTCATAGGAAACAAGCACCCCGATGGTAAAAGGCAAGGGAAATCACCGAAAACAAGCACCTTGATGGTGAGAGGCGAGAGAACTTACCGAAAACAAGCACCCCAAAGAGAACAAAAACTAATACGTCCACGTCGTTGTTTCTGAGTAGTGCTAAAAGTAGTTAATCATGCATATAGTGGTACTAAGTACAATTTTTACTAACAATCCTGAACAAATGAATTTCTTCAAGTAGCCCTGAAGATCGAGATCAAGGTAATGTTATAGCAACTTTGCAGTCTTACAACTTTAATATGAAATATTGTATAAAATAATGACGTTGAAGATCTTTTTTTGACCTTAAGTTGCTTTTGATATTAAACCGTAACCTTGAAGTCAAGGTCATATCTGATGATGATATTACTGTGAAGTTGATCGGCCTTTCCATTTAAAGGTCAAGGGCAAGGTTATTGTCAAGGTCACTGTTACTTAGCCCCGATGCCACTTAACAACTTTGGTACAAAACATTTCGCGAAATACTTCAGTTTTTTGTTTTAAAATTGTGACCTTGAAATTTAACCTTCATCTTGAAGTCAAGATCATATTTAATTTCCAATCTTTTCATTTTCAGGATCGAATTTGGAAGATTTAATTTAAAATTCTATAGTTGACCTTCAAATCCTTGAAAGACAACATTAAGGGCATTTTCAAGGTCAGTGTTAGTTAGCCCCCTATTACCCTAGAATTTTTGTATAAATCATTTTTTGAAAAAATGTGATCCACTAGAGGTTATCGAGATTCGATATTGCAGAACACCAACAACAAATTGTTGTGAAGTAAATAAGGAAAAAAGCAACTTACATTAAGAATAATAATAAATCTTCAGTAGACCTAACACCTAGGCTTTAGAAACCACTGCTTAGGAACATCAAATCATTAAGATCTAGAAAGCGAAGGAAAACCCGATGCATAAATGAATACAATTCATATATAAACTCGTAGGACAAAATTTTCAAGGTATACTTGATATCGATCAGAGACACAAAGTCGAAACGTCCTACAAGCAAGTAAAAGTAAGGATAATGTGAGTACGACACCTACTTTTTGGTTAACTGTTTAGGAATTTTAAAAACTCGTTATTGGTTATAGTACGTTTAAAATGAAAACTCTAATTTTCTACCTTCCACTAAGCTTAAAACTGGAGTAAAATTAATTTTTGCCTTATATCAAAAGCCTTTTATTGTGAAAATGCAGATGTTTGTACCCTTCAGTGTCGATTAATCAGATTGCTATTTCTTAAAATGTATTTAAAGACCGAGAAATAATATTAAATTTAAAAATGTTCCCTGTTTTCAAGACTAATAGAAATGATTATCCGAATTCACTTGATATTCTTCTAATTTTAACTTATATTCGCTAAAAATTGTCATTGAGTACACCCATGGGTTTTATCAAGTCAATTTAAATAATTAAATAAATGATTGTTTGTTTTTCTTTTGGTATAAATTATATCTTTTGGGATTTATTAAGAGTTTAAGTTTTTCTTCAGATTAATCAACTTAGCAAACTCGTAACGAAATACGAATTAACAACATTAACATAATTTTATGAGCAAGTCCGAGAAGTTTTGCACTCATTAAAGCCTCAATATATCAATATAGTGATGGGTGATTTCAATGCAAAGGTTGGTAGCAGGACTGAAGAAGGTGTAACAGGGGCATTTGGGTTAGGTGGCAGAAACATACGAGGTGAAATGCTGATCCAATTTTGTCGTGATGAAAAATTGGTTATCAAGAATACTTTTTATAAATTATACCCTAGAAGACTCTACACCTGGAAGTCTCCTCAAGATAGACAGGAAAATATTGTACGCAACCAAATTGACTTTATTCTAATTAATAAAAGATATCAGAATAGCATTACAGGTGTTTCCGCCCACCCAGGAGCAGACCTCAGCTCAGATCATAACCCTCTTGTTGCGAACTTCTATTTTCGATGTAAACTATTATCAAAACGACGTAGACCCCGAAAATATGATATTCAGACATTAAAACAACCCGCAGTGCAGAGGAGCATGAAGACTACATTGGACAGGCTTTGCCAAGAAAATAACCCTAGTCAAGAAGTTCCAGCTGATAAGATCTGGATTACGCTAAAAACAAACATCCAATCAGCTACTGAAATTGTTCTTGGTCGACCGAAACAAGAAAAAATTAAACCATGGATGACCGACGAAATATTCAACTTGATGGCTGAACGTCGGATTGTTAAAAACCAGCATGATAAATATAAGAAAGAAATGGACTCAGGAACAATGTGACGAAGCTGAAAGATTTCATCAGCTGCACGACTTCTTTAATTTCCATAGAAAAATCAAGGAAAAATCTGGAATGAATAGAACAACAGCATTGCAATAAGAAATAGACAAGGAAGACCGATATTGGATACCGACGAATTAAAGAAAACTTGGAAGAACTATCCGGAGACTTTGTTCAGTGATCAACGAACAGATGCCCCGATAAATGACACTGAAAACATGAGTGGTCTAAAAATTCTTGAATCTGAAGTCAGATACGCAATGAACTGTAGGAGAATGGTAAAAGTGCACGTCACAACGATATATATGCAGAAGTTTTAAAACAAGTCGATATTAAACAACTTACATATCTCTTTAACATGATATATGACTGGGCAAATCCCAGTGGATTGGTTAAAGTCTATGTTCATTGCTATTCCAAAGAAAACAAACCCCAAGAACTGCGAAGAATACAGACTCATAAGCTTGATGAGCCACGCTCTTAAAACGTTCCTTCGAGTAGTCCATTCAAGAATATACAAAAAGTGTGAGGATATGAGTGGCGACACACAATTTGGCTTTATCAAGGGACTTGGCACTAGAGAAACTCTCTTCTTTTTTCTTATTGGCAACAGTTAGCTGAGATCCGTATTGATAGCGATCTGTCAACAGAGATCTTTAATATACTGAAGGAAGTCCGTCAGGGATGTGTACTGTCGCCTGTTCTATTTAATATTTATGTTGAGAAAATGCAACGCGTGGTATCAAAGTCAATGGCATCCCAATAAACAATATTCGCTATGCAGATGATACTGCTGTCTTAGCTAACTAACTTTGAAGATCTCCGGTCAATATTAAAAAAGTGCGGTGAACCGTTCGGGCTGCATATTAATACTGCCAGAACAAAAATGATGGTGATTAGTATCACTCCTCTTAACATCAAAGCACGGTTCACGTATCTTGGCGCTATTTTCAATTAAAAGTGGGAATGTGACGAAGAAGTGAAGGGAAGAATTGGCCGTGCAAAAGCAACTTTCTTTAAACTTAAGAATCTTCTCCTTCACAGAAATATGCCACTACACACCCAAATACGTGTGATTCAATGTTATGTATGGTGTATTCTACTATATGGTGCTGAAACTTGGTCACTTAAGGCTGGGCGCTGAATCGGATCGAAGCTTTTGAATTGTGAACACTCCGCCGACTACTGCCTATCCCCTGGACTGCTCACATTACGAATGATGAAATTCTACGAGAAGCTGGCGTAGAAATTCAACTAATGGATACTGTAAAACAACGAGAAGTGTCATATCTAGGGCATATACCAAGAGGACCTCGCTATTCCATACCAAGGCTAATACTACAGGGAAAAATTGAAGGCAGACGGGGGCCAGGGCGAAAACAACACTCCTGGTTCCGCAATATAAGAAACTGGTGTGGTATATCAGACGCCGCAATCATATTTAGACAGGCTGAGGAGCGCACTCAAGTTATAATGTGACCATGAGATTGACAAATGATCGCCGACGTGCGGCATAGCACATGGCACTCGAAGAAGAAGAACATAATTTTTTTGGTTTTAATAAAATACAATCGAAGTGCGTTGTAAACTCACTCGGTACGAGTTCGTCAACTGCTAATTATGCTGACAGGGGGAGCTCAAGGGACTGATAAGTTGTCGCTTCATCATTTTCGGGGGCTTCCCAAACTCCTGCGACCTAACGATGATTTGTCGAGTGCAATTCTGGCTATTCTTCTGTCGTACATTCTAATGATGTGCTCGTTCCACTCCCTTTTTCTACCTAGTACCCACTCATTAACATTTTCGACTTTACATGTTCTTCTTATATTTTCACTTCTCTCTGCCCAAGAGCGTTTTTCTACGAAGAACTCTCATTTCGGGTGTCTCTAGTAGTTGTTTAGAGTTCGCTCAGTTACTTGGAGTTCAAAATTATTGGACAGGTAGTTATTTCTGTCAACACGCCCTAACAAAAAATCAGTTGTTCGGACAAGCACACTCGCCTTCGAAGCACATCAAAAACAGAGCCTGTTCAGAAGAAGTTGAGGAATTGAATTCAGAGATTAAGACTCTACGATCTTTTCGGATGCAATATTTTTGAGTTTGAAGCGATTGCAATAGCAAAATATTGTTTTCCATGAGCTATCAGTACAACCGAGTGAAAAAACGTTTATTTTGGAATTCGAATTAATCGACGCCATAAAAGATTTTGTGAGTGTTCACGTAATAATTGAAGAGGAGGAGATGATTTTTCCAGAAAAAACTGCTGTTTTCACAGATTTTATAGAAGAGTCGGTAATTTTGTTTATCCTCCCCCTGACCCTACTTTCTTTCTCATAGTGTGTTGGCAGAATAGCCCCAGAAAAACCTTGAGCTCTAAGTAACTGAACTTCGAAGTTTAACAGGAATCGGTATACCCAATCCCTTGAAATCTCCTTGTAAGATCTTCCCGTACCATAAACCTCTAAAAAAAATAAGTTTCGCTCCCTCTGTATGACCCGTAATGAAAATACGAATTTTAAATGACTTACCATATAACTTTAAAAAAAATAGACTGAATTAAAAATTCCGAAATTCGAATTCTATCGAAATAACTACGGCATAAATTCGAAGGCTGTGTATTTATTTTTATTAATGTACTTCGATTTCTTGGGACGGCAACACCGATTTGATTGAATTTTTTTACTTTGAGTTCAGAAAATTCCTACTGTTGCCTCGTGCTATACCCGAGCCGAAATTAGCTTGGTATAATCCAAGATGGCACTTATAATATAGCGGATAAAAAATCAATTTTGTCCGATTTTCTCCAAAATCGATATGAGGGAGTTTCGGGGTCGCAAATAATGAATCTAATGAAGGCTAATTAATTTAATATACAATATTAACATCCAGTGTAAAACAAAAATCAGAGTAGGACATATAACAACGGAAAACATCTATGTAAACACAGGAATTAGACAGGGCGATCTGCTCAGCCCCTTCATATTTAATCTAATAATGGATAAAATAATAGAAAATCTCCCCAGAACAACTGGATACAAAATGGGAAACACATTCTTCCATACCGTGTGTTATGCGGACGATGCTGTTCTTATTGCAGACTCTGAAGATAACCTCCAAAGACTACTGCACTCTTTTAAAGCTAAAGCAAAAGAATTAAATATGCTCATCAATACCGAGAAGACCAAATGCTTAGTAACATTCAAAGAATCAATACGGTGCAAGTTGGAAATCGACTCCAAAATTGCCGAACAGGTAAATCACTTCAAATATCTAGGAGTAGAAATAACGAGCCATGGAAACCTTTTTAACGAAGTAAGAGAGCAAACGATGAAAGCGGCTAGCATTTCGGGATGCCTAAAAGAAATTGTGTGGAAGAACAAATACCTTAATACTGAAAGCAAAACTAAGATATATAAAACGGCTCTAAGACCCATCATAACATTCGCGGCAGAAACAAGAAGATACAGGCAGAACTCTACAAATAATGAGAACAGTCGAAATGAAAACATTAAGAAGTATACAAGGCAAAACTCTACACGACAGAATAGGGAATGAAGATATCAGACAACAATGCTGAATACAGGATATAGGAAGATGAGTTAGACAAAGGCAAAGATTCTGAGACAAACATATAGGGAGAACGGAGGACGGTAGACTCGTTAAAAGCGCAAAAATGAATAACCCAGTAGGAAAAAGAACACAGAGAAGACCACCAAAACGATGGCGAGAATGCTGGACCTCATCTTCTGGAGAAGAGTAATGGCAATGAACAGGCAATAGCCTACTAGCATGGTTTACTATGTTAGAAAGAAGAAGAAGAAGAAGAAGAAGAAAGAAGAAGAAATAATGAATCTAAAATTACTTTTAAAAAAATTTACATCTATCGATTTTGTCCAAGATATTGAATGGTTTTTTGAGGCAAAGTTTAAAATTATTTTTGGAAAATTCAATATGACTGATACAATATGGTGTCCTAAAAATTAAATACCCCTAGATTTTGTTCAAAACTGGTTTAGGGGGGTTTTTGGAGGCGTAAATAAGGAATTTAAATTTATTTAAAAAAGAACAATATGGCAGAAAAAGCATGGCAGTTTAAAAATTTTTGCACTTCCGGATTATGTCCAAGTGTGAGCTTAAAATTATTTTTTTGAATTTCGGTTCCAATAGAGTGGGTTGTAAATTTTATGTCATTTTCATTTGTTCAAAATTGGTATTAGATAGTCTTTGGGTTTTTAGGTTACTAATTTGAAGTTAATTTTTTTACAATTTTATATAGCAGAGACAATATGAGGGACTAAAAATTTTACGCTTTTCCGATTTTGTCCAAAACTAATATTGGAAAATTCTTGGGGTGCATATTACAGAACTTAAAATAATTTTTTCAAACCCAATATGCAGGAAAAAATTTGTCGGACTAAAAAATTAATTCTTGAAGGCTTTGATTATGAATCTAAAATTAAATTTTTAAAATTCAATATAGGGCATTTACTACGGCAGACTAAATATTTGTTTGGTTCAATTTCATTCAAAACTGGTAACTGGAGAATTATGAGAATCGAAGAATTTTTTGTTCTATTTTTATAAGCACTTTTCAATTAAAATGGGCTCTTTTTTGCGACCTTGGAAACATTTAAAGTTGTACTATATAACTCGCTTAGTACTTGTTTTTATATTTGTGGATATTACAACGAGCTAAAAACTAAAAATCGAAAAATATATATTTTTTTAATATGAATCCACTTCTTTTACTAGAAAGCGAAAAATAAGAGATTTTTTAAGTCTGCATGCATCCAACTTAGCAAAGAGAAAAACTATCGAGGAAAAGAGATTATTATTATGTCGAATAGTCAAACAGCCATCAATGAGCTTCCTTATAATTAGCTTCAAGATGATCCAGGAATACCTAGAGGAACACTGCTGAGGGTGCTGGAACACACCAAGCTAGAGGAAAATAAAATGGGACACACCCAGGTAGAGAGAAAAGAAATGGTAGACAAGCTTGCGAGAAAAAGTGCTGAGAATGCGAATCTTGTGCATACCATAGAAGTGGAGCTACCCACTTTAAAGTCGTCCAACATTCTAAAGTTTCTAAAAGAAATAGGACTGGAGGACCTGCTCTAATCAGTAAGGTATCCCTAACGACTTGGTGGTAGAAGGAGAACCCAATAGATCTCTTTGGTCGCAGTTTAATCATCCCCGTCTTCACATTCATACATCTGCAGGAAAAGTCATGGTCAGTGTTTTCTGGGACACAAGAGTTTTGTACTAGTAGATTATTCATAAAAAGACGAGACGCTTCACGCCAAATATTGTATTCCATTTCTGGATCAATTGAAACAAAAGATCAAGATATAAAGCCAGGTCTGGTGAGGAGGAATGTCCTTTTTTATGAGGACGATGCTTCCAACAACAGGACTGTTATGGTGATGGCTAAAATTTATGAAATGAATTTTGAACTATTGCCCCATGCACCTTATTTATCCGACTAAGCCCTTTTCGACCTCAAACTTTAAAAAAACATTCTTGCTAGGAGAAAGAGAGGGTTCGATTCTGAAATTAACACCAATTTTCGAGACTTGGTTAAAAACTCCTGCATAGAAGGGATCTAAGCAATGCAACACAGTACTTAATACAGATGCAAATCCAAGAGGGGGGGGGCTCGACTGCCTGTTGCATTGGGAACGTGGATCTGGCTGACTCACCTCCGTACATTTAATTAATTCTCTTAACTGACTTTAGCTTGTTGTACTATACGGTCTTGTAATTAGGCTGGAAGAATCTGAAAAAAAAATTAATGTTAATAGAATTCTAATTATGTAGAAACCTTTAGAATGATAATAATAATTATGTAGTATCTTATGTCTCATTTTCTTTTTTGGGGAATTTTTTTATTTAACAATTAAAATGTGAAAAAACAATTTCTTCATTTCTAGGAAAAGCTATTGTTTTTCAGAAAAAGTTTCAGATAAAAGTTATGCGCATTAAAAATACCTACAAAATGAACTTAGACTCATCTAAATCGAATAATTTGTTCGTTAGTTATTGCAAAAAATATGCTAAAAGGGCTGTTTTTTTAATTGTTAATAGACAGTAGAAAAATATATTGCATTAACTTTATACTGTACCGAAAGGAGCCTCTTCTTGCATAAATAAAAGTTCAAAATTTCAAGTAAAAATATGTAAAACTTTTTGTACAATTAATTTGTTAATAACCTTTTATATTTTTTTAATTGTTTATTTTCTGCATCCTATTGCAGTCTGCTGGTGCGCAAATGAAAATTCGAGACTTTTACTAACAATAACAAAAAGGAACCAAATAAATTGTTAATTTTAAATTGTTGAAATAGAGAAACAAAATTGGGGTTGTTTTTTTCGTTATAAAAACATAGTATAACTCTTCGACAATTGTTGATATCGAAATGCCGATAATTGGAGTTTTTTTCTAAATCGCTGTAGCGTTGTTTATTAACACTACTGGATTATTTAAGTAGGAACTCATAAAGAGATAGTTAAACTATTGTATGCAGCAGCTTTCAACTCAATTATTTCATAATTATTGATGTTGCAATAGTTTAAACTTGCACCTACTTCGAGAGTCAGAAAGTGAGCAGTGGAGGGGAGGGGGAGTTCTTTCAGCCTGCGGCGCGCGAAAAAAGAACGTGACTCAGACGCTTCAGACTCGTTGCGCAGGAAAAATTTGGATTCTCTCGGCAGTTAGTTGGTCCTTGTACCTTCATTTTTGTTTAATTTCAGGATTCTCGACGAGATATGAACAATGGATGATATGCAATATGTATAATCAAATTATTTTTAAACATAGCAATAAACAAGTTTTTACACTTTTATACATTTTATCCATAATTGAACTTTTATCGTACTTTCCAAATTGCGAAAAAATTGTTACAGTGGTCAGCAGTATACTACTAATTAGTAATATAAAAAATCAGATTGCTTTTTAATGTACCAGTAATATTGGTCGAGTTTGAGCACGAAACAAATCACGAGTGTCATTTGCCGCCAAATTATTAGTTGTACAAGAAAAATACATGGTTCCTTTTTCATTTATTTGACTGGACGAACATTTTTCCCTCACACATACATATTTTTTGCTTGAATCTATGCTAAATATTTATTCCGTTCTCCATTTCTTAGACATCGATAGACACTGATTTTCGAAACACTTTTTGGTTTTATTATTATTATTATTCTATGTTTTATTGCTATGTTTAACAGTAATTTGATTATAAAAATACATCATCCATTATTCACATCTCGCCGAGAAACCAAAAATAAAACAAAAATGAAGGTTTTATGACCAATATTCGCCGAGATAATACAAATTTTTCTGACAAAATGAATTTGAAGCGTCCAAGTTACGTTTTCTTTCGCGCGCCGCAGGCTGAAAGTACGCCCCCCCCCCCCCCCCCCCACTGCTCACTTTCTGACTCTCAGAATAGGTGCAACGTTAAACTATTGCAACATCAATAATTTTGGAATAATTGCGTTGAAAACTGCTTTAGTTTCTTCTTAAATATTCCCTTCATGTTAATAAACAATGCCGACTATTTCAGATTCTAGTGGTCATACAGAATTTTTTTTTTCAAAATATGAGTCAAAATCTGAGCTATGTTGTCCACTTATCAGCATTTCGATATCAACAATTGTCGAAGAGTTATTTTATTTATTTATAACGAAAAAACGTTATTAACAAATTAATTTTACGAAAAATTTTCAATAATTTTACTTGAAATTTTGCACACTTGTTGTATTCAACAAGAGGCTCCTTTCAGTGCAGTATAAAATTAAAGCAATATAGTTTCCTATTGTTTATTAACAATTGATAAACAGCCATTTTAGCAAGTTTTTTTGCAATAAAGAACGAACAAATTATCCGAAACCTATGTTTCAAACTTTTTTACTTAAAACCAATAGGTCTTCCTAGAACTCAATAAACCTGCTTTTTCACATCTTAATTGTAAAGTAAAAAATTTTTTCCGAAACAGAAAATGAGCCTTAATATATTACATAATTACTGTTATCATTCTGAAGGTTTCTACGTAATCAGAAGTCTACTAACACTTCAAAATCACCTCATTTTGAGACTAACTTTGTCAGTCTAAATACGAACAGGATTGGAATAATTTGGATATTTTCCTTGAACTTGGGATATCGCCCCCTCCCTGGATCCGACCTAGGGTTAACAATAATTTTTAAAAAGACATATTTATAACTCTACTCTCTCTATAACAATATCGTAATCGTAAATTAGAAGACAAGCAATGGTATCTTTTAAATAAATGTTTATAAACCCGAAGAAATTACATATGTTTATGGTCTTGAACAGACTATATTTTAGTAAGCTATCTGTCCCCTCTCCTTTGATGTAAACCTATTGTACTATTTACTAAGAACTGCCAAAATTTCTTGGCAAATTCAAAAATCTTTTGGGGAAACAAAATTCACTATCAAGATAATCTTTTGGGCTTTTATTAAAATATTATACACTGTTAAAGAAAACCTTAAATTTAAGGTATATTCATAATTTAATTTAATTGATTTGTATCTTAAATCATGAATAAGTTACAGGTACCTTGAAACTAAAGCTTTGTGCATTATATTTAATTGAATATAACCTTAAATTTTAATAAACTTTTTGAAATTATTGGTATAAGTACATTAGATTTAATGTAAAAATTATTAAATTTAATGCATTAACATTAAACGAATTTACGAAACGGTTTATGAAAATTGTTTCCAGCACTTTACGTTAAAATTAATGTGAAATTTTTTACAGTGTAGTTTATTATTTTTGTAGAGAAAAACAGGTAAAAAAATTAAGTGTATTAAAAATATAATTATATTATCTTCGTTTATAACCCCTAAGAAATCCCATGCGCGCCCATGATCTTGACCGGAGTAAATGCGGGGAATTTTAATAAGTTATTCCTTGCCTCTCTTTTGATATGAACATACTTTAGTATTTATTAAGAGCCGACAAAAGTTTTTGCGCGATTTATCTTTGGAAAGGCATTCAGAACCGGGGATTTCTGAAAAATGGCGTAGTATGTTGGGTACACCTGCCTTTGGCTCAAACGTTCCACGTGACTGAAGGAGTACAGATACAGGAATAAAACGAAGTCGGAAAATTGTACGAAAGAGATAAGGAAGGTGGATACTGTATAGTGGTCACTGAACACGAATGACCATTCGTTACACATTACATTTTTGTCAATAGTAGAAATAAGTTGTTACACAGTTTCTGAAACGTGTATTTTTAGGATATCAGGCAGTGGCGTAGATCATTTTTTACTGCAAAAATCCTTTATTCGAGGTATTTCTAGAATCGTTAGGAAGTGATAGCGTAGCAGGGTTTTCATCTACCTTCAGAACAATTCTTCTACTTGATTGTGCATTCCATATGCCAGTAAGATCAATAAATGTAATATGACAATGTCACTTCTAAATTTTCTATATGGAACATCCTGTGTTTCCAGTAATTTTATATCTTGAACAAACTGGAAAGACACTTACCATTATATCTAATTTTAAATTGAAGCTGTATGATCTGAAATATATGCCTCCAGAACTTTACCACATTAAATCAAGGATCTGATTGTTATTGTGTTTTCACTTATGCATGGTTCAATGTCAAAATACTTTAATAGATCCAAAAATGGCAATTACTCTTTAGTTCGGGTTAATAGATTAACATTATAGCGACCAGCCAGGATGGGTATTGCTTTTCCAACACTTGGATTAAGGAAAATCTCCTCGATCATCCCTAAAAAGAGAGAAAAATCACTTAAAGTGGGTCTGTACAGGGTGAGTCAACAATTGGATGAAGTAGGTTTGTGCCTTTTCGGTGAAATTAACAAAAAAACTATATTTATGGTTTGATACAGTTTATTTTTACCCAAATTTAAAAAATATTTAGGACTCTACAGGGTGAGCCAAAAAATTAGGACAGCATAAAGTTGTATTTTTTTAAATAGAACACCCTATATACGAATCATATTTTCGATTTAGCTTATAATTTTAAATCTTTTCTATTAAGGGTTTACTATAACAAAACTTTATAGTTTCTGAGATAATTAAGTTTAAAGAAAAAAAGTCACATTTTCAAGCATCAATTCAATCCTAAATAACGTTTTCAATTTTGTGACAAATATATTCAAATTTGGAATTTAGCAAGGCCAAGGACAAATTAACATAATTTTTACCTAATATTTGCAATAAAAGCTACAGGGTGTTGAACACATCTGCTCAAATTTGAACAAGTTTAAATGAATAAATATCTTTTTTTTTAAATGTATATTTTCATGTTATTTAATAGAGTAATAAAAACCCTAAAAGGTTTGTTCAATATATCCTATACCTATTTATAATAGTTTTTGAGATATTTCAGTTTTTCTTATTTTCCATACTTTTTTACAGAAATAGTCTTCATTATCATAGTAGCCATGTAAAATAATAAAAAGAAACTACAGAAACAAACAGAATGTGGTTAAATATGATGAAATACATTATTCGTTATATTACGACGGCAATAGTTTAATTAAACATAATGTGAAAAAATTAACACAACAATAACGACAAGGCAAATACATATTTACTTTTATACTAAATTGAAACAAAAAAATTACCTATTAAATACTGAGATTAATTATTTCTTTTTAATAAGTGTTCGAATAAACGACCCTCTTGGGCAATGCACAAATTTAGTCTTTTTTGCAGATTTTCTCGGACCCTGGACAAAATTAGTGGCGTTATTGTTCTACAGGTATCCTTAATCCTGTTTCGCATATCTTCCACTGTTGTTGGTGGATTAACATACACCTTATTTTTAATATAACCCCATAGGAAGAAATCTAATGGGGTGATGTCGCAAGACCTTGGTGGCCACTCAATGAAACCCCCACGTCCAATCCATTTTTGCGGATATCGTTGGTCCAAAAACGCACGAACTTCACAATGGTAATGCGGAGGCGCACCATCGTGTTGGAACCACATACTGTCGAGCTCATCCCTATCGAGACCTTGAAGCAGTTGGGGTAGTTCTTCTTGTAGAAAGTTCAGGTAATTATGGCCATTTAGTGGTTCATTAAAAAAGTGGGGTTCAATAATTCGATTATGATGAATACCACAGCAAACATTTAATGACTAGTGGTTTTGATGTTGCACCTCTCTAATCCAAAATGGGTTTTCTGTGGCATAATAATGCATGTTGCGTCTATTTACGGCACCGTTACTTCTAAAAGTAGCTTCATCACTAAACATTACCTTGCATAATAAATTTGGATTTAATTGAATCTCCGCATTTATTGTACGACAAAAATTTACACGACTTTCAAAATCCTGTCCATGCAATTCTTGGTGTAATTCTATGTGATATGGATGATACCTATATTTCTTGGTAGTACGATTAGCGGTGGATTGTGATGTTTCCCATAAGGCTGCTGCTAGACGGCTACCAATATAAGGATTTTCCTGAACATTTAACAATACTTGTAGTTCTTTTTCTTCATTAGTTACTGGTTTGTTGACCACTTTACGTTTTGGATAATCAACAGTACCAGAAGAATCAAATCTTTGCATTAAGTTTTGAAAAGTATGGGTATTAGGCTGGCGTCGATCAGGATACTTCATTTTGTAAATTCTTGAGCAAGAAGGCAATTTTTTTGAGCCTCTCCTATTGTATAAATCATATCTATTAACTCATTTTTGGAAAATTCATTTTACAATATAAGATGAATGCAAAAAAAACCAAACTACACAACATAAAAACCAAAAGAAGGGATTGCGGTTATAAATTTGACACACAGAAAAATGTTCTTTTACATTGTTTTTGCCATGGCTACTATGATAATGAAGACTATTTCTGTAAAAAGTATGGAAAATAATAAAAACTGAAATATCTCAAAAACTATAATAAATAGGTATAGGATATATTGAACAAAACTTTTAGGGTTTTTATTACTCTATTAAATAACATGAAAATATACAGGGTGTACCATTTAAAAAAAAAGATATTTATTCATTTAAACTTGTTCAAATTTGAGCCGATGTGTTCAACACCCTGTAGCTTTTATTGCAAATATTAGGTAAAAATTATGTTAACTTGTCCTTGGCCTTGCTAAATTCCAAATTTGAATATATTTGTCACAAAATTGAAAACGTTATTTAGGATTGAATTGATGCTTGAAAATGTGACTTTTTTTCTTTAAACTTAATTATCTCAGAAACTATAAAGTTTTGTTATAGTAAACCCTTAATAGAAAAGATTTAAAATTATAAGCTAAATCGAAAATATGATTCGTATATAGGGTGTTCTATTTAAAAAAATACAACTTTATGCTGTCCTAATTTTTTGGCTCACCCTGTGGAGTCCTAAATATTTTTAAAATCTGCGTAAAAATAAACTGTATCAAACAATAAATATAGTTTCTTTGTTAATTTCACCGAAAAGGCACAAACCTACTTCATCCAATCGTTGACTCACCCTGTATATGACAGTAATAATATATTTTTAGCGTTTTACAACACAATCATTAGCTGCAATCTCAAAGTTTAAAGGAACCGATATTTGAGAAATAATGATAAAGAGAACATTTATCTGTGCGGTTTGATCCCTGCTATACCCGTTTAAAAGCGCAGATCACGAAAACCCGAAGCTGAAGCTGTATATTAGGATAGTTCTTATGCATAAAAGCTAAAGGTAAAAAGGGATCATGTTGTGAAAGAAATATCGGTATGTAGTAATCTTCAAAGGTAAATACACAAGGCATGAAAACATATGGAATTAACACCAAAAGACCAACGCGGTAAACAGTTATAGATCACAAAGCTGCGCTTAATTGAAGGTTATCACATTATAGTATTCAAGATACCAAAAAATTATACCTACCGGAAGTCTAAACATTAAAAAAATGCACATAATGTATCATGAATTATTTTTCAATGTAAAAGTCTCTTATGAAACATACAGAATGATTTTTAATACCAAATTTAATATAAATTTTGGTTTTCCACGTAGTAACATTTGCAGCGCATGAGTAAATATACTGAGAAAGAAGAAAAACTTAGAAAATGAAATAAGGAAATTCGATGTAGAAAACGAAGTGCATAAGTAGAGGCTCAAAGATTTTATGATGAAAAAAGGAAATTAAAGAATAAAACAAGAACTACCAAAGATTTTGTAGCAATTGCGCTACTCGTAGATTTCTAGAAAAATAGATATCTACAACTGTGCCAACTAATGACGTCAATTACCTACGACAGCTTAGTATGTATTCATTAACAATACATGTTCTTTCATCTGGCATCTCCCTCTTTTATACTTATCTTGAACATTTTACCAACAAAGGATGAGATGAAGTTGCTACGTTCCTTTATGATTCTATCGTTAACAACCTAGATGCACAAGTGAAACACTTACTTATTTTATATGGTTCTGTGGGTGGTCAAAACAAAACTTTATAATGTTTAGATTCATGCATTATGTGGTTCATACCACTAAACGGGTAGAATCTATACAAATTATATTCCCTATCAAGGGACATTCGTACTTAGAATGCGATAAAAGTATGAGACTTACAAACTTAAAAACAAAATGTAAATACCGAATGATTGATATGAATTACTTCGCAACTCTAGAAAAAATTCTTTTCCTTTAATTATAATTGAAGTGAAACCCACTATGGTGAGAGATTGGACAACATTTTTAAAGCTTAAATTTGTATCAATATGTGCTTTTCCCATTCAATCCATAAAAGAAATTGTATGCTAAAAGGATCATTCACGATTAATAAATTATCGTTCCAGTTATAACGGCATTTGGCTTCAAAGTTCAATAATAAAAGCTCAGAAGAAGTCTCTAAAAAGTAGTCTGGCACACAACGAGTTTGATCTTCCTTTAGCAAAATACAATAGTATGTTACCAAACATTGTTAATACGGATAAATTGACTTCCAAATATTCGTTTTTTTTTTTGTAATTCTAGATTTGCTTCCAGTTAACGAACAAAAGTATTTAGAAATGATGAAGTTGAAAGAATTTTGCAAAAATCCAGATGCTGCTTTATTCTGTGGAGACCTTCCCCAGTAAGTACAGAAAAAGAAAAATAAATAAAAAAGAAAATGAAGGTAATTGATAGAAGTTCACTACTGATGACCTGATAATAAAATTTTATTAATCTACTTGATAAAAATGCCGGACTTGGAAGGACATTCCTTGTTTTATGCCTGTAGTCCCGAATATGTGCGGATATTTTCATTTAATTTAGCAAAAACTAAGTTTATTTTATGACTGGTTTTGTTTATTTCAATTAATAAATATTTTTTCAAATCCATTGCAAAGTTTTAAAATAAAATGAACAATAAAAATTTAAATTTATTTAAATGTTGTTTCAGTGGCATTCTCTGTTTTATTCCCGTACCCTTCAAATATTTTTAATAGAAAAATAATAAAAAACAATAATTTAAATTAAGAAATTTTTAATTAAATGTTCGCATTGTTTTCCTTTGGTCACGTGACAGTGTCCAAGTTTTTTTTTAAATTGGGAAAATACTTTCCGTAGATGGTGATGAAGGATTTCATGCACTGCTTTGATATTCTGTTTTCAAAGTCCTCTAAAGGCTTCGGTTTTGTACTATAGACTACAATCTTTAAATGACCCCAAAGGTAGAAATCTATAGGGTTTAGATCAGGTGATCTAGGAGGCCGTTCATTGGGCCCTACTTTACCTATCCACTTTCAAGGTAACGTTTCATATAAATAGTCTCTGGCATGTCCAAAAAAATTCGGTGGCACTCCATCTTGATGATACCAAATGTGGTTTCCTAATATGAAGTACATTAATTAAATCGGGTATAATTAGTGGAAAATTTAAGTAAAAATTAGCCGTCAAATTTTTGTGACGAAAAACAAGTCTCATAATGTCATTTCCAATGATTCCTGATATTGCGTATGGTGTTCCATCGTCGAATGAGGAGTATAGTCAGACCAATGCCGGCAGTTATTCCTGTTAACAAAGGCATTAAAACAGAATATGACTTCATTAGAAAATCAGATTGTAAGTCTAAAATGTCCATTATTTCTTGACAAAATTGCGCAGGTCTACCAGAATCGCCTTCTTATACTTTTTGAAGCAATGTTACTTTATAAGGGTGCATTTTATTTTGTTTGAGTATTATTCTAATAGATATTTCCGTATTATCGTATACAAAAGCAAATTTTGGTACAGATGCTCGTGGTTTCTCTTAGTGAGCGAGCATATCCAAGGATTTCTTGTCATTGATAGCAACCTTCGAACACAATGTCTTTGGTAGGTTTCCTGCATTACCCATATGTTAAAAATTATGGAATTTCTAGTTTATTTGATAATTAAAACAGCAATATCACTAATCAGAAACTAATGTTTGTCAGGTTTGATAGATTATCAAAACTTATTTAGATCAATACCTGTTAATTATGGAAATTAAAAATTTTAATTAGGAGGTAGGATATAACGCTAGGAAAAGGATATTACACAAAAAAGTGTCCTGAGTTAGAAGCGAAACCCATCAATTCCTATGGATTTTGTCGTGTTATCTTTAGTTTTTACATAACCTCAAAATGTTCGAATTTGTAAAAAAATTTCGTTTTTTCCAAATGACATAATTTTTTTAAATTAGAAATAGGCGAAAAGTACAGTTTGACGTGTTTTGCACCGCATTTTTAGGACGGTCATTTCTTAAGTTCAATAACTGCAGGTAAATCACTGAAAATGTCGAATTTTAGGTTTTTGGAACTTTGACTTTACTGCTACTCCCCTAATTTACACAACATCGTGAAATTTGTTCTTTATAACTGGTAATTGATCAGTTGATCACTCACACTTCTGTCTGAAGATTAAAGGTCGTTAACTAGACAGTTTCATAACGCTTAGTCCTTGTGCAATTACATGAGCAGAAAAACATTATAGCAACATGTTGCTAGGATGTCTTCTACTTTTGTCTGCAGTTTCGTGATTGAGCAAGACTGCAAGCAAAACCTACAAAGAAAAATAAGACCACTCTTAACAAAAGCACACAAACACCACCATCGGAGTGCTATTTAACGTACAATGCTTCCAAAACATCAAGGAGCGAAAGGATTGGTGGATATTGGTAAGCAGCTCGATCAACAAATAATAAATTTACGTTCATATTTCCGCAGATTTGTGGACTCTTCCCCACTACATCGAGCAATATGCGAGAGAGACGATTCAACGCCGCTACAGCTGAGGTAACAGGATATTGCTCCTCACCACCAAGCAGACCAAGAGAAGTTACAAACCTGGCTACAGAAATCACCTCATGGACGGCATCCAAACGAGGACAAACAGGACAATGTCGATAACTCAGCGTCGCACTACTGATTGATTTCAAGAAATATGTCTCCGGAAATGGAAGGCTTTCTATCTAAGACGAAGTTATTCCGACAAGAAACTATCGGAAGTTCACCATCAGAGTTCCCTCAATAGAAAACGACCAATGTAGAAATGGCTGTCGAACATCAAAGATAGTCCAGCACATAAACGGACGATGTCAAGCATCTGCAGCAACGAAGAATAAGAAAAGACACGACTCAGCCGCCAAGATACTTCACCAAGAGTTAGCAGATAAGATAAATTTATTTCAGGTCAAAAAAATGCCTTACAACAAATACAACCCGGAGCCTATTCTTGAGAACAACGAGTTCAAGCTATATTGGGACCGAACGGTTCGAACGGATCAGACAGTTGCTCATAATAGACCAGACATTATATTAATAGATCAAATTTCGAGGCAAACTACATTAATTGACATCTAATAACAACTTAAGACCAAAATACAACGAGAAGATCGCCAAATACAGAGATCTGGAGGTGCAAATTCGAAGACAAAGGGCAATGAACAGCGTCTACGCGATTCCCATAATTTTATCAACAACTGGAGTGATACCAAGGAACCTCTTGCAGAACTTCAAAGGACTGGATCTTAGTGAGCATCGGTATAAACCGATTCAAAAAGCAGTTCAGGTTAGTATATCTGGTATGTATCAATATTCCCTGGAGGAAGTGTAAAGCCGTTTGGCCTGTAAATCTATACAAGATTTGAATATCCGCATATGTACTAATATTCAAGCGTAGAACTTAATAAATGAGAAAAGTCTTTGATTGATATTATTTTATGATAGGGAAAAGTAATTGAAAAATTGTAAAAGATGTGAAAATCTCAAGGAAGGCAGATATAGAAAGCGACCACAACTTGGTAAAACTGGGCATGAGAAAACAAAAAGAAAAAAAAAAGAAAGATTAAAACAAAAAATAAATTTGAAAATTAAATTGATAAACTGAAAAAAGTGGAATACTTAAAGAAATATCAGGAAATATTGAATAGAAAATTAGAGATACTAAACGGAAATCGAACAGACATGGAATAAATTCAAAAACAGCATGTTAGATTCAGTAATGGACTGCTCTGCAGATACAAGAATAACAAACAAGCATATAAAGAGAAGAAAATGGTGGACCACACAAATAGAACAAATTGTAAATGCAAAAAAAGATAGGTAAAAATTATATATAGGAACAAAACGTTTAGAAGAATACGAAAAATACAAGGAAAATGGAAAACGTCAAGAGAGAAATTTCGAAAACAAGGCAGAAGCTATTGATGAAATTTCGAAAGAAAATGACCTAAAACTACAAAGAAAGCTAAAAACTATTTTATGATACACTAAAAAAAGTAAGAGGAAAGCAGTAATAAAATGTGATTAATTAAAAAAATATGTATAAAGGAGGATACTATATGACAGAAAAAGTAAAATAATGGACAAATGGTGACTAAATGGTCTTGAATTGACAGATATAGACATGGAGAAAGAAGAGGGGGGACAAAAAATGGGTGATAGAGAATATAAGACAAACATAAGAAGAAAAAATTGTAGAGTATAAGAAAAATTAAAGTGGGAAAGATACTTGGAAGGAACAACATATTACCCGAGGAGAAAAATAATAAAATAAATAAAAATACCAAATTTAAAAAATATAATTTCCGAAAGGATGGAATTCGGGAATAATATTCAAAATATATGGAAAGGGTGATAAAAGGAATTGTGTTAACTATAGATGAATTACATTGGAAAAATAACTGAGGATAGTATAGAAGGCGCTTAATGTGGCTTTAAGAAGGAAAGAAGCAAACGAGACCTAATTTTTGCGATTAGACAAGCAAGCGAAAAACTCATCAACAAGACCAATCAGATAAATGCTTGTTTATAGAGTTAAAAAAGATTATTGAACGTGTAAGAAAAGAATATATATTGAAGGTTTTGAAAAAATGAAGATAGATAAAAGAAACAGAAATAATAAAAGAGTTACATCAGAAAATCACAAACATATTAAGAACCAATAACAAAGTGTGTCTAAAGAATTCGCTGAGTCAATTACTGTTCTCGATAGTATTAGATGAAGCCAACAAATCAATCGAACAACTACTGCTTAATGCACCAGACATATTTAAATAAAATATAATGATCGAAAGAGCTGAAGACCTACAAAATAACCTAGAAATTTTAGATAAGTAAATCATAAAGATGAATATGAAAACAACCGAAATAATAATAATTGCAAGAGAAAGGAAAAGAGGTGACATTAAAATACGAGGAAAAAGTATAAATATCCGGCAACAATAATACCTAAAGATAGAAAAATAGCTCAAGAGATAAATGAGAAAAAGAAGAAAGCTGGAAGAATATTCTATATGGTAACAACAACGTTTCTAGGAAAAAAGGAGATCCCAAAGAGATCAAGACGAAAATAGTAGAAAAGGTGATCAGACCAAAAATAATACGTAATAGGGAGGAATAGAAAATGACAGGAAAGCACATGTGAATGCAATGAATATAAGATTTCTAAGAATATAAAATATGACCAAGAGAGATAAAATGAGAGATGAGATATAATGGAGGGATGTAGGCATATAATCAATAATGGAAAAATAGAAAAAGGACAGTTAAGGCAGTTAAGGCAGTTCAGTCATGTATCATGAATGATGAGACTAGCGGAAAAGTGTATAAGATGCGAAATGAAACGACGATGTTAGGGTAGCAGATGAAGTAGGAAGAAATAAGACAGCAAACCCAGGATAGGAAGTGGTGAAGAGAAGAATGCAGATGAGTATGAACTTGACTCCACTCGAACCTTATATCGAAAGGTAGAAAGGCCTAAGATTAAATAGGTAACCAAGTATAATTTCAAACATGGTCGATATTGACAGGAAACAAAAAAATAATTATTCTAAAGCAAGTTAATTACCTGTTTTTTGATGTTATTTATTTTCATCTTATCCAACTCCAGAACCAAGAATGGCCAAGAGCGCTGGGAACAGTCTTAAGGTGTAAATAAGAAACAGCAGACACATTTATTAAATGACATTTTATTTTCAACATATATTTTTTTGTTAAGTAGGTACAAAGATACACAAATACAAAATTTTATTTACAATATGTATATTTAATTTCTGCTCATAATGGTATTCTGTAATATTTCCATCACATTTATTTCCTTGTCATCACATTCATTTGTAAAAATATGGAGTTTAAGACTACTATGTGATCTTAACCTCTACTATAAACTAAAATTTCATTTGGTTCTTAAAGGGGCGTATGACAACTTTTTTATATTCAATTTTTATCATTTTTGATATGTAGAGCGAATCATTCTTGAGAGCAAAAATAAAAACTTTGAAGTTTTAAATCAATATCTCTTTTTTACAAATTTTGAAAAATTATTAGTAATTTGTGGCATATGCATCTTTGAGAACCAACCAAATGTAAATAGAAAAAAAATATTTCCAAATAAAATATTAAAAAGCAAATAAAAATAACTATTTTTAAGTATATTTAATGTAAATGAAAGGCAACAACAGTTTTCAAAATGTAATTGTTGAATATAGTGATATCTAACAACTGTCGCAGATGGCGGCACACTCAGAATCTGGTTTATAGGTTCCAATGCAGAAAGGTTTAAATATGAGTATGCAGATGTAGAAAGTGTACCAAAGGTATCTGGGGAAAGCTCCGACGGACCCACTGACGAATCCACCGTCGGTAGCTAGGACGAAACACCTCTTTTAGGGTCTAAAATTAGATTGTGACGAACCGATCGCTTCGACACGGGTGCGGTCTCGTTTACAACACAACCTACAGGGCGCTGGAGTGAGGGAAGCAGCACCTCGCGCCCCACGACATGATAGTTCGTATTTTAAATCGGTACGCGCTGAAAAATTTACTCTAACTCGGCAAACGAGCACCACCAATTTAACAGGCTGTTACTTAAACAATTTTCTATTTATTGTAAACACTTTTTCTCAGCTTGTATCAGTAGTAGGGAGCTACACATTTTTTAATGCGCATGTGCATGATGACGTCTCGCCTACGATTACAGAAGGAATCTTCAGGGATCTTTGCTCCATAAGATTAGAACACAAAATGACCATCCCAGTCCCACTTGATGCTCAGCGAACCGAATATTATTTGGATATTTACAAATCAAATCAAGTGGCGCGTTTCCCTTTCTCGATGCACTGGTACAAAGAAAAGATAATGACAATGTCATACTATCATACTTCTCAAAAACAATCCATCATCAACTTTTCGGAATATAGAGTTCTTTTAATATGTAACGACAATCACTGAAATCAAAAACAGAAAAACTGTCTAATGCTCCGAGAGAAAACGGATACTGCGCTAAAGATATTAGACCTTCTTTCAGGAAGTATAGAAACCCAACTACTCAATAAAATGTCATAAATGTATCCCAGTTTTTGTCGCCCTGTATAATAAGAACTTTGGACAACGTTTTTTACATACCTTTAACTACTGATTCGTATTGCTGGCACGACTGAATGGAGAACTTCATTTGGAGTTCCTCCAGAACGCTTTTCACGATTTAGTATAGTACTGACCCCTTGAAATCCGCCAAAACATGCACTCTGGGGTACCACCTAATTTCGGTGTTGCTGTGCGGGGGCACTTGAATAACGTCTATCCAAATCATTGGATAGGTAGAAGAGGACCTTATTGCGTGGCCTCCTCGATCTCCCAACCTAACGCCGTTGGATATTTGTCTGTGGTGACACCCCCAAACCTGGATGTATTCCACGATGATCGATAATAGAGAGGAACCTCTACGGGAAATCTCGTTTCGTCATGATCAAATAAGGAACAATGCTGAGTTAATGTGGCGGGTACCGCAGTCTTCAATTCGTCGTGCCCGCAAGTGTATCTGACTTCACGGCGCTCATATGAAGTTAGGGAAATAACAGTGTAAATAAAATGACGTTTCTTCGAAAACGGTTAGGATTAGCGACATGAATGAAAAGTATTTAATTCTTAGTCTATAGTTAAAGGTATGTAAAAAGTGTTATCCAAAGTTCTTATCATAAAGGGCGTAAAAAAATTGGGGTCATGAGTATCACAGCTAGTCCGTTCAGGAGCGGATCCAGCCTCCCTCTTTGGGGGGCGGTGATATCACAAAAGTACAGTATGGCAAGCGAAAATAAGTTGTCGACGGGGGGGGGGGGGAGACACCAGCAACATTCCTATTTTTAGTGTAAAAGGAAGGCGGGTCTATTTTTCGGACTTTGAAGCTCTTGGAGACGGGGGATAATCGGAAGAAACACAAGTTACCCACAGGAGGGGGATGCCAGCAACATACACATTCCTAGTATAAGAGGCAGAATCGAGTTTATTTTCCTAAACTCAAAGCTCTTGGAGAAGGGCTATTGCAAAAAAAAACAAGTTGTCAACGGGGAAGGGGGGGGAGTGCCAGCAACATACACATTCCTAATATGAAAGGCAGAATCGGTTCTATTTTCTTGAACTTAAAGCTCTTGGGAGAAGGGAAGGCGATCGCAAGCATACACATTCCTATACTCTACTCAACAACTAGAGAAAGTTATCAAACTGTTACCGAAACCTCCACGTACCTACTCCAGTGCCTCAGATAACTGAGAACTGCCGTAAATCTAATTATATTTAATTATATTTAAATATTATAAGCTTTTATAAATTTACTGCGATAATAAAATTTCTGATACTTCAATTCAATTTCGGTCAGTGAACAAAGGACACCTTACAGTGTGTCCTTAGTAATTTATGTTGTTTACGCTTGTTTTTATATATTATTTGAGATTAGTGAGATACCCAAAAGATATGGCTTCCATCTTCCACTTCCAAAATCGTTAAACCAGGGCATTTTTTCCTCAATGAAAAACTCATTACGATGAATGTTTATGATGCCTTAAGGTATCCATATCTAAACAATAATGTTAAAAACTATGTTGAGATGTGTTCTAACATGACAGAGGTTGAAAATCTACTGTGTACCGAATACTGAAGGAGAAAAAAACGACTGGAATTGTTAGTACTCCCAAGCCACATTCAATCACAGGCGGACGAAAAACCTCGTTGGAAGAAGAGATGTAAACTGCAATAAAAGGAGTTGTACAAACATTTTATTATTAGAAGCAGATCTCAACCGTCGACAAAATTCTAACTAAAATCAATGAAGATTGGGATTTACCTGAAATTAAAAGAACTGAACTCTGGAAATTGCTCAGAGAACTTAATTTTTGATGGAAAAAACCAGATAGGAAATCTGTTCTTATACCGGGTGTCAACGAATCTATTTGACAAGTCATAATTTCTAGAGTATTATGTGTATCAAAATGAGAATTGGTACAGGTAAATGTTATGTGAAGAGGAGAGTTTTAGCATATTTTCCACTTTCCGGTCACTTCCGGTTGCACCGGAAATGGCCCCGGTTTTGAATTCTTAAATAGAACACCCTGTATATTTTAACATCTTTGGATTTCTGAGACAATTCTAGATCAGAATGTGACATTTTAAAAACTTTTTACGCCTACTTCATTTTTTTAGAGCCACTTTTAAAATTGCATCTAGGTGACCATGATCCGACCCAAACTAATCTAACGGCCTTAGGTGAAGTCAAAAAAATACAATCGCAAAGTTTTAATGACTAGTATAAAAGACAGGAATTGGATTAAAAATTTAACAAAATTAACAAAAAACTAACAAAATAAACTAATAACTTAGACGACGCACTTAAAATATTTGAAAGTACAGTAGCTGAATTTGTTAAAAAGTTTAGTGTAGTAAATGTTCAAAGTGCATTCCTTCTTTTTCACGACACATTTCAGCTCATTCAGTTGTTTCTCTTAACACGTTTTGTAGCATTTGGGGCGTTATACTTCTAAATGCCCGTAAAATTCTTTCTTCTAATATTTCAAGAGTAGCTGGGGCTGCTCCATAGTAAACCCTTTCTTTAACATATCCCCAGACAAAGAAATCGAGCACAGTAAGATCCGGTGAGCGGGCTGGCCACCGTACCGGACCATTGGTTGCAATAATTCGATTATTAAAATGCTCTATTAAATAATTAAGAACTTCTCTAGTATTGTGAGGCGGTGCTCCATCTTGTTGAAAGTAAATTCGCCGTAAAACTGCTAAAGGTATATCATTGAGATGATTTTCGATTTCATTTTGAAGAAAACCTACGTATCTAACCCCTGTTAACTGACCTTGAAACAATATTGGCCCAATTATTCTGTTTCCAACGATACCAGCCCAGACATTGACGCTAAATCTTTCTTGAAAATTGCCCTCTCTCATTTCATGTTGATTTTGTTGGGCCCAGTACCGAGTATTTTGCTTATTGAACATACCATTATTTGTAAATCGGGATTCGTTGGAAAATAGAATAAAATCGATAAAATTTGGGTTAACTCTATGATTTTGAAGCAGCCAATCACAAAACACTACCCGTCTATCACCATCCTCAGTATACAAATGTTGATGTAACTGATATTTAAATGCTCGATATCCATGCTTTTTCAGTATTTTTCTTGCTGATTCATAACTTATCCCCAGTTCTTGACTAATTTTTCTTAACGAAAGTGTTTTATCAACCTCAACCATAGCAAGTACATTAATCTCAGTCTCTTCATTTATGATAAACCTCTGTTCTGCCTCTTGATTTCCTATTTGCCTAAAACGAGTCTCGACATACGAAAAATACTGATGGGCTGGATGTTGCCGATTCGGATATCTATGAGCATACAACTCGGCAGCATTCCTTGAATTTCTATGACACTCTCCAAATATTATTAACATATCCACTTTTCCACTTTGAGTATACATTATTTTAACGAAAACTTAAACTAAACTTAACGAAAATTAAGAAACTTTTACGTCTGTTCTTAGAGCGTATGTCACTGTCATTATCTACTTAAGTGAGTGCTTTGTTTTCCAAAGAAGACTTGATAAAAACAGTTGCAAATTATTATGCATCATGGCTGTTCATGGCGCACTTGTCATAAGTAAATAAATTATCCAGTATTTTGCTTAATAATATTTAATTTCTGTTCTTATGTCTAATCCAATCGCAAATAAATTAGTACCGTTAGATTCGTCAAAGAATGCTTTTTTCGAAAAGTAGTTGTCAAAAAGGGGTCGCCATTTGAAAATTAATAGTTAGAAATGAAAACGTAATTTTGTGAACTTGTCTTATTCCTGTCTTTCATACCAGTAACTAAAACTTTGCGATTGTATTTTTTTGACATCACCTAAGGCCCTTAGATTAGTTTGCGTCCGATCATGGCCACCTAGATGCAATTTTAAAAGTGGCTCTAAAAAAATAAAGTAGACGTAAAAAGTTTTTAAAATGTCACATTCTGATCTAGAATTGTCTCAGAAATCCAAAAATGTTAAAATATACAGGGTGTTCTATTTAAAAATTCAAAACCGGGGCCATTTCCGGTGAAACCGGAAGTGACCGGAAAGTGGAAAATATGCGAAAACTCTTCCCTTCACATACCATTTACCTGTACCAATTCTCATTTTGATACACATAATACTTTAGAAATTATGACTTGTCTAATAGATTCGTTGACACCCGGTAGATCGTCCCGAAAATGTCCGTTGGAGAAGAAAATATCTTTCTCAAGTAAAAGGTAGAGTTGCTAGAAATAACACAACCTACGAAATTAGTAATTTAATTAAACTTTTGGAAGATTTTTTAGAATAAAGTTATTGCGGCAAACTGGGAAAAATCCATAAAATAAAAGAATAAAACAAAATGTGGAAACTCGTTTACTCTAAATGATAATCCGCATCCACAGAGACGTCGTGCAGTGCGTACAGAAGAAGTCATTACTGCTGTAGAGCGTAGCGTAGAGGAAGACCGGAATCAGTCTATCCGCCATCGTGCACAAGAATTGGATATGTGTCCATTCACTTTATGGAAGATTTTGCCGAAAGATCTGGGTTTACGTGCTTACAAAATCCAACTCGTGCAAGAATTGAAGCCACACGATCACCTAGCAAGGCGTAGATTCGGTGAATGGGCCCAAAACAAGATTGCCGTTGATCCCAATTTTCATAAGCGAATTTTGTTTAGCGATGAAGCTCAATTTTGTTTGAATGGATACGTCAATAAACAAAACTGCCGTATTTGGAGTGATGATAATCCTCAAGTGTATGTTGAGACATCGTTACATCCAGAAAAACTGACTGTTTGGTGTGCTTTATGGGCTGGTGGAATCATTGGTCCGTACTTCTATAAAAACGATGCTGGTCAGAAGGTTACAGTCAATGGTGCCCGCTATAGAGCCATGATTACCGACTTTTTCGTTCATCAATTGAACAACTATGATGTGCAGGAGCTGTGATTTCAACAAGATGGCGCAACATGTCACACAGCTCGTGCCACAATTGATTTATTGAAGGAAACGTTTGGTAACCGCATAGTTTCACCATAGAAGAAATATACCAAGAATTCCTATCCTGTGCTATAATTTTGACGCTCCTAAATGGTACGCCAAACTGGTACGCCGTCTCATTCATAAAAAGTAATTTACAATATTGTCAATAACTGATATCTATATCAGTATTTTAATGTGTTATACACACTTTTGTTAGAAACAAGTATAAAAGATTTAAATTTTCGGATTTATCAATGACCGAGTTTTAATACTTAGCGCTTCCAATCCTCCCATAAGAATGAGCCGTCTTAGTATAATTCGTCAATGGTGTCACGTTTCGGACCCGTGAATTGGCCTTCAAGATCGTGCGACTTAACGCCGCTAGACTATTTTCTGTGAGGATATGTGAAGTCGCTAGTCTACGCCGAAAAGCCCGAAACGATTGATCACTTGAAGGACAACATTCGCCGCGTTATTGCCGATATACGGCCACAAATGTTGGAAAAAGTCATCGAAAATTGGACCTCCAGATTAGACTACGTCCGAGCCAGCCATGGCGGTCATATGCCAGAAGTCATATTTGAATTATAATGCCAGAAGGTTATCTTTCGAATAAAGTAAATTTTCCATTTAAAATTTCTATACCTCTATAAAAAACACCCTTTACTATAGTGAGATTTTGATAAGCTTTTATTGTTTCTGATTCATGACATGTAAGTACAAAAATCAATATAATTTATTTCCTGGTTGAATTAGATACCATTTTATGAAAAACAAAGGTTATGGTTGGATTATATATAAATATTTAATTTAATGGGAGGTCTATAAAAGAGGAAATAATATTTACTTTGCGCAGATAAAAACAAACATTTAAATACTAAATAAAAAACGCTATTAACATTATATATAAATTTATAGATAAGCCTTGTTCTTTTTTAGACTTCCTAATGACTTTTTTATAAACAATTTTTTTGTATAGTAATACGACATATTCCTCTGACACCCTGTCTCAGTATTTAAAGTATTTATAAATATTTATTAATTAATAGTTAATCTGATATTTTAAAATGTTTTAGCACCATAGTTGGTCTCGTTCGAAAAACTAGTTTTTAATATGGATCGAATTTAATGCTTGTGTAATGGTAGAATTATTATAATAAGTTGTTGTATTGTATTACGAGTTAAAAACTTGAACTGGACATATTTTAGATTAAAGTCCAGTTCCGTATTTTCCGTTTTAAGAATCTAGTTTAGTATCATGATTTTTTTCAGCTTTTGTTTAAAATATTTCTTTCTGGTGAAAAAAAAAACATTTTATTAATAAAACCCGATTTTATGGTTCCGCAGCCTCCAAAAGTCATAATTATTTCGTCATGTCCGTTCATTTTTTCATCCGTATGTGACAACTGTAACTTCAACATTTTCCCTCTTTGTAATAATAACGTTTGTTAAATTATTTAAAATGGCTTTCTGTTATGGAATATTTTGCTCCGATTTCAAATTTTCAAGAATTTTTTGTAATAAGAAATATAAAGTTCAAACAGTTGAAAAGTGATTAGTTTGATATAATTCATTTACATGCATTAATCTAAATCAAAATGTAGTTTTTAACCAATTTCCACTGTATTTTGCTTAAGGAACATCATTTTTTAGTGTCCAGCAATTTTGAATTTCATTTTTCCTGGTAAAATTTTTCTATTGTTGAAATATCTTGATAAAATCGCTAGAGATTTTCAAGAAAATAGTTTAAGACTGAATTCAGAAAATGTATTTGTAGGGAAATATTACATTTCAGAGCTTTATTTATAATTCTGAAGCCGTTCTGGAAAGCTCTCTATAGTTTTCAGCTTTTCTATTGCACAAAAGATCAGTAATAACCTTACGAAAAGATTTTCTTCAACATCAGGATCTTTCATCAGCTCCTCTATTTGTGACAAATATACCTTCTTTTATTTAAGTCTCACTGATCCTGGGGAATTTGTTTTTTAAGTACAGAAAACTTAAGACTCCTTTTATCCATTGCCTTAAGAAAAGTTTTCATTAATCCGAGTTTTAACTGCAAATAAGCTAAGAAGTTAAATTTTTTTATCTAGAAATCAGATTTCTTTTAAGCCATTATGACATAATGGTTATTTATTGCGATCTTTGTGATTATACTCGACAAAATGACAAAATTTGGTATATTCTTGTTAGAAACCTAACAAAAGTGTAACTTTCGCCGCACATATTGTTGGCATTGTATCTTCGATACCCAAATTTTCATATTGTCATACGTTTCTTTTACATGGGCTGCATAGGCAAGGAAAATCCAATGTTTCTCATTTCCAGTATGAAGACCAACGGTTTTTAAACTGAGTTTAGAAGAATCTAGACACTGCGACAATTACAAAAATCTAGGACTAACTATCACACGGAGGTATTGACAGGGGAATAGAAGAAAGAAACAATCAAGGAAGAATAGCCATCACACGCCACAATAGTGTATTGTGGGACCAAACAATTTCTAACACAAATAAACACCGAATATACAACACGATTATCAAAAGCATAACTACCTATAGCTGCGAAGTATGGACGCTGAAAGAACGAACCAAAAAGACACTAGAAGCTACAGAGATGGACTTCTGGAGGTGCTCAGTCGGAAGATCCAGGTTAGAAAGAATTACCAACGACGGAATCAAACAAATTATAAACGTGCAACATTTAATCGTAGACGAAATTGGAACCCAGCAGTTGAGATGGTATGGACATGTACAGCAAATGCCAGAGAAAAGACTACCGAAAACAGATCTTAGAGTGGGCACCCCATGGAAGACGGAAACAGGAAAGGCAACGTCTTAGTTGGAGAGACGGAATCCGCCGAGAGATGAGAACTGGAAGAGCATCTCCACTTCTAGGATCATACTGGTTTTCTAACTCACTCAGTAATGAATAAACATGAGTAGAATACAGTAAATTGCTTTCTGAAGGGAATAAGCGTTGGAGTGTTGTTCTCGTCGACGATAAGAAGAAATTGTGGCTCCCTTCTCAAAGATATTCCAACCCATTAATTTAGACGCTAACAATTCTTCCTGACTCTTTGACAAGTTTTGATCACAAACTAGATCATTGAGTTCAGACTGATTGATTATATGAGATTTTGTAGAGGTTCTAAAAAATCACATAAATCTTCATCGCAAGAGTTTACTAAATGTAAATTCAAGTGACGCTGTGATTGAAAACTCGAATAGGCCTGATAGCTGAAAGTAGGTTGGAATATTTAATGGTCTTCTTGGTCTTGCTTATTATCCCAGGAATTTTTTTAATGCAGGAATATCCGTACATGGAGTGGTCGTTCAGTTTCGTCCATATTATTGGAATTGCAAATGGCATATGTCACGACTTTTCGTTGACCGAACCACTAAGTAATGTTACTCAAGATGCACAGCAAATATGAAGAGCCCAAAATTTGTTCCTATCACCAATTCGACACCCGAAATAAAGTTTATTCAGGGAGTAATATTCCTTCTTTGGAATTTCCAGGTTAATTAACCATCCACAAAACAAAAATTGTTTGGATGGTTTTCATAATTTTGAGTCATATTTGCGCGCAACGTAAATACGAGTAGTTCACTATAAATTAATACAAACACCTTTTTAATTTGACCCAAGAGTGTTAACTAATCTGTACTAACTCACTTAAACAACGCAACGAGATTATCAAGTTCGCCAGGTTTGTTTTGACAGGTCTGACATGTATTTGACATATTTATTTGAATCTATACCTAATATTGTACTGCTGGCTTGTATGGGAATATTGAGTGCGATGTAGACTGCTCCTACTAGGGCTCTGGAGGTCCTGGTGAACCTACCTCCTTTTCGCTTATATATAAAGGAGGCCATGAAGGCTGTGTATCATCTTCGTTGCGTAGGGCAGCTCAGAATTGGAAGGGGAGTCTACTCAGGTGTCTCGGAAAGCCTGGTGAAGAGCTATCCATCACTTCCCATGCATACATATGGCGCTGCTTTTAAAACTCAATCACTCTTTTGAGATAATTTTGCCAAACAGAGAGGATGTGGAGGAGAACTAAAATCTCCAAAGAAATGAATCCTGGTGGTTTACAGATTGATTTTGACAAGATGAAGGAAATGGAGCTGGAGTGTTCGGCCAAGCACGGGAGTCAAAGATTTGTACTGTTTCGGGCAACATGCGAGAATCTTTACAGCGTAAATTTATGCTCTTCTGCAGTGTGGCAATCTTTGTGAAAGTGACATAAATAATAATAAGAAAATAAACATATACTCGCCATTGGGGTCTGAATGTATGTACTGAACAGTCTGACAAGGAATGGATGCACACAATGGATACACGGGAATGAAAAAACGGACCCTTTGACAAAGATGGGGCTCGGTATTGAACCATATAAACCTAAACCAATTTGCTTTGTACGCGAGAAGTTTCTATTGGTTTTGGCTCATCATGAAATACCCATACAGTCAACTGCTGTTATCTTTCGAGATCATGCCCATATATCCAAGACTCATCACTTGTCATGATCTTATATATGCTTTTTAAGCACCATAATTATATTTTTTGAGCATTTCTTTGCGCCATTTGGCAATAGCCTTTTTTTTGAGCAATTGTCAAGTTATGCAGAGTCGTACGCGAATATAGCTTTCTGAGGGACAAATGTCCATGCAATATGTTATATACACTGGTATTACTAATATCCAGGGATGTCTCAATCTCACAATACGTTACATGACGTTCTTGTTTGATCATTTCACACACAGCATCGATGTTTTCTTGCACAACTGTCAAGATACAATTTTCCACTTAAGTTCACTAAAGTGTAAGTATTTTTGCAAATACTCTGGTTATGGGCAACACAGTATAATTTCCCCTAAGTATTTCCTAGAGATTCTATGAATAAAAGCATTTCATAAAGTACAGGTTAAGACCATTATTAGGTATTTCACTATACTGTGCTGAATCTACTGCTATCTTTTTTTATTCAGGTAGATCTCGTTTTTTTTTCCTGTCCACTATCATTTAAGTGGAATTGTGTGTATGTTGAGTTGCAGGAAATTTATTCCTTTATTTGAAACGAATTTTTTAAATTTAAATATAACTATTGGGATACTTATTTAATTTTCTTATGCTAATATTAACGAATTGACTTAGGCAACACATTTATTTCCAATTTTTGCCAATTTTTTTGGGATTCTGATATGGAAAGTTGTTTGTTATACTGGTAATTTTGTTGAGTTTTTCGAGTACCTTATCTTTTGCCTGGTTGGCTGTGATGGTTTTTTTTTTATCGGGATAAACCTGAAGACAGGGATTTTGGGCAGTTTGCACGTTTCAAAGAAGGAATTCTCTTAGATTCCCTTGACATCGAGTCTACCTTCCTGGTTATCTCATTCCGTAATCTGCATACTTTTATTAATAAGAATTATACTTTATTATTGTAAGGCGTTGCGCTATAATTTGGTATATATAATCATAAAGAAAAAGAACGGATTTGTTGTAGGATTTTTAAGCTAGTAGGCTATATAGTATAAGTTTAGTTGTTAACTAATTGAATTTATTTGCGATTTTCTGTCAATTTTATGATATATTCAGCTTACACTAACAAATTTCAATAGAACATTTTATTATAACGATTTTATTTTAATTAAAGATTTTTATTATAACGAATTACTAGTGAGTTTTATTTGATTCACATGCTACTTGCGTTAGAATCTATTTATAGTTGATGGCTAATTTTAGAGAGTAAGTTAGAAAGTTAGTTCCTAACAACATCGTGGATGGTTTCTGCATTCAACCTGGCTCAGATGCAGTGGCGCCCTGAATAACCCACTCCTAGTCTGCGGCATAGGGGACAGCTCGGCATTTTTGCTCGCTGGTACCGCCACTAGCCGTCAACTGTACTTTAATTTTTGGTATCGGGCCTTTTCTTTTCCTTTTAAAAACCAGTGTAGCATTACAATCAGTTTTGGACGACCTTCATTACCATATAAAGAATTAAGTTCATCAATGCACTTTTATTGAAATAAACTACGTAAAAGTTGTAAAAACTCATCGCACGAAAATTTTACAAGTTAATTCGATTTTTAGACCGAGAGGAAATTTTGAAATTACTCTAGATATCACAAATAGCTTTCGTATGTCAACACATTTTGGGTATATATACTATCTAAAATGTTAAACTTTACAATGGATACATTAGATGGTACGTAGCAACGCTAATGTTGCAGTTACCGAAATTAAACCGCTATTTTTACACACATTTGAAATCCCTCATTTCATAACTTAAATTGTAATTAGCTGAGAGTCTTTAATATGTCTCTGTTGGTTGTGTTTTGTGATGATCTCAGTGACTCAGTAAGCAAATTTTGTGTGTGGGCTAAGGCAATTTTAGAGACGAAAATACGAAAAATTAATTAAGAAACGCTACTATATCTAAAGCATCTATAGAACCTTGAACAATGTTCGGTGAATAAATGCCTTACGAAAAATAACACATGACTAAATAGAGTTGCGAAAGAGATACCACTGTTTATGAAGAGTCTTGATCTTTTTTACAATAAAGAACTGAAGGCAGCTGTTCCGACAAAGGTGAAACGCAACTGAAGACGACCTCGATCGTTGAAGGTCATGGCCAAGATTTTTAGGAATTACCTTCCACAATGAATGGTCGATATAAAATCAACCTATTTACCGAAGTGAGATAGGCTTATTTAGAGCAGTGGGAACAAGAATAAGTAGTTATTGCAGAACAACGCAGCTGTTCACACCTACAAGGTTGCAAGGGAAACAAGCTTACTACGAAGAATGAAATTTCTTGCCCCGCAGGCCAGAATTTAAAAAGATCTTGCGAAGGAAAATGTATTAAATTGGAGGCAGATTATTTTTGAAAATCGTGGTTCTTGGGTTTAGACCGTGTCTGTTCGTAGAAAGTTCCTTGAAAAGTAAAATAAGTGGATATTCAACAAGTTGAATTAATTCTAGTAGGGTGGAGTCCATTAATGTTGTTATGTCGTAATATGTCCTATATTATGGAAAATAAATCATTAATAGGAACATTTGTATACAGAGATCTACATCAAAACTGACCAATATTTATCTTGTGGTAAAGTGTATAAAGAATACGCCTGTAAAAAACTTAACTGGGAAAAAAGGTACCTGAAAGTAGACGGCCAAAGATTAACAAATTTGAGGTTCGCAGACGACATAGTTTTGTTTTCCGATAATCTCAAGGAGGTATGTACAACGTTACATGAACTTCAGCAAGTATGCGTCAATGTGAGTCTTAAAATAAACAAAATTTATGACCAATCTGGTACCTAGTGGAAATATCAATATTGGAGACAACGAAGTGGAGCATGTGGAAAAATACATACACCTTGGACACGAAATAAAGCTCACATGGGATAATCAAACATGCGAGCTACGGATAAGAGTAAATCTGGCATGGGCAGCCTATGGAAAACTTAAAGACATCTTTAAAAGCGATATATCAATTTCTTTAAAACGTAAAAAATTGACCAATGTGTGTTTTCGGTTATGACCTACGGTGCCGAAACTTTGATGTTGACAAATGCAACTTCTAAAACGCTGCAAATAACTCAGAGAAAGATGGAAAGGTCAATGCTAGGTATATTGCTGCATGACCGAGTTAGAAATGAAGACCTGAGATGAAGGACAGAAGATATCGACGCAATTTTCCGAATTGCCACACGCAAATGGAACTTAGCTGGACATGTCGTCCGAATCAGTGATGGAAGGCAGACGAAGAGATTACTCGAGTGGAGGCCGAGATTAGATAAAACAAATAGTGGAAGACCCCCTACTCATTGGACTGACGATCTCAAGAGAATTGCAACAAATTGGACGCAAGTCGCTCAAGATAGAGCACAATGGACAAGAATAAGGGAGGCCTATGTCCAGCAGTGGACCTAAAAAGCTGGATGAAGAAGAAGAAGAAGAAGAAAGTGTATGTAGGTGAAACAGGACGGCTTATATCCATTAGGCTTAAGGAACATAAAAGATATGTGAACAAGGTACTAATTGTACCATCTACCGTTGCTGAATACCAGAATTGCTCAGGTCACAATTAATGTAGAAGAAACTAATGTGCTAACATCAGTATCTGGTTTCTTTAAACATAAGATTAGAGAATTAATCTAAATTTATAAATATCTAAAAAATATTAATAGAGGAACAAGTTATAGTCTAGATCACACATGGAAATCGATTGCAACGCTGAATTACGGTTCGCTTAGCACCAGTTGGATACAAATATTGGGTTGTTGCTCCTCGACGGTCATTCAGTGTTCTGATCTCGAGGAGACAAGATCCCTGAAGACTCCTCGTGGTGAAACATCGGATAGGAATTCCTATTTGACACGGTCTAAACCCAAGAACTATGATTTTCAACTTGACGTGAAATATTCCGTTCTTTATTAGCAGATTAGTTTTGTTATTATTTTAGTGATTTCGGGCTAAAAACTTATCAACCGTCCATTTTATATTAAAATTAATGACGTAGTCTACAGCATCAAAATCATTTCATGTGAAGTTCAACTTTTTGATGTTGCTCGTAAAACTGGCATTCAAAGGGCAAATAACATGTCTCAGGATACGAAAGGCGCTGCGCACCAGATTCACTCTCACTTAAACAGTTTGATTTATATATTTACTTTCGATTAACTCTGTATAGACAAGCACCGATTAACAATTTTTTCCCGGCAATTGGCATTTATCCCCTGTAGCGTTCGATCAACTATCGTTTATTAAATTTAATGTAGGTGTAGATTTTTAGTTATTATAAGTTACGAGCACCACCTAAAGTGATATTGCAACACAGTGACTACTGGTTACAGTAGTACGTGATTATTACTTATTGTTTAAAATTAATTTGGCCTTAGGAGTATTGGTAACGAGATAAAGTTGGTAATTTAACTGGTAGGTCGAGTTTTATTTTCGAATAAGTTCGAGTAATAGCAGTTCTCTATATGTGGTCAGTTCCGAATAAAATCTTTATATATATATATATATATATATATATATATATATATATATATATATATATATATATATATATATCCTGTGCATTTATTTTATTGTAACATGTCTTAAGGAAATTTTTAATTTTCAGGACTCTTTGAAGATCATAAGCGTTGTCCCTTGTATACAAAAGATAATGTCAAGTCCATGGAAAATGCTATCATTTTCCATGGACTCCAAATTCTTGTTTTTGTTATTGGGGAAAGTATTTGAAATAACGTTAAAAACAAACTTATTTCACATTTAGGAAATGTACAGTGAATATTGCATTTCACAATACTTTGTCTACTGGCTTTAAATTCAGGAAAATAGACCCAATTTTGCCTCTTATACTATAGTTTATTCAAGAACCAGAGAGAGTAATAAATCATTGTTTACCGTTTTTTTTTCCTCGCAAACTACCTGTGTTCGTTAGTTCGGTGTCTTTGGCAAAATCTGTTAAATACATATATTTTTCATAGGAATGGGTTAGAAATTTTATAATCAAAAACACCTGTCTATAATAATGGACTATTTGGGTTGGATAACAATAGATTTTTGGATGTGTGAAGTGTTAAAAAGGATTTTAATCCATGTCATAGGCGTTGGAAGGAGGTTTATTTTATCACTAAGTATTTATGACATAGAATATCATTTCGGTAATAAATGTAAAATAAAAAGTTTTTATAATATTATTTTATTTCTTATGATTTCTTAATAATTCCCATACATTAGAAAATATAAATAATTTTGACATATTTAACACAAATCACAACTGAATTTTTATTATTTTTAATTTTGGCGTAGAAACCGTTTTATGCACATTCAAACTAAAACTTAGCCTTATTCTCTCAAAAAATTCTAGGTTATAATTTAAATATTTACGTTGTCAAAAATATAAGAAGTTAAACATATAATAAAAAATAAATTCGTCCATATAATATTAAAATTTTTTTGGGGGTATCGGTCATTTTATTATTAATTAAAAACATTTTTAGGATGACGTTTCAGTTTATTTATTTCTTAAACCATCTGCAGCATTACAATTAAACACTAAAAAGGGATTCAAATGTAATTAATCTTTAAATGTTACAGAAAATTTAAATAATAAATTGTGTTTACGCTGGTAAACATTACGTATCTAATTTGTAATAAAAGTCAGTGAAGCTATTTTCGCTCAAATTAATTATAATTGATTTCTCTATCTCACCGATCATGAGATCGAGTTTCCTCATTTTCTTTTATTCTTTTAATATCTGGATTCTTCCCAATTTTCTGCACTAAATTTATTAAAAAAATCTTTCAAAAGTTCAATTAAATTACTAATTTTGTAAGTTGTGTTATTTCTAGCAATTCTATCTTTTACTTGAGAGAGATATTTCCTTCTCCAACGGACATTTTCCGGACGAACTATGAGAACAGATTTTAGTTAGAATTTTGTTGACGGTTGGGATCTGCTTCTCATAATAAAATGTATGTACAACTCCTTTAATTACAGTTTCTGTGGTCGAATATAGCTTGGGAGTACTAACAATTCCAGTCGTTTTTTCTTCTTCAGTATTCGGTACATAGTAGATTTTCCAACTCCTGTCATGTTGGAATACATCTCAACAGAGCTTTTAACATTATTATCGAGATATTGATATCTTAAGGCATCATAAACATTCATCGTAATAAGTTTTTCGTTGAGAAAAAAATGCCCTAGTTTGACGATTTTAGAATAAATATAGATATGGAAGCCATATCTTCTTGGTATCTCACTAATCTCAAATAATATATAAAAACAAGCACAAACAAGATAAATCACTAAGGACACACTGTAAGGTGTACTTTGCTCACTGACAGAAATTAAATTGAACTATCAGAAATTTTATTGCTGTAGTAAATTTATAAAAGCGCCCCCCCCCCCCCACTCTTCAAGAGCTTGAAATTCATAAAAATAGATCCGACCCACCCTGATTTTTTACATTAGAAATGGGAATATTGCTGGTGTCTCCCCCCCCCCCACGTCGACAACCTGCTCTCGCTTTCGTACTTTTATGATATCACCGCCCCCTCCCCCCAAAGAGAGAGGCTGGATCCACCTCTGGGTGAAACAGGACGGTCTATATCCACTAGGCTTAAGGAACGTGAAAGATGTATAAAAAAGAAACAACTAGTTTAATCTGCAGTAGCTGAACATCAGCAATGCTCAGGTCATACTTTTAATGCAAAAGAAACTAAAGTGCTAGCATTGGTGTCTAGTTTCATTAAACGTAAAATTAGAGAATAAATCGAAATTTGTAAATATTCAAATAATATTAATACAGTCTACATCACATGTGGAAATCCATTGTAACGCTGGATCACATTTCAAGCACCAGTCGGGCTATTGTTTCTCAATAGTCATTCATTGTTATAATCTCGTAGAGTAAAGATCCCTGAAGATGCCTCGTGCAATCGTAGACAAAACGTCGAATAATAACTCCAATTTGACACGGTCTAAACCCAACCACCAAGACTACAAAGATCTAGTTGAAGAAGAAGTTGCAGACATTAGGTTACAACATGTTACTTAAGCTGAAATTTCTTCACCCCTATTTGGAATTATTCCCTAACAATTTAGGTGCAGTTTGAGACAAACACGGCGAAACATATCACCAGCAAATTGTTGTTGGAAAAGCGGTATAATGGAAAATGAACCCCAAACATGATAGCGGACTTCTGTTGGACCTCAAACGTGAATACAAGCGAAAAAAAAACAAAAATAATTTATTTCATTGTATTATATTTTTTTCCATACAAAATGAAGTATATTTTGTAAAAAACCGATTTTGTTGTTCTCCAGATCTTTGGAAATTCACTAGCTTGCTTATGGATGGAGTTTCCCATCTTTTATATTCTTCTTTCCTTCTCTAAAAACTTATCGATGATGGATAGAAACCGAGTTCATATTTAAATTCGGCACACAAAAAGCCCAAAAAAATATCAGGGAGTAACAAAAAATTTCAAAATACAGAACAGTGTAATTTTAAATCCCACAATTTTATTATCCATTAAATTCAAGATAAAAGATATGTATCTCATGAAGATTTAGTTTAGGGGAAAAAGAAACTACTAAAAGTAAAATGTGCCGGGTATTCTATTTAAAAAGTAAAGTTAATTTTATCCCAGGTATTTTGCAACGGCCTGTATAATATAAAATATTTCTTAAATATAGAAAAAAAATATAAAATATAACTTATAGATTCAAGCATCTTTTATAAATTTAGGCATTCTTGATAGTTTTCGACCGCTTTATACGTATTATGTAGATATACTTATGTCAAATGAATATTATTATTTATATATTTTCACTGTATTATATGTACAATATTTTTTCACATCCCCTTCCCTTCCCTCATGACTATTTTTATCACTCCTCGTATAGTTGCATACCATGTATATTTAAAAGGCACTTATTTGACGGGTGTAGGTATTTTTAAAGCATTAAAGCATAGGCGGCGCGATTTTGTTTATATAGGACTAAAACAAAATAAAAATAAACAAAAATAGAAAAAAAATCGAGTTTATTCCTTCCAAAATAACAGAAAATCAGATTCGAAATGAAAAATACAAAAGTAACAAAAATTAAATAATAAAAATTAGGTAAAAGCCTCTACTTTTTACACGCATGTGTTTTTTTACAGAAATAATACAAATTATAAAAAAATAAAAAAAATAAATAAATACAAAATAACTTAAATAAGTTAAACTTAAAATGAAAAACGCGGTTTTCAACCGACTTTTTAACAAAAATTTTCGTCCTTAATTTCCTAAATTAAACTTAACACCTAAAAAATAAATTAATGTTTTTAATAGTTACTTTTCAATAAATTAACAAAAATGTACAGTTGTGTTACGAATAGTGGCACACAAAGTTTCTTCCAGGATTTGAAATGTGACCCAAATTTAGGTTTAATTTTTTCATTGAAAATTAGAAAAAAATTGTTAAATATAATAAGCACCGAGTAGAGTAAAAAGGCACATATATATATATATATATATATATATATATATATATATATATATATATATATATATATATATATATATATATCATTTTTCCTTTATTTTGTCTTTTCTTGGGTTTAGGTTCTATATTTAACAAAAAATGCAAAACAATTGACGTTTCGCTCTTTATTTAAGGCATTTTCAAAATTTTTTCTTCCAAAAAATATTTTTGTATAACTAAAACATTCACATAAGAACATATCTACATTTTAAAATACAAACAAGACACTTTAAAAACAGTATTTAAATTTTTATAATTTTTAAAAATATTTAATTTTTACCGGTACATACCTTGACATTTTGTTACTCTATTACTAAATAAAATGCCTATATATATAGGCATGACCAGCCAATTGCTGAAGAACAGATTAAATGGCCATAAATATACGAAAAACGCCTCAACAGCGTTAAACAAACACACACAGGACGAAAAACATACTTTTGATTATAACAGTACCATAATAAAAAACAAAGATATGAATTACCAAAAAGTACAGATAAAGGAAATGATTGAAATTAAAAAAGATAAAAAACACTGTTAACAATAGAACAGATATGGGAAATTTGAGCCACATTTACACAAGCCTAATTTAAACAAAAATAATAAGTATTCGATCCTGTCAAATAAGAATCAAAAATTGAATATCCTCTTAAACATAAAACTAAACGTATACCTTATTTATTTCATTGTGCATTGTAAAAATATAAAAAATAAAACACATTCGCATTCCATGTATCCTCAGTAGACGATGTAAAGATTGAATTTATTTAGTAATAGAGTAACAAAATGTCAAGGTATGTACCGGTAAAATTAAATATTTTTAAAAATTTAAATACTGTTTTTAAAGTGTCTTGTTTGTTTTTTTAAAATTGTAGATATGTTCTTATGTGAATGTTTTAATTATACAAAAATGTTTTTAGGAAGAAAAAATTTTGAAAATGTCTTAAATAAAGGGCGAATCGTCAATTGTTTTGCATTTTTTGTTAAATATAGAACCTAAACCCAAGAAAAGACAAAATAAAGGAAAAAATGATATATTCTATGGTTGAAGAATCAAGAATATATATATATATATATATATATATATATATATATATATATATATATATGTATTAATACATATTTTGCGTTAAACTAGAATGATTAAATTTGTTTTTTAGGAATTCTGAAATTGTAACTACGGAACTTCAAACTGGATATGTTTCTTTTTACCCATTCCATATATCATTTAAAAAACAGGAAACGAAAAAAAAATTACATTAAGTTTGCTAAGCATTTTCCAAAATAAGAAAACCTAAATATGAGACACTCTGTATATAGAATTTGAAAACGAAATTCGAGAGATGCGTTTGATATAGAAACGTAACAATAGTTTTAACATTCAACTAGTTTTAAACTTTATCATATAGTTACAATTAACGTTTCATAACTGAATTCACAGTTATTCGAAAAACACAAAGAAGGCAAGAAAACTTAACTTTTTTCAAAATTTTAACAAAAATACTTACTTATAACAAAATATTAGTACAATCGATGTCAAAAGAAAAATTTTAACAAAACTGGAAATTTCTTATAATAATAAGATCAATATTTAATAATATACAGGGTGGTGGAAACAAAATGAGATAGACAATCATGCAGATATCTTAAAATATGTTTTAGTGTTTTTATTGCATGTAAATATATATCAAATAGAGTCTATTCTGAAAATAAAACAATATCACGAATAAGTTCATCCTACAAAGGTAATATTAAGGTGTTATATGGGATTTTTATAAAACTTACAGGGTGGTCAAATTTAGCAAAATCAAATTTTTCTATTTTTTAAGAAATGCAAGACGTTGTATATTACTACGTCATTTAAAAGATAATTTGCCATTCTAAATGATAATGTAAGTTTATATCATATATAATGTAAATTCTTAGGAGAATCAGACAAGCCAGATTATATATATATATATATATATATATATATATATATATATATATATATATATATATATATATATATATATAACATTTAAAAGGTAAGTTTGATTCACTACAAGTTTGCGGCCACCCTGTTTAACAAAACTTATTTCTTCTTCTTCTTATATTTAAGACGACGTCTTGTTTTTCTGCTATATTAAACCTCCTGTGATGTTGATGTCCAACATTCGTGCCATCGTTTTGGAGGTCGACCAGTGGGTCTTCTAGTGTTTGGTATCTCGTTCTTAGCCCATTTTGCTCATCGATCGTCGCCCATTCTATCCACATGGTCCCTCCAATATCTGCGCCTTGACCTTATGAACCATACCACATCAGGCACCTTGAGCTCTTCCCTTATTTCGGAACTTCTTATTTGATCTCTTAGGGTTACTCCTTTGATTGTTCTTAACGTTTTCATTTCAGCCGTTCGTAGCATACTTTTTGTTTTAGATGTTTCGGCTCGAGTTTCCAATGCATTAGTTAGTACTGGTCTTATCACAGTTCTGTGGATGCGTACTTTGTTCTCTGTGGACATATACTTATTTTTCCAGATTATATCCCTCAGGCATCCTGATATCCTTGAGGCCTTGTTAGCCTGTGCTCTGACTTCCTGGTATAGATTTTTATTGCTTGATACATCAACTCCCAAGTATCTGCGGTCTGGAATCGGTATAGTAGTAGTTGCAGATCGTTTTCATTTTCTGCTAATAGTAAGGCGTCGTCGGCAAAACATGGGATTTTAAAAGATTTTCGTCCCATTTTGTATCCTCCATTGACTTCTTTTACATTTTGGAGTATCTTGCCCATAATTAAATTAAAGAGAAATGGACTCATACTGTCGCCTTCTCGTATTCCCATCATGACAGGTATTTCCTCTGTCTGTTACTCATTGTTGTGTCTTTATGCGTGTCTTATTGTTTTTATTTAGCTCTTCAATTACCGTAATATAGTTGTGGTTAACGCCATTTTCCTGAAGTATTTGCAAGACGTCTTTAAGTCCAACTCTATCAAACGCTTTTTTAAGATCCACTAGGCAGATGAAAAGAGGTTTATTGTATTCTATCGATTTATCAATAGTCTGTCGGATAATGAAAATCGCATCAACTGTCGATCTGTTCTGTCTAAACCCGTGTTGTTCTTCGCTTATTGCAATTTTACTCGTTAGTTTTGAAATCATGATTTTTGTTAATAGTTTGGTTGTACTGTTTAGTAGTGTTATTGTTCTATAATTGTTGGGGTCATTCTTATTTCCCTTTTTGAAGATGGGTATAGTCAGGCTGTTCCTCCTCTGTTCTGGAATACTGCAGGTTGATAGAATTTTGTCGAATAGTATTGTTAGTGCTTTTTCTAGTTCAAGGCCCCCATATTTAAGCATTTCATTGGAAATATCGTCGGTTCCCGGAGCTTTTCGATTTTTCAGTTTGGTCAGCATTTCGTGTACGTCTTCTATTTTTATGTTCTCGCCTTCCATCATCGGTTTTACCTTATCTAAACTTATTTTTAAAGTATAATCCATTTGACATGTATTCTCATACAACTAAACCATTTTAAACATATTGGAACATTTTTGTAAAATCCTCCTCCCAATATTAAGGAAATTATCTTTAACACGAAAAAATTTTGACATCGATTTTACATTTAAGTCACAACCCGAAACAACAAACGAATATCAAAAATAAACGAATAAAAATACTTATTTCATTTCTTTTTTTAATAAATACAAAAACCGAAAACTGTACTTTTTGAAGTAAGTAATAAGACTACGTTTTATCACAGAGTATTCGTATCTATTCGTTCACATTCGATAAAAAATAATTAAGTTTCTAACATTAGGACATATAATTGAGACCTACTGTGCAAAGTTCAGCAAACTTTAAAAGTACAGTTGCTGACAATATAAAGATTCAGTATAAATTTGATTTTTTTTTTGATTGATCACAACTGTATACGTACTAATTTACATTAGAGTTGTTGTCTTTAGAGATTCGACATTACGAGTATAAAAACATTTTTGTACAATAGGGGGTGACCAGGGAGGTTTGACATCCAAATATGCAACTTATGTGCCGAGGGTTCAGTACCATATATAAAAGTAGATAGTTAAATTACTGTATATTTTACGTTCTTCTATGGTTTATAAAAATAATAAATTTTAATTCGTTCAAAATATGTGCCACTTTGGTCTTATTATGATTAATATCTATATGGATACAGATATTTTGTAATTCATATTATTAAACTGCTTAGTCTAATAATAAGTACACATGAGCTGATGGATGTACTATTGCCAACCGCAAATAATATAGTTAACTTGCCACGTTAATAAAGAAGAATGCGCCAAAGTCTCTGAAGATTTGAAAATATATATCTCGATTATCTAAGAAAAAGAAACATTATTAATAATGTGTTATATATATATATATATATATATATATATATATATATATATATATATATATATATATATATATATATATATATATATATATATATATTGAGAAGGAATTCGTGAAAGCCTCATAAACATATAAAACTACCTACGAAGAACCAGCAAACGCAAGAAGGTAATGACGTGATGGTATGCACATAGAATGTAATAACCTTGTATCAACCTGGATCTCCGAGACTGCTGGCGCAGAAAATGGAAATTGGTAAAAGCTGACATCATTGCTTTACAGGAAGTGAGGTGGACTGGCTTAGAGATACTGGAAAAAGGGAACTACTACATCTATTATAGCGGGCACCCCTCAAAGCACGCATTTGGGACAGGCTTCCTCGTCAACAAAAGATCAAAAAACTGCATCTTAGACTTCAAGGAAGTTAACCAGAGAATGTGCAACATCAGAATTAAGGGAAATTTCTGTAACTATGGTATTAGCAGTGTTTATCCGCAAGTAAAAGAACAAGATGATGAAGAAAAACATGGTTTTTGTGAAATACTTGAAGAGCAGTATGAAAGATGCCCACATTATGACGTTAAAATTGTCGCGAGCGACTTAAGTGTAACAGTGGCCAAGGAACAAATATATCACCAAACTATTGGAACTGACAGTTTACATTAAAGCTCAAATGACAATGGAATAAGACTAATTGATTTTGCGAGCGCAGAGAACATAATAATTGGTGATTCCCTCATAAAAAGATCCACAGAGGGACCTGAAAGTCTCACGAAGATGAAACAGTAAATAAAACACACCACACTATTATGGACAGGAGGCACTCCTCAATCCTCCTTGACGTAAGAAGTTTTACAGATACGAATATTGAGAGTAATCACTATTTGTTAAAAGCCAGAGTTAGAGGAAGGATTTAGGACTTAAAAAAAGAATGATCAGTTAAAAAGACAAAACCAATATCCAGAACTTGAAGAACCCAGAGATAACCAGAGAGTATAGGAGACAAATAGGACAAAATATTGAAACTGCAAACCTAAGAAACATGGAAGACATTGATGAGCTCTGGAGCAAATTAAAAGAATATTATAAAGGAAAAGTCAAGTATGAGGGAAAACTAAATCAGAAAAACAAAGACTGGTTTGATGACGAATGTCGAAGAGCTAGCGATGCAAAAAATGCATCTTGTCAAACAACGATGAAATCAGGATGTACAAGACAAACGAAAGAAGAGAAGGAAAAAGAATACACCGAAGAAAAAAATGAAATTATGGGGATAGACAACTGGAAGAAATACAAAGACTAATTATTAATAATATCGTCAATTAGTTTTAAATGATAACCATTCTGGTGTAAACCTCTTTTTTCAATGATTCGGCATTATTGCATATAGATATAGCGCGATTATAGAGGTTGCGTATAATTCCTCGTTTTGTTACAACATAATGATTAGAACTATGATTAAGATATTGTTCAGTATGTGTTGGCTTTCTGTATACTGGAGTCTTAATAGTTTCGTTCGAACGGTTCACCATGACATATAGGTAGGGCAATTGATCATTTACCTCTTTTTCCATGGTAAATTTAATTGTAGGTCCAATGGTATCTAGATGTTTCAGGAAATCATTAAGTTCTTGATCATAATTTTATAACAACGAACACTGGACAGCAAGAAAAACATTCCTTCTTCACAATTCCGTACATTAAGGGAACGTCGGGGAAAATAAGACGAATTGCCAGCAGTTATAATATAAAAATAGCCTTAGAGCTCATTTAACAAAAACAAAACCTAAAACTACCGCTAAGAAAAATGTGTTTACAAAGTTTCATGTGAGTGTGGTGAAATGTATATTGGAAAAAACCTAACGACCACTAGAAGTTAGAATTAAGGAACATAAAACTCATACACAAAAAGGGGAAACGTGGAGATCAGGTATTGCAGAACACTCCTGGGATAAACAACACAATGTAAAATGGTCTGAGGCTGCGACAATGTATATGGAACCCAATATGAAAAAAAGAAAATTTATAGAAGCAGCATACATTAAAAACAATAATGGACTTTTCAGTAAACCTAGTGTTGAGATACCTAATCTTTGGCAACCACTACTTTGTAACATCAAATTTTTGAGGGGTGTACAGTGAAGCGAAACTTTGCGCTTCAATGGACACAGTCCCTATATAAGCTCGTAGTCTTAAGACAAAACATTCAGTTTATACTTGATAACGACTAGAGATACAACCTAATCGAAACGTCGTAAAAACAAAAATAAATAAAAATAAAGACAATGTAAGTCCGATCACGTTTTAGTGAATCTTCAACATTGTCTACAACCTTCAAACAAACATAAATGGATTTCTAAAGAAGAGTTTCAGGAAAATCGAGGAAAGACTGAATCCTGAACAATAGAATCACTACATAGTATAAAACAAAGTCGCTTTCTCTGTCCCTATGTCCCTTTGTATGCTTAAATCTTTAAAACTACGCACCGGATTTTGATGCGGTTTTTTTCAATAGATAGAGTGATTCAAGAGGAAGGTTTATATGTATAATAACATCCATTAAATAGTGGAGAAATACTGTTATTTTTGAGGTTTCTAATGTGATGTCGTTAAGCGGGAAGTAGCGCTTGCGGCGGTACTGGCCGACCGGGGCGGCGGCAGCGTGCCTATAAATACCGCGTCGGAGGCCGATGTAATAATTGTTGTAAAAATAAAATAAATAGTCACAGTTTTTCTGTAGTGTATTTAGTATCAGCATTGCACCCGTGCGAAGCCGGGGCGGGTCGCTAGTATGAGATATAAGGGAAATGATGCAAGCCATCGATAACACTAGAACTGAGTAATTAATCTGATATAGTCACTTACAACAAAATGCAAATGAAAGTCCGCCAAAACAAATACTAACATGTTTACCACAGGGTAAAAAAAGAAAAGATGACCGATAAAAATCTGCAAAGAAGGTATCGATAAGGAAATACGAGAGACATAGAAAAGGAGAGAGAACAATAGCAGTTAGAAATAGAAAAAAAAAACATCGTAGGATAACGATAGACGTAAAGATTAACTCGAGTGATTTCCAGCTGGTCAAGGAAAACTTTCTAGTAATAAAAAATGTTATTAAATTTTCTTTAATTGTGAAAATTATTGCTCGAGATTTCGCACTGATAACTATAACAATATTTAATTTTGGGGCTTTTTATTTCTATTAAAATGGCAGAGAAAATATCTAATTTTATCCATTTTACTTTGAAAATATCAGCTCAATATGTCCAAAATTTGGAGCAAGTAATAGCCTATTTAAATTTCATTGTTGTAGAATCTGCGGATTATTGATAAACACGGTAATTTAACTTTTATCAATTTACCCGGGGTATCCCGCCTCTCTAGTCTCCCCCACTATAAGTTAACATGTAGATATTGTAATGGCTGTAGGCGCAGTTTTTTCTTTCGCATACATAATAAAAAAATTGGCATAATATTGCCTCTGGCCATTAGGTTTGGCACGTTTATAAAGATTGTCTTTTTCAGAATGTCTTTTTTTCTAAATATACTGGCCCTTTGGCAATAATATTATATAATGACATACTCTGGAATGATTCGAGATTTTTAACATATCTATAAAGTAAAATTTAAAATTAACGGGATAGATTTAACCAAAAATATTTTACCTGTGTTTTACAACTCATCAATTTGCAAACATATGTCATCGAGAATGGCATAAATTTTTTTGTATAATTTGATAATTTTAACTTGATTTTACGTATATAGATTTTGGATATAAAAAATATTTTTGAATAATTTCAATACAGAACGTTATAAAACTGTAAATTATTTTTGGTCTTCTCAATCTAAAATATTATCGTATTTAGCCTCTTTTAGTATGATTTTTAAATAACATAACATTAGCTCTAGAAAATTGAAACAAAATAGGTTATGATTGAAAAGTAATATACCGCTCCAGCGAAACATTTTTTTCGTTTCAATTTTATTTTTTCTGTAATTAGTATCTTATCAACAGAAATATCAACAGAAATATCAATACATTGTAGTCACTGACAAAGATTTTGTTTTCTTTTTACGATATTTTTACATCATCTTAACATACTAAATTTATTAAAAATCCTGTATTTAGTGTATAATTTGCGATATTAAAAAGGGTCTAGCTAATTAAGAGGATCGAAACTGCCCTCCCCCCTCGGTAATAAAAAAAATAAAAAACACCCGGTTGTTCTACATCAAAAAGTACTCGTACAAAAAAATTTTTCGCCACTTTATTGTCACATAAGCTCAAAAAAATAAAATAAAACTTCGTTTTTTGACGATATCTTCTGTTCTAATCATCGTAGAAACGTTTTTTTTTTCATTTTGTAGGTTTTTTCTATTGCCTACGACAACATATTTTTTACAAAATTTTTTGGCGCGAAATTCAAATTTTAATAGGTGTTCGAAAATTTCTGAATTCAATAAACTAAAAACTAGGACAATAGCAAGGCCGAAAAAAAATATGTCATTTTTTAGACGCCAAGCTATGTATATATTATATATATATATATATATATATATATATATATATATATATATATATATATATATATATACCGTTGATCGTTTTTTCGACAATTTAAGGTTATTTTTTTATTTGAAATACTTGGTCATACCTTGTAATTTTTTTAAATACAAAGTAACATAGAAATAAATCATTTCAGTTCATGAAATTTTTTTTTTCGTTAAATATACACTTAAGTATTAAAAAGTATTATTACTACTTTAAACAGTAACGCAATAATTAACGTATTAGTAAAAGTAAAAAATGTACAATATGTATATATATATATATATATATATATATATATATATATATATATATATATATATATATATATATAAGACTTTTATAAAACAAGATTTTTAATACGTTACTTATTGCTTTACTGTTTAAAATAGTAATAATATCTCTTAATACTTACATGTATATTTAACGAAAAAAACTTTTTCATCATCTGAAATAATTTATTTCTTTGTTACTTTGTATTTAAAAAAAATTACAAGGTATGATCAAGTATTTGAAATAAAAAAATAACCTAAAATTATCTTAGTCTTTTCTTAATCATGTCTTCAAAGGGAAAACGATCATTAACTAATACAAAATGGCTAAAAACGGCTTCGGCATATATATATATATATATATATATATATATATATATATATATATATATATATATATATATATATATATATAAAATATTTTTGTATCTTAAACCTTTTGTTAAAATACACAAAAAAACAAAGGACAACAATTTTTCTGACGTTGCGCTCTACATAGTGAGCTTCTTCAAAGAGCTGGTATATTTATTTTAATTCTACAAAATTACGATTTTTTTCTTAATAAACATATATCCCAGTAATTACACATTACATTTATATTTTCAATTTAATCAAAATTAATAAAAATAAAACAGATTTTACAACAGTCTAAAATTTAAAACAATACAACAGGTTAAAATAGTAAAAATTATAAAATAGTACATACATTGAAAGTAGTTTTGTGTGTGGTTAAAAATAAATAATCGTTTTAGTTGATAGAGCTATAAAATTATCTTCACCCGAATTTCACCCAGAAGGGCTAAAAAAAGTAAAAGAGATCCAAATGATGAACCATTTTACCAAACTACTTATAAAATAATAATTAAACAAAGAACCTTTTTACATTATAACACAAACAAAAAATATAAAATTAACAATACCAAAACACAAAACACTTTCATTGCATTACCGTATGTAAACTAACTGAAAAAAATAAAATATATTTTAGATAAGCATAACACAACAGTATGCCACAAGGCAAACAATTTACTAGGATCATTTTATACGAACTTAAAAAGCAAAGTTCCCACAAAAAAAAAAAAAAGATGTAACGTAATATATGCAATTCCATGCCTAAAATGTCCTAAGAAATATATTGGCATGACGACACAATATATTGAAAATAGAATTAATGGACACACGTATACTAAAAACACATCGACATCCTTCCATAAACATGAGCAAATAACTAAGCATGAATTTGATTTTAAAAGCACCCACATTTTAGATACAGACAGAAATTATCATAAATTAGTCATCAAAGAAATGATACACATAAAAAAAGATAAAAATGCTGTAAATGATAAGCAAGATGTCAAAAACTTAAATTAGATCTACTATAATTTGATGTTTTAATATAACATACTTGAAGCGATTCTATAATAAATATGAGAAATAATGTAATGATGCTTGGGACGATTTCATATACACTCATGCAAATGAAAGAACGTTATTAAAAAAGAAATAATAATCTTTTTTTCCTATTTTTTGCTTTTTTATAAAAAGAAATCTATCCATATCAATTGTATACCAAGTATTATAATTGAATTTATTTTTATACCACACACAAAACTACTTTCAAGGTATGTATTATTTTATAATTTTTACTGTTTTAACTTGTTGTATTGTTGTAAATTTTAAACTTTAAGACTGTTGTAAAATCTGTTTATTTTTATTAATTTTGATTAAACTGAAAATATAAATGTAATGTGTAATTACTGTCATATATCTTTATTAAGAAAAAATTTGTAAATTCGTAGAATTAAAATAAATATACCAACTCTTTGAAGAAGCTCACTATGTAGAGCGAAATGTCAGAAAAATTGCTATCCTTTGTTTCTCTAATGGAAAAACCTATAGCCAAGAAAATATTACAAAAAAGTATATATATATAGTGTTTTAAGATAACTGAGGATTTATAAGAAAATTCCATGCTTCAAAACTGGACAAAAATGCGAAAACATGCTAATAAATGCCATTTTTTGCGATTTTGCCTGTTTCACCACTTTTAAAAAGCTGAAAAAATTCATGGACATAGTTTGGAGTCCAAAAACTCACTTTTTTTTTCGGCCCTGCTATTTTCCTAGTTTTTATTTTATTTAATTTTAAAATTTGCGAACACCCATAAATATTTGAATTTCGCGCTAAAAATTTTTGTAAAAGATATCTTGTTGTAGGCAATAAAAAAAACAAAATGAATAAAAAATAAGTTTCCACGATGATTAGAACCGAATATATCGCCAAAAAACGAAAAAAGACGTTTTAATGTTTTTTTTGAGGTTATGTGATGATAAAAGTTGCTAACAGTTTTTCGTGTGGATAATTTTTGATGTAGAACAACCGGGTTTTTATTATTTTTTATTACCGAGGGCGCAGTTTTGACCCTCTTAATCGGCTAGACCCTTTATTCACTACTTTGTCTTGGTTATATCTTACCGAAATCCGAAAATTAAATTTGTCAGTGATGTTCTATAACCGATCTTATAAAGCATTATATGTGATTTAAAGGGCACCAACGACGTCATTAACCAACATCATTGAGGCTCAGTCTTGACAGGTTGAGGTGCATTTAGATTTTCAGGCTCATATCTCGTGTGTGTGCGCATGTGCCTAGTAATCATGTCGCGTCTGCAGGCTGCGTATGGGCATTGTGGACATTTATATGGCTTCTCACCAGTGTGAGTTCTTTGATGAGTGGAAAGATGATCCGAGCGTGAGAAAACTTGCCCACAAACCCTACAAGTGTAAGGTTTAATTCCCGTGTGAAGCCTCATGTGGCGTGTCAGCATATCACTTCTGGCGAATGATCTTTTACACACTTCGCAGAGATAGGCTTTAGCTGTCGAGTCTGTGGAGGATTGTCTGCTTTTATGCCTCGACGCCATGTGTTTGGCTAAACGATCGTGTAGAGAAAACATTTGTCCACATACTGGGCACACAAAAGCTACATCAGAACCTGGCGGCATCTCTTCTACCACCGGGGAAACTTCAAGATTGTATCTTGAAGCAACGGACTCCTTAGTAGTGGGCGAAGCGACGTCTCCTTTGACTACTGGCACTGAGACAGCACCTCTGGGTGGTAAAAAGCCTGGAGGCAACAACTGTAGGGGAGGAGGGATGAGGCATTCTAAACTATTAGTAACCCTTTCTTGTGCTTTGATTCCTTTCATGGAGAGATCCAAGGGATATTCTTGTGGACTGTTACTTTGAGGCTCATCACTCCCAGCAGTAGAGGAAAGTGTCAGAGGGTGTGGCCAACCAGGAGGTGTTCTGGCCACTTTTTCATTTTTAACATTCTCGAACCACAAAGGCAGATCAGAATCAGAGTGACTTCTTCGTCGAAAAATATCTGGAAGATATTTTGAATGGAGATACCTTTCAAAGCTATACGTGGGAGCAGGAGAAGCGGGAGTTAAAGGACTTATGGGCGAGGCAGGAAAGAATCGGTCATACGGATGTAGAGGAGGAGGATGGTGTCCCGTACCAGTGACGCATTGGTAGCAAGGACATACAGGGGGGCGTTGAAAAAGTGGGGGTGAGGAACTCGTGTCATCTTCCTTTATTCTTAGAGGGCTAAAGCTTATCCTAGGAGATTCCGTTGAGCTATGGGGTGATTTGTTGCTAGAGCTAGGGCTAAATACATCATCTTCTTCGCTTATCTGTTTCGATAATCGTTCCCTTTCAACATTATCAAACTTAAATATTTCTCCCATGTAGTGCTTTTTTTTCAAAGCTTCTTCGTCACCTTTATTGTTGTTATAAACATAGTTGTTGATGGTTGGAGAGCTTTCAGGCGTTTCTTCTTCCTTCCCACCACCTCCAGTCAATTTGTCCAACACCTGACTCAGCCTTTTCCTCTTGCGTTGCTTAGCAATGGGTCTGTGATTATGATTGACCATCATGGGATGATTGTTATTCGCTTTGTCATGAGATGGCGCTGATTGGGCGTCAAGGGTGCTTTCTGCCATAGTCATCGCTGGAAGCAGGTGTTCGTAGGGTTTCCAAGGTCGTGGCCGAGGGGGTGAGTGTTGAGCATGTAATGGGTGCAGCGTGGTGGGGGGAATGATCGTGGGGGCGTCTGAAGGTGGCTGCGTTGTGGTGTTGGGCAACGAAGACTAGTCTGAAAGAAAAGAAATTGTGTTTTAAAAAAATGATAGTAAATAGGAAAGATAATATTGAATAATTTTAAAAAATTGTATTCACATTCTTCTTCAAATTTAATATATTCTTTTTACTAGTTTTGGTGGCTTCTACCTGTGTTTATTTGGAGAGAGAATCAATTTTACAAATTATTTCAATGCTCATAAATTTTAAATCATTTTGGTTCTGTTTATGGAATAAAAAGAGCTGCTGTGTTTTTTAATTACAAAACTAGATATTGTTGAATATTAGGAGCAAATCATATATTAATTGGTTTCACAGATCAAAGACGAAAATAATAGTCAAAATAAATTAACTTTATCCGGGATTTCTTCGAGAAAATTTACTGTCAGTGTGTTATGTAGCTAATTTTATAAGTTAGTAGCAAAATTCGTTTTATTTACAACAGAAAACCAAGATTAATCTTTATACTATCGACATATCCATTACCTAAAATATTATTAGACTCTCAAAAAAGAGGGTCAGAGTGAAAATGGGAAACTTTAGCAATTTTCCTAAAGTTTTAAAAAACAATTCTACATTGCTTTATTAAAAACATAATCAAAATAATAAATGGAATTTTACATATAATCACCCTGTAAACAAATAATTTTAAAATGGTATTACAAGCTTACCGCTTTCATAGATTCAACAATAGGTAAACAAATTACGTCAACAGGTGCCAACATTCGCACGCACTTCAGGAATACGTCCCCAAGTACCTGTCGATTGCCGATCTACCTGTTCGAAACACCTGACGTTTTGACCTCGTTACGCCATCGGCACATGAATGGACCGCGACCGACCGACCCGAAGCGCGTCCACAGAACGATGGCACGTGGTCGTAGACCTCTTCAAGGAGGATTTTTACGCTGTTGCCGTATCGGGAAATTTAGAGGCGACCGTGATATGGTTCAATGTACTAACGTCATTTCAAATTCGGCATCTCTTTGAGTATCGACTTACACTATTTTAGACTGAACCGCCTAGTTCTGCACGTGTGGAGGTAAACGTCTGTAATGGGATTTCTTAAACCACTTGCCATAAAACATTAGGACTGATCCAACCATCTATAACAATCACTTATCAATCAAATTAATATGGACTTGTACGCTCTTATATTGGTAAAAAGTATCAGAAAGGGGAGTCCCATTATTTTTTATATTTTTACAGATGATGCTTTTTCGGAAGTGTTTTAGCTACATTAATATGTGATATTTTATATATTTTGTAATGATGCATTGATGCATTAGAGTAGTGATAATAGCAGGCCCTAATAAGCTTTATTTCAAGTCAGTTCACGTTACTTAGTGACTCTTATTAGCTCCACTTTAATACATGCTAAAATATTTACCTCTGTACTTTTAAATTATTTTATAAGAACTGAATTCTGAACCTTAAAAAAAAGCAAGAATAAAAAATCTCATTTTTTTATTACCAAATTGATCGTATATATATATATATATATATATATATATATATATATATATATATATATATATATATATATATATATATATATATATATATATATGTGTGTGTGTGTGTGTATAATTTTTTTGTTGTTAATTTTTAAAGTTTATTAGCCAGATTCACTAAGAAGGTTTAAGATTTAGACCCGATTTAATTACCTTGGCCATTAGATTTTCTAGATGATCAGTTTTGTTTTTCTTATGATATTGTATTAATTGTGTTTTAAAGGTTCAAAACTTGCTTGACTTATTGCTACCCTTGTCAATTTAAATTCCCTACTGTCATTCTAGACCGGTTTAAAATTTAAACCATGTTAAGGAATTAGGGGGTATAATTTTAAAGTGTTTGTTCTCTATCCGTTTGTTATACTATTTTGATGTTGTGAGAGTTCAAATTAAGGTAGAATTAATTTTTAATTAATATCTGTAATAGCAGGGAGTTCAAACGTAACATTTTTTACAGTACTTGAATGTACAATGTTTGAAAATGGCTGGGGAAGTTCAAGCCGAAACGTTACATTGTCATGTGAATATATGTTCCATACTACAAATATTAGAAATTAATGTAATTTATCTTTTATATTTTTTGGATTTCTATCGAAACCTGTAAGGTTTTAAAAAACAAAAGTGTGGCAACCAGGCTTTCTTTTATTTATTCTCATCGAACTAATATGGTGCATTGCGGGGGTGTTCATACACAGAAAACAGTGGTTGTTCTAGAGGGATAATGCATGTTAAAAATATAAACCGTTTCCTTATATTAAAATGATCGGAGTCAATTCGTTTTAGTTTAAAATGTTTTAGTTGATATCTTAATTTTGATAAAAATTTTTAACTATGAAATGTAATAAATACAATTCAAGTTAAGCAATATTAAGAATGAGAAAGATACAAAACTGCAGTAGTATTTCCTACTGCAATTTTGCAGCGAAAAATAATTAATAGATTTTTTTTGACAGAATTATTGAAAGTTTATAAAATGGTTTGCATTTTAGTCTGTTAATTCTAGTAGATTGAATAAGGTATCCAATTATGCATCAAGAAAAAGCTTCACTTATCTATATTGGCAGAGAAAGGTTATTACATATGTATGATTTCGAGATAAAAGATCGAGCCTGTTAACGCCCAAATTATTTGCGGTATCAAAAATATTAAAAAAGTTTAGAGTATTTCATATTACAGCATATCGTCCAAAATCCGGTCGTCCTAGAAAAACGACTTCTTGCACACACAGATCCCCAAAAATAATCCCGACAAATACAACAGGAGATTTTTCAACATTTTAATGCCAATGTGACTGATGGCACTGTGGGGCGACGTCTGTGTGAGGTTAGGCTTTTAGAAAAAGTTGAAATAAAGAAGCCCTGGCTTTCTAAAGAAAATCGGAAGAGCAGACTTCAATTTTCTTAGAAGCATTTACTGTAGAATTCACAAAAGTGCTATGAAGTGATGAGAGTAAATTTAAAATATTTTAATCTCATGGTAGATCAGATATTAAAAGACCAATGTTTAAAATAACTGGAAAAATGGACCGATTCATGTACCGCGATATTTTGGAAAATACGATGTTGCAGTTTGCTGAGGAAGAGATGCTTTTAAAATGGAGGTTTCAACAAAACAGTGATCCTAAGCACTCTTCTCGGCTTGGTTTTTGGAAAATAGAGTGCGCGTTTCGGAATGGCCGTCCCAATCACCCGATTTAAACCCTACAGAATACCTCTCGGAACACTTACACCGGAAAATTAGTTTAAGGGTTATTCACTCTGAGGGGATTTATGGGAGGCACTTCAAGATGAATGGCGAAAGATTTCTGTCGTAGTCTATCAAAATCTTGTTGATTCCATACCCAGAAGATGTAAAGCAATTCTTGAAGGAAAAGCATATTCTACATAATATTAGAATTTTTGTTTAAAAACCAACATTAATGATAATAAAAATTTCTATGCACATATTTGTCCAGGATTATTTCTAGTTTTAACTGAAAAAACAGTGAACAAGACACGAATAACGACATCTTGATGAATCGCTCAGTAATACAAGAGCAAAATCTATTAACAATGTTACTATAAAACCGCCATGTGATGACGCGACGGTAAAATAAAAATAAAAATATATCAAATTCGAGATACGATGCACACTAACCAAAGGATAGCGAGCACATCGCTCGATATCGGCAACCAAAGAAACCGCGGGATTTCGCAGTTCAAGAGGATGTTGTACCAACAATCTTCTTCTGGGACCGACTTAAGTTATCGTCCGAGTCGGCAGTGCGGACGTAAATAGGGCACGAACGCGACATGATGGCCTGACAAGTCCTTAATCAGAACAAACCCCGCTTTCCCCATTTTTCGAAGCTTCTCCATTGTCTTGGAGTTCTCAACATTTTTTAATACGCGAGCAAGGTTTACCAACAATCTACGTCCGCACAGCCGAAATTTTTCTATTTTCTTTTAAAATTATATATATATATATATATATATATATATATATATATATATATATATATGTATATATATATATATATATATATATATATATATATATATATAATTTATTTTTGTATCTTAAACCTTTTGTTAAATATTTTTTTCTAATATTTTCTTGGGTATAGGTATAGGTTTTCTATATATATATATATATATATATATAGAATTACATAAAAAGTTTGTTACGCTTTGCCACCCTATGAAAGGTATATTTTTATATATAAGACATCTTCCTGTATATATTTTCAGCATTCTAGACTAACTTCCAAAATTGTTGAACCTCTAACCTCAAAATATATACATGTTAATTTGGGGAGCACCGAATCATTGCAGGAAACATTTTTATGAAAATTTGTACTAAGAGTAACTTGAGGTAACTAAATACAAATCCAGGTTAATGAGATAACCAATTCTAGGTTATAAAACCCGTACATAACCTTAGATAAATGTTCACATATGCATAGTTATCAAACGTATTCACCTATCAACAGAGTAAAAAAGTTTCCTGCGACATTTGCAATATACTGCGGTATTTCAGTCATTTAATTTATTTAATTTATTTTATTTAGACCAAACCCAACAACAATAGTAATTTATATGCTATTTGACAATAACAATATTAAATAAACATAACAATATACAAAATATATTTACACTAACAAAAAAAATTACAAAAATAACATATAATCCAAACTGAGATACAATAAGTCCGGAGCAAAATTGTAGCTAGCAATACCAACTCCTCATAAATTTCTTATAAGACTCTCTCAAATCACATGCAACGGACATTTTGTTAAAACTCAAACAGGTGATATAAAGGCGACAATAGTGTTAATCCTGGATAGATAAAAATAATTACTAAATCTGCTGGATATTCTCAGTACTTCAAACGTAACTTCGCTTAACAAATAAGGAAAGACAACACAGCCATTAATGAATGTATGTCAAAAAGCCAATTTATGTATTTCTCTTATTTTTTGTAAGTTATCTTTCCAGTAGTATACTGCTAACTATCCCAATCCGCAGATATGTCTTTTCACCTTGACAGCTAAAAAATTCATACATTTTCTTTGTGGTGCCTCAATTAACAAGTTATACTTTTGATAAATAGGCGATTTCGAACAAATGTGAACCAAAGTGTCTTACACTTATCAATATTAACAAAATTCTGTCAATTTTTTATAATTAGACCCAAGTTCTTTACCGCATCAGAAACATTATTTTCATGCACATAAAAATACAATTAGAGTCTATGCTAACATCAAGATTTTTAGCACAATTTACGCCACTAAAAATGACATCATTTATTTTGTGTTGAAATTGTATTGGTATTTTTTCAGAGTTATTGATATAATTGAACACTTCCTGACATTTAAAACCAACTTATTCAAAGTGCACCATGCATCAACACCGTCTTGCAACCTTATGCGGTCCTCAATTGAATTTACAGACACATGTAATTTAAGATCATCAGCAAACAATCAATAACCTCACTAATATTATTGATAAATATAAGAAACAGATTCAGGAAGTATAAGATTATCCATATAAATTTTTTTGGCTTTGTTCACTTATCTGATGGGTTTTGAGAGTATGAGTTTGAAGATTCTGAAGGAGCTAACCTGGGATTCAGTAAATATTCGTACAAGTAAGTTGCGAATGTAATAAAAACCTATTGTTTTATTGGTTTTTAGGCTACAAATATGCTGAAGTAGAACAATACATAGAACAAGGTGAACTTGATATATAAGAATCAAATAAAAATATACTTTTGCATTTCTAGTTAATCTACAAGTAAAAGTACCTTTGCATAATTAGTAGATACCTATAAATTATCTACAAATTAATCTGTTACTTTTGGTAATCCTAATACAAATATAAAAGAAATCGATTTAAATATTTACATGTTTTACAGCATTAGAGAGACAGGATTACTTAGTGAGACGTTTGTATGCACCTACGCCAGGTGAAAAGGATTTAAAAGGCGCCATAGTAAACATTTGAATGTACCTCTTTATGTGAGCTAAAAGAGATTTTATACCACCCACTCTATCAATAGTTTAATGTTAAATCCGTTGTAAATAGATCAAGTTAATAGAAGGATAATTGTAACGATTTATTGTTCTTTTGAAAGAATATTATATATGAAAAATGTACCTTCTAAGTCACTTATAAACTGGCTTAGTTAGTCATAGTTCGGAAGTTGAGGGCGTTGAGTATACACTGAGAGTTCTCTTCGGAAACTTTGTGTTACTTTATATGCACTGAATTCATTTTTCATGGTTACTAGCCAAAATTTGTCCTCATTTTGGGGTTGATTTTTGGTAAAAAATGTAAAGAAATACGGTAGGTGACCTAATTTTTATTATATATTATTAATTTTAAACCTTTTTTGTCTCTTGTAAATCTAATTAAAATTAGCAATAAGTAATTATATTGTATTAGCAGCAAAGTATAGGATACATTTTTTTTAAAGTAATAATGCATTATTATTAGATGAACTTCGCTATCAAATTTATCACTACAAGTAGTCCAGTTCGGTTACAAACTTTGAGAGTTTTTTACGCAACATTTCAACAGGTAAATTTATTACAGTCTAATTGTGGAAAGTTAAATCCTTTACAGTTTGGTTATTTAGAAGATGACAATTGTTTGTTATCAGAAAAAATATTCTTATTATTTCCACAAAGTGAGGACTTCGTGTCTTACTGTAAGTATATCAACATATACCAGATATAAACGTGGAGATGACTGTATATAGCCATTTTTTTGGTAGCAAAAATTGAAATAAAAAATTGTGAACGAACTTAAACATGCGTTAAGTTCATGCAAAAATACAGGACATTAGTTGAATTATTATTAAAATCAGATCACACACAATCCAAAATTGAAAGAAAAGAAAATTCTAGGAAGCTTCTGTAATTCAACAAAACTTAGCTGGCATTAAGCACTGCCTAATTTTAGCACTGAAAAACTCGCTAATATAGCTGTGTAGTCAAAAATCTGATCATTTTCCTGACTATCAAAACCAATAACAACTTCAGGTAGGACTGCCTAGGTCACGTGGCGGTCGAGTTATTGGTTCCATGTCATTGAGGTACCGGGTTTGATTCCCTATTGGTCTAAAGTACTTGTGATGTTAAATATACATTTTGTAATATTATTTTAATTAAAAAATTGTGACTGACGGTATGGTCGAATGGTCTAAAGCTAATATACCAATTGCTCATTAAAAAAAAACTTCAGTTGAAAAGGAAATTTTTTTCCAAAAGTAGAGGAACACTTTAAATTATTTATAATTTTTGTCAGGAAATTTTAAAAAATAAAAAATCATTTTTTAGGATGATTATTTCAAAACGACTCACATTTTAAAGAATCGTGTCGATGCCACTGGAATTTTAAAACTGCAGAGGCACTGCAAGAAAGGTTTTATGACCTGATTGCGGGTGCGTCATTATTTAGGAACTAATGCTGCAGATTTTGGCAACTTTTGGCACATAAACAAAAACTACGTTCTTGATTTTTCCATCTCGCGCTGCCGAGTTTTATTTTAGGCTGACGAAAAAATGATCAGCTATAATTTTAACTGTCGCCAAGTGTATTCATAGATAGGTATATATTTTTTTGGAGCATATTTTAATATATATATATATATATATATATATATATATATATATATATATATATATATATTATAAGCATCTAATCATAAAATAAAACGTACGAACCAAGGTTCAAAACTGGTGCTGGCCTTTGCTGATGATATCGATACAGTGGCTCATTCTACAAGAGACGTGCGAGAGGTATTTTCGCAACTCGAGGAAGAAGCAGGTAATATGGGTCTCCGAGTAAATGAAGATAAAACTAAATACATGGTAGTAACCAAGAATCCAAGACCTCGAATCGGGCAAAATATATATCTGAATGAACACAACTTCGAAGTGGTTAAGGAATTCAAGTACCTAGGAGCGGTAATCACAGACGACAATCGAGTTGAAAAAGACGTCTCAGCGAGAATAGCGGCAGCAAATAGGGCGTTATACTTCCTCACAACATTATTGAGATCTAAACTGTTATAAAGACAATCCAAACTAACTCTGTACAGGTCAATTATTATAGGCCATGTGGTAAGATCAGGGGACTACAGATTATTGAAAACAGTATTCTTTGAGAGACCAGATGGTTGAAGATCAATTCCCAGGAAAAGATGGAAGGATGCCGTCGACGCTGATTTGTATAGGATTGGAGTCCAGCAGTGGGAAATGGAAGCACAAGACTGTAGGAGATGGAGGGCGATAGTGGATGCGGCTAAGACTCACTCAGATTTGCAAGACCAGGAAAGAAGAAGAAGAAGAATAACTTCAGTTTTTACAACTTCGAGAGCGGGTGGGTTGCTGACTGTTCGATCTCTGTGGAAAATGTGGCACAATGAATAAAATATTATATTGTATTGCAGTAAATATATTGTACGCCCTGTATTAACAGCGCATTAGTTAGATAGTACTTTTAAGCAGAGATTCAACAATTAGAGCAATTATGATCACAATAATGTGTTTGTGAGCTAATAATTATAAAAATTGCAACTTGTTAATGACCCTACTACCTTTACTTTGGTTCACGCATACTGTTGTATTTTATATTCGAAATAGACAGGTCGCTGAAGGTGGTAATATGAGTAAATCCGAAAAAGATTATTTTTTAACAATGATTTGTGCATTATTTTCGAAGGAAATAAAAAATGCATAAATTTAAAATAGACTGGCCAAAATAGGGATCGAATAGGCCACGCTGCTGGTTTGCATCGGGATGTAACAGCTAAAGAAGGTAAAATAACCTTAAATTTAATGGAAATTCTGCATTAAATTTAATGATTTTGTACTTTAAATCACGAATAATTTACATTTACTTTGAATTGAAAGCAAATTCATTGAAATATTAGTTCGTTGCACCTAAATTTGATTAATGGTATCTTAAATTTCAAAGTAATTGAAAAGCTATTCCAACTTTTTGTACATTACAATTAATTCACATGCACCTTAACATTAAAACAATTTACATTAATATTCATGATATAATTGCTGAGACGCTACCTGTTTATGGCGTTAAAAAGCAAAAAAAAAACATTAAATTTTCACATTGCAACTAATCCAAGTTTGTAGTTCTTGACCTGAACCATCAATTGATGGATGCAGAATTTGAAAATATTTATTTAATCAAAAACTATGTTAAAAAGTGGCAAAAAATGCCGTTTTTCCCAATGTTTAACGACTTTTAACTGAAAAACTATCGGAAAGAAAGATCATAACAGATATTTTTGCATAAAAACACGAAAATATTTTTTATTTTGCAAAAAGAAAGAATTTTTGTTTAATTATTAATAATTTCCCTGTTTATAACAAATAACCTGGTAATTTTTCGGAATTCATCATAAATATTCGTAATCATGAGGTTAAAACACGTATGAAAACCTTTTGTGGAGTCATGTGTCTTTTTCGGCTACAAAAACCTACTGGGCTCCTCCATTATAGGAGAAATAATCTTTACTTGATTTTAAATTTTAAATATTCCTTTCAACTTTTTTAAAGCAAAATAATCGAAGAAAAACGTTAAAACCAGTAATTGTGTAACCATAAATTATGTCATTGCCAATATTTTCTCACATTTCTTAGAATTATATAATCTATAACATTGTAGGAGATTTGATAGCATTTTGCGGCTTCTTGACTGAATTTTATCGGTAAAAAAGGATGTCACCGCATCCTCTCATAAAACGCAACTTGTACTTGATATAGAAACCAGTGATATATTCGCTAAAAGAGAATTACATTTCTGGTTTAGAATTAATTAAGTAAAATGGAAAATTTCTTAAAGGAAAAATATGATCAATTTGAAGTAATCAATATATTTTTAATCTTAATTACTTTTAAAAATTTGGCGTTCTTGATTTGAAATATTATCAAAATATTTTCAAGCATGATTTTCAAGAGTAAAATAAATACTAATTTCATACTACATATTTTTAAGTATAATTCTATCTCAATGTAATGTTCGTTCGTGTTCAGCTGTGCCCTAGTATCCCGGAACTGCTATTTTCTTTCGTTCGCTAACTATTGCGGAATACTAACTATAAAGAGCCTTTTAAATACCATCACAGTCTGTCATTAAGAGACTTATTACTTAAAGATAATACACTTAATTCCCATCAAGATGAGTACTCTCCTCTTTCTTCGTTTCTGACATTTTTTCCTAACTTTTTCCGAATTGACCATACATTTTGTTTAAGTTTTACCAAAATGTTAAACATTTGGTAATAAATAGCTATAATATTGAAATAATCATACCAAATTTGAGCCCTTCAGAAGCCCAAGAAGTTGAGATATGTCCATTTGAAGTCGCAAAAAGGGCTTTTTTTTAATATTTTGCGCATATTTTTCATGCTTATAAAATCTAGACTTTAGGTTTGATATAAGTTCTGTAAAAAGCGTTTTCTTCATCGCAAAAAGACCTTTTTGCAAGTACATTATATTTTTTTAATTCGAATAGTTTTTTTTATATTTTATAGCACCACTTGCTCCTTGCGAATCTTTTTATTTTGATGAATTTTGAAAGAAACTTTTTCTGATCTTGAGAAGATTTTGCAAACCAGTTAACTTATATAATTTTGATAGAATCGTCTTTTCACAATATTATTTGTGCACCACTGTTTTTGAAGATTTTCCTGATTTTCACGTATGTTTTAAGTCTCTTTGTTGACTTTTAAGGTCATATTTTCTTCGGGTTAAAAATACCTTTGATTTTCATTTTGAAATACGAGGTTTGTCGCAAAAGTATCGAGCTTACCTTCATATCTCCGCATTGGTGTTATTCTTTATCATCCGGTGACTGAAATCCTTCAAAGTAGACACCATTTCATTGAATAACACGTTCCCAGCAGTGTTTCCACTTCCTGAAGCAGTCCTGGAAGTCAGTTTTCGGAATTGCCTTCAGTGCATTCGTCGCATTAGTTTCAACCGTCTCTTTGTCATCGAACCGGTGTTCTTGAAGCGGCATCTTTAATCTTGGAAAGAACCAAAAGTTGCAGGGAGCTACGTCGGGACTGTACGGAGGCTGGCGAAGCTGTACGACTTGGTGCTTTGTTAAATATTGCTGCACAAGTTTCGATGAATGCGCTGCCGCATTGTCGTGGTGAAGCAGCCAATCACCGCTTGTCCAAAGCTGCGGCCATTTTCTTCTGACTGCGTCACGCAATCTTTTCAATACTTCAACGTAGTAGTCTTTAGTGATGGTGTGACCTCTTGAAGTATATTCGTGGTGCACAACACCTTCATAATCAAAGAAAATAGTCAACATGGTCTTCACTTTATTCCGACTTTGACGTGCCTTTTTTGGTCTTGACGATTCAGAATGCTTCCACTGTGAAGACTGTCGCGTTGCTTCTCTAAATGCCTTATTCATCATATTAATTGTTTCCGAGCAAGTTTTCTAAGATTAAAGTAAAATTTGATGTTGATGTAATTATTCCGTCATTTTTTACAATAAGAAAATGCGACGAACGAAAAAAAGATACTGTAAACAAAAGCACACCGTTCATGAACTAACACGTCTAGTCGGTAACTGCGCACTGGTGACGCCCGTGCCCCACAGAAGTCGCTCGAAAGTTTTGACGCGGAAATATGAATGCAGGCTCTATACTTTCGGGACAAACTTCGTACTCAGTTTGGTTAAAAAGAACTCTTAAACGTAAATCTATTTTCGGAAATTTGAAAAATGGCTTATTTTCAGAAGGCTTATGCAAAAAACATGTTATTATTTTAGAGTCCTAAGCCCTTCACTGAAGCATTGCAAATAATTAAACTCGCAGACTCGAGTCCTTGAATTTTGTTAGACTTCAAATTATTGATTTTTTCCCAGTTTTAACCTTCTTCCATTTTGCTTCTACAAATTTGAATACTTGACAAATTCAAAGTTGGACTCGATTTGAATTCAGGAAAAAGTATCTTGAAAATAAGCCATTTTTCAAATTTTTGAAAATAGACCTCCTTTTAGAGGCTGATATTTCTGGTTTTTTCTAACCAATATGAGATATTCAAAATAAAAAATTTCAAGACAGAAAAAATAAGACTTTTATGTTAAGAAAAGATTAAAACTTGAGATTATCTAAGGTTGCTTCAAAAAAGTCCGTTCGAAGTAAAAATATATAAGAAACTGACGGATTGGTGTGGTGGGAAGCTTCTTTAGAAGGCAAAGAAAATGTTTGTCCATAAATTATATTTACTCAAAAATTCTAGAGCATTAGAAATTATGCTTACGATGGGCAACATTGATCCTAGCTTGGGACTTAAATGAGCATATCTCAATTTCTTCTTGACCTCAGGAGATGAAATTTGATAGGAATCCATTCTTTAATAGTACAAAAACGTGAAATTTTAAATGCGCAGAAGAATATAAACCTACATATGTATATATATATATATATATATATATATATATATATATATATATATATATATATATATATATATGTCCAAGCGGACATAAAAATTGTCAGTAAACATTACTCTCGGGTTAAAAAGTGCTGAGAACTCCAAAAAGATGACAGCGTTGTTTCATCCTAATATGGGACTCGTCAGGCTATTGCACAAACCTTCACCCTGTATTTGTGCCCTATAGGCTGATTTTAAAATTAAAAGACAGCAAACAAGACAACAATGGCGACATCTCGATGATTCACTCAATAACACAAAAGGAACACAAATAATTAGTGTTGCGTAAAACCACCATGTGAAGGCGCTACGGTGAATTAAAAAGGATATATATCAAAACTTCGCGATACACGAAACGCGCTACCCCAAGAATAGGGGTCGCACAATTCGGTACCGGCAACCCAGCGTACTACGCGTTTCGCAGTCGAAGCCAGGTGTCGCAATATTAAATAACTACTGCAAATGGTTAATAATTAAATGACTAAAATTGAAAAAAGGAACCTTTGTTTGCATCCTGAAATTGATTATAAATTTTAGATAATGTTTGTTAATACTAATGCCCACTAAGGTTCCTATTTTCCATTTTAGTCATTTAAATAAAAAATAAAGAATGTCCATGTAAATAAGAGTATCATTATTATTATTTTATTGTAGCCCTGATGAACAAAATAAATATTTTCGAAAACTTGGCGTAGATAAAATAGTGTTTTATTTTTCAAAGCCCTCACCAGGAACGATATCCCAAGATATATTCTAGTTTATATATATATATATATATATATATATATATATATATATATATATATATATATATATATATATAGATTGTTTAAGAATTTCAATAATGAAAATAATTAAACTGAAAATATTTAAAGAAAAATGATACTTCTCTTTATTTTCTTTCCGATTATATACAGTCTTATACTGATCACAATTTTTTAATTGTTAGGGAATGTGACAGCTAGTTTTTCCTTAAAAGTAACCATTTAAAAAATGCGCTTACAGCTTTAGAAAAAAACCTTAACGAGGCCAGAAAAATGCCGAGAAAAATGTTCTCTTTTTTCTCTGCCGCCGACTATAAAGAGTTGCAAAAACCACCCACAGTAAGAGTCATGGAATATTTGTAAGCAGTATCGCCTTTTACGTATGACAAACAGGTCGTCGAGAGTATGTGTTTAAATCGACACAGCGAATCGAATACAAATTTTCCATTGGTTTCTTTGTGTTTTTGTTACCGAGAGAGAATGCGATGCTTTTGCCGCTGTATTAATATTTTTATAAAGCAAACAAAGCAAAACAAGATTTTAAACAGAAAAAAGATGAAACAGTTGATCAAACCAAAAATGCATACAACTTTAAGGCGATTAGTAAGGAGGGCAGCTCGTTATTCACACAACGTACTTTGTAAGTAACTTCAAAAAAGGGTAAATTATTCGATGTATATATATATATATATATATATATATATATATATATATATATATATATATATATATATAGGGTGATTCTCCTGGAAATTTATCGATCGATTGTGGTAAAACTATATTTAGGAAGAATCTGAAAATTTGACAGTGTACTAACGTACACGTAATGTATATATATATATATATATATATATATATATATATATATATATATATATATAACAAGCTTCAAAAAACCGTTACATTGGCCTTTAAAACCCGTAAGCATATTTTATAAACAGTATCATAAAAAAGTAAAAAATTGAAAAAATTTTGATGATATTTGTACTGTTATAATTTGAAGTGCCAATATTGCAGAATAAAAAAACTAAAACAGTTTGAAAGTGTATTTCTTCGGCTTTAAAATGAGCGGTGAAACGTCAAATTTGGTCCATTTGAACCAAAGTTAGATCAATTTTTGTATGAAAGTATGTATTTTTTTTCCAAACGCGTATGTTTAAAAAACTAAACAAGATAGAAAAAAAACTGTAAATAGAAAAAAGACATGTTTTTGTGTAAAAAATAGAGGTGTATAGTTTTAAAAAAAATCAGAGAAAAAAGATTTTTCCTGTTTCTTATGATGCAAAAAATTTCGGAATTGTAAAATTAATGAAAAACATGACAGGATAATTTGTTGAAGTTAAAGAAAAACAAATTGCTGACAAGTAGTCGTACTGTTGATTACAACATTAGAAAATATATTAAGGAAACTGGGTCTATTAATCGTAGACGTAATAGAGAATATCTGAAGAAAACAACTCTTAAAGAAGACAGATATATTGTTCACACTGCTTTACATAATAGACGTTTGAGTGTTTCTGATATAACTGTATAACTTAATAAAAATTTGAAAATTATAATTAATATATTATAATTTGAAAGTATAAGTAAGACGGAAACTTCATGAAAATTTAATTTTTGGACGACTTGCTACACTAAAAACCGTTGCTAAGACTCGTAAATATAAAAAAAAAGGTTAAAATGGGCAAGACTAAAGAATTGAAGCATTGCTCAATAGAAAAAGGTGCTTTTAGCGACGAATCGAAGTTTGCAGTTTTTAGATCGAAAAGAAAAGTGTATGTGCTTAGAAAAGCAAATGAAAAGATTTTGAAAGATTATCTGGTTCCTAGTGTCAACCATGGAGGTGGTTTAGTAATGGCTTGGAGTTGCTTAGCCGGATACCATGTTGGTGACCATGTAAAAGTAGAATGAAGATTGAAAAAGGAAGGCTATAAAACTTCTATACAGGAACGTATTGCCATCTGGTACTCGTCTAGTAGGGACTCCTTTTACTTTCCAACATGATAACGACCCTAAACACACTCTAAATATCTGCAAGAGTTACTTGGAAGGTCTTGAAAAAAAGAAGAAATTTAAAGTCATGGAGTGGCCACCACAGAGCCCAGATTTAAACCCGATAGAATAATTATATGATGAATTAAACACCTGATCAAAAGCAACGTCCGACGTCGGTTTCTTACTTAAGGGAAATCTTACAAGACGAGTGAAAAAAAAATCAGGACAGATACACTCAACAAATTAATCTTGCGATTGTCGAGAATCTGCCGGGCTGTAATTAAAAGCAAAGGCCCACTTTGATGAGAAAAATGTTGAGACGTAAGTATTATATATCTATTATACAAATTAATATTTACTTTTTTCGTTATAATTGTTTGTTAAAATTCTCTCTTTGTATTATTTATTTGTTTAAATTTTGAATTCTATGCATATTGATATTTAAGAATTGACCGCTAATTAGTAATTACTGATATTTATTTTTGTTTTCATTAAAACGCTTAGTACCTAGTAAATGTAAATATGAATTAAAATTGTTCCTTTGTTAAATTCAAGTGTTTTTCTTTAACTTCAACAACATATCGTGTGATTTTTTTCATTAATTTTACAATTTTTGAAATTTTTTATGTCATAAAAAATGTGAAAAAAAATTTTTTCTCTAATTTTTTAAAACTATATGTCCGTATTTTTTGCACAAAAACACGTATTTTTTCTATATACACTTTTTTTCTATTTTGTTTAGTTTTTTAAATATACGCGTTTCGAAAAAAAGACATATTTTCTTACAAAAATTGATCTAACTTTGGTCCAAATGGACCAAATTGGACGAACTGTCACTCATTTTAAAGGTGAAGCAATACTCTTTCAAACTGCTTTGGTTTTTTTATTCTGCAGTATTTGCACTTGAAATTATAACAGTACAAAAATTATCAAAATTTTCTTAATTTTTTGTACTTTCTTATAATACTGTTTCATAACTATGTTTATGGAGTTCTCAAGATAAATGTAACAGTTTTTTGGAGATTCATACCTAAATTTTAAGATAACGTTGGAATTTTTAAGCTGAGACCATTTCTTTTGAAGTTATAAAACTTTTTGTGTTTTCAGATTTTCATCTAGGTATGGCAAAAACATGTACAGGGGAGTTGTGTTATTTAGTGATCCATCGAGATGTCGTTACTGTGTCTTATTTCCTATTTTTCAACTGTGAAATTTGTTTGTAGGGCACAGATGCAAGATAATGGTTTGTACCGAATGCAATGGCTTGATGAGTCCCATACTAGGACAAAACAGCGCTGTCGTCATTTTCCGGATCCGGAGTTTTTCCATTATCTTGGAGATCTCCGCATTTTTTAACATGAGAGAGATATTTATCACCAATCTTTATATTCGCATAGCCGAGAATTTCCTATTTTATTTTAAAATTACACGGACGAAAACTATATATATATATATATATATATATATATATATATATATATATATATATATATATATATATATATATATATATGAAAGTTTTTCCTACTTCCATTTGTGGCACAAATGGAAGTAGGAAAAATTGAAAGTCCAATTACGTAAATGACTTACAGGCTTTCATTTCATTTAGGGATCATCTGAAGGTGAAATATGTCAAATCTAAGTTTCTGTTTAACTAAGCTTGAACACCAAAATTATTGAGACAAAAGTTGATGAAATTATCGGGGGTCTGATTCTATTTTCGATTTTCGAATTTATTTTGATCCAGATTGTTTTATGAATATAACCCGGGAATTTTATAGTAGGAATAACTTCTCTTCTTCAATTTCCATTTCTTCCCTACTTCTCGCGGTGTGTATCAGTGTCTGAATATCGTGCAATCCCGTCCACTGTCTGATATTACGGAGCCAGGACATCTTCTTTCTTCCAATTCCTCTCTTGCCCCCGATCTTGCCTACAATCATCAACTGTAGGAATTGGTATCTCTCATTTCGCATGATGTGTCCAAGATAGACCGTCTTTCTTTTCTTGATTATGTTGAATAGTTCACGTTCTTTCCCAATACGTGAGAGAACTTCTTCATTGGTTATTCTCGCTGTCCATGATATCTTAAGGATTCTTCTGTATATCCACATCTCGAAAGCCTCTAATTTATTGATAGCGCTTGTCTTTAATGTAGGAATAACAGAAGTTGGCATCAAAAGAGGGCTTAAAAGCTAGTAACCTTGACCTTTACGTTTCAAGTCATTTGAAGGTAACATCATGCTAATCGTATGAGAATCTCTAGTTTTTTGTTTTTAGTAACATTTACCTTTTTGTAAAAATAATTCTTTATAGAGTTAAAAGGAACTCGCGCTATTAATTCCTTTTATAATGATCGTCATGTACAATTTAATTTCTTCCTTTCAGATTCTGCTGACTTTGTATAAGTACTTAAAAAAAGAGGAAACATAATAAACTCTAACTTCTTACAAGATAATAGATGGTACAAATAAAGTAAAATTAATTAAACTAACGCTAAAATTAATTATGAATGAGCTTGTACGGCCTTAATTAGCAACCAAGTTATATGTTGTGGGTGTAACCGCAGCTCGTAAATTATATCGTTGTAAATCAACACACTGAACATATACTCAACAGTATAAGTATGAATATTTTATTAAAGAGGTTTCACCGAAAGTACGTTAAAGTAATTTAACGGAAGTGGGATTTCGCAGAAAGGTATTCTTATGGGAAGTTATTTCCAGATATATTGAGCATAATTAAGGGATTTTTACCACTAAATGCTATATGTTTTCTAAAATATGTATACTTTTAAAAATGTACAACAACTTTTTCATTGAAGAATATTTAGCTGTTTTTAAAATTACAGTTTGCGGTCACCATGACTGTAGACAGTACAAGGATGCGATGAAAAGTTTCCTGTCTGTCCTAGAGATGGCGCTCCTATTACTATTTTGACTATACTACCTTAAAACGTCATCTTCTTTTAGTGCGATTTGAGAGTAATTATTTTATTTTGTTTTTAATCGACGATTTTGTAAACTATTCCTTGTTTGATGGGAAACTTTTATCTCACCATTGAACCTTCATATGGGACAAAAAGCGTACGAAAGTAACATTGGTATATAAAATTTTCTTGGCTTTGATAGTTTAGTTTTTTAAAATTTTAAATTAAGATAGCATAGCTCAAAAGCTAAAAGTTTATTTTTCATTGAATAGTTGCCTTAATTTTTATTAATGAGGATACTTTTAAAATCCTTTGATAAATTAGTAATATTTATATATTTACAGGAAGTCGAGGTTTTCAAAAACTCAATTAAAATAAAAAGAAAATAGTTTGGAGAAGCTAAAGGCTCAAAATTGCACATTTTTCAAAACCTTTTAAGAAATGAAGCAAATTTTACTGATTTTAGAAGATGAAAATATGAAAATTTTAAGGTTATATAATATCGTGTAAAGGCCCAAATGGATTCCAAATGTGTCTCTAACCTCATGATTTAGTAGCTTCAATATATGATCTTATTTTCGTATACTTTACGATAAAAAGGAACTTTTCAGCTATCATTTTTTTTTTCTAACATTATTTTTCCAAAAATAGAAAAGCCAAAATTGTAGTTTTAGTAAGCCATATTAATATTTTGTCCTGTTTGTTTGAAAACAATCAGAGTCCGACCATTGTATTTTTTAAGCTGTTGTTTTATTGGAATTCATCAGTTACGTAGCTAGCATTTCAGAGCGCAAGGGGGTAAAAATTTAGGGGGGGGACCATTATTATTGTTAATAAAAGTTTTTACATTATTTCTTAATAAAAGTTAATCACAGGATTTTTTGTAATTCTTGATTATAAAGGAAAAACACTATATATATATATATATATATATATTATATATATATATATATATATTATAAATAACAAACAATATTACCTAAATATAGACAAGAAATACTGCCACCATTCAAAAAAGAACTTATACTTTAAATACAATACAAAATTTTTTGTATTGTATTTAACACTACAAAAATAGGTAAAATATATTTACAAAATAATTCCTCCACGTTTTAAGGTTATCAATTTGTCTATGACAGTATGCAAATCAATTTTAGAAGTATAGTCTCTATCAATGTTGAGTAAAGGTATGTGGGTCAATCTGTCCCCAGATATAGTCAACCTATTATATATATTAATATTTTTTGATCTATTAAAATTTCTTTCTCCTATTGTCGTGTTTACACAAGGAAATTTGAGAGGATACGGAAAGCTACAAAAATAGGCTGAATGCCGAAAAATTATCCTAACATGCAGAAAATAAATGTGATTATTGATTTAACTGGCTATGTAAAAAGAAATTTCATAGTAAATTTGTTGCATCAGGTTGGCAACATGAGAATCAGCAGGATTTGTGATTTGTGTTTAATGCAGTTTTCTGTCATCATCATCGACGTTTAAAATTATCATGATTTATCTTTGTCGCGCTGTACAGTGTTATTAGTTAAATTTCGGAATTCATATTTGTGTATGTGTGCAGACTTTTTATTTATAACATATTATTTATATTGTGGTAATTATTTACATTAAGGTAAATCTGGGAAAATGACTTTTAAAAAAAAAATCGAGACTTGCTTCCTATTTCGAGGTCATAGGATTCAGGCTTTGATTTTCACAATCCTTGCACAAATTTTAGCAAACAAATTTAGACGAAGTTGTATTTTCGACGAAAAAACAAAAATACGTCTTAAAAACGTCATCGACTCGGGAAAACGACTAATATTCGTTTGCGATGTTTCCAGATGTAAAAAATATAAAATTTTTCCATCTCAGTCAACAACATAGTTTAATTTTTATAATGTTTTATACAGCCTCAGGGTTAAATTAATCCTAACCACCCAAAATTCCTGTTTAGTTCACGTTTAGCTTGGTTTTGGTCAAAACAATTAAAACTAGCCTGGAATAACTTAAACTGACATATATTTATTAATCAAAAACTGTTATTATCCAGCAAAGACCACGTGGATGTGGGATAATTTCATAAAAACTATCAGCGTGGATTTTGTGATTGTAACAAAATTTTAATGATTTAGTTTTTTATATTCAATTCTAAAAAAAAAAGATTTTTCCTGGTTTTGCAAAATTGAAAAAAAAAAATATGGAATCGTGTTCTACGACCTTGAAATAGGGGTGTAAGTATCGAAATTTTTTCGCCGTTTTGCTATTTCTCTTAATCTAAATATTTATCTGTTTTGGGTCAGTATTTATTTCATCAATCATTTAATTTAGATTTTAAATTTTTTAATATAATGTAATGAGAGGTTTCTCAAGTTCAGTTCTGTCCTCTGACCTACTGCGCAAGTGCAGTATAGCCCCTTTAAGGGGAGTACAAATTTACATGCCCGACCGAGTTTATTATACGGCATTCTCCTTCTTCTTACCCCCTCCAACTTCTTCGTGTTATAAGTATATTCTATATAAATTAAGAAAAGTAGATTTTTTTTTTGGAATTTAATTTCTTCAGGTTTCAATTTACGTCCCTTACTTATTATTAATGATTTATATTCATCCACTATTTTCAATTGAATAGATGATTTATAAATAATAAATAAATCATACAAAGATGATTTTTTCGGAAGCAGCTTTTTTTTTCTAAATTCAAGCATGAAAATTTGTTTACGAGTTAGATAAAGTTATCAAATCTCTGTGTTAATGTTTGAATAGAGGTACCTGTATAAAGATATATACAGAAATTTAAACTTTTTTTTCTATGGATATTTATAAAGTGTTTAGATTTTTTTAATTATGAATAACTTTGACTTTTTTTTACCTTTTTTGGGTAAATTTATTTGGTTACTACTTCACGACCTGCAAATTTTTTTATTTGTTTCGTCATTTCTAAAGAATATTAAGCATTTTATAGTCGACTGTATTTGAGATTATTAAACGTGTTTGTTTCCAAAAACAAAGAAGGATTAAACAGATTTTATAAGTAAATATACAATGAGCGTCAATTATGTGACTTGCATTGGTATTTGAAATTTCAACACATGAGATGCTTTCCAAAATCTAATTTACACATATATATATATATATATATATATATATATATATATATATATATATATATATATATATATATATAAAGATCTATTAATGACTATATGTAAATAATTTGAACGAAGATAATTAAATTCATATATGCGCTATCTCTTTTGTATTTTAACATCCTCGGAACACTCTGACCACAAAAAATCAAGAAAAGTTCTGTTTCTATTACAAATATTCATTTAAAGCCGGAAACGCTATTTACGATAAAAAAAAATAAAGTAAAAGCTGATAAATTTCATTCAAAATTCTTACAAGAAAACAAATAAAAACGTAATTATTGTGAATCGCTCGGGGAGTTACTATACCGCATTAAAAAGTTCCGCTTGCATGATTATGGATGATTTAAGAGTCAGCCAAAAGGTAATAATCTTAGTTATATTTATAATAAGAATGAACGTAATGGTAACGTTAGAGTGTAAATTATAAAAGTAAATCATAGGTTGTGCAGTCGTAAATTTTGAGAATTTATGAGAAAATACGGAAATGAGACTTTATTATTCACACTTAATTAAATTTGATAGTTTGTATATATTTTGAAAAATCTGCCTTTCGAAAAAATTTATTTATTTAACCTTAATCCTTTTGTGGTTATCCATACCTAGGCAGGGGCGGATCCAGCCTCGCTCTTTGGGAGGGAGGATGGGAGCAGCATACAGCAAGAATAACAAGTTGTCAACGGGGGGAGGGGGGAGTGCCAGCAGCATACACATTCCTATTATAAAAGGCAGAATCGGTTCTATTTTCCTGAACTCAAAGCTCTTGGGAAGGGGAGGGACTATCGCAAGCATACACATTCGTATACTCTATTCAAGAACAAGAGAAAGTAATAAAACTGTTACCGAGGACTGCCATAAATCTAATTATATTTAAATATTATAAACTTTTAGAAATTTACTGCAACAATAAAATCTCTGATAGTTCGCTTTAATTTCTGTCAGTGAGCAAAGTACACTTTCCAGAGTGTTCTTTTTTATATATTATTTGAGATTAGTGAGATACCCAAAAGGTATGGCTTCCACCTCTATATCAATATCTAGATAATAATATTAAAAGCTCTGTTGAGATGTGTTCCAACATGACAGGAGTTGGAAAATCTACTACGTACCGAATACTGAAGGAGGGAAAAAACGACTTGAATTGTTAGTACTCCTAAGCTACATTCGATCACAAGCAGACGAAAAACCTTGTTGGAAGAAGAGATGTAAACTGCAATAAAAGAAGTTGTACATACTTTTATTATGAGAAGCAGATCCCAATCGTCGACAAAATTCTAACTAAAATTAATGAAGATCGCGATTTACCTGAAATTAAAAAAAAAAACTGAGCTCTGGAAATTGCTCAGAGAACTTAATAGACAGATAGGAAATCTGTTCTTACAGATCGTCCGGAAAATGTCCGTTGGAGAAGAAAATATATCTCTCAAGTAAAAGGCAGAGTTGCTAGAAATAACACGATTATAAATTTTTCTTGCCTTCGAAGTATTTAACAGCGCTTCACCATAAATTAAGTGCCTGTCAGCATACTCTGCGTAAAAATATTCTTCCATTTTTTAATACTATTTTTACTTAGAGGCGGTTTTGACAAGTTCCATCAATAGTAATTCATTATGTAGGTATTAACAATAACAACCTGATTTTTACCTGTTTGTATTTAGCAGTAGTAAATTTTGAGTGTTTCGCATAAAAACCGATTTATCTCGAAAACCGACAATTTTATCGAAATAAATTAAGGTACCTTTTTTTGAAGAGAAATGACCAAAGTATTTAATAAGCAGTTTTCAGCTTTGTAAAATGACACATGTCAAAATTAGGCCCAACAAGTGTGACTGCAAGTTCATTCCTGACTTCCATGATGACCTAAAACGTCTATTGTAGAATGAAGAAATAGACAGATTTGGTATTTCAGTGTATATTTTTTAAATTATTACTATCGGCCAAGCGCTTTCGGTCTAATTTAGACCATCCTCAGGGCTCAGACCCTAGAAACAAGAGAATATGATCAGCAAATAAGCTTACTCAGTACTCACCAACTACACTTATTCGTCAAATGACACACCTTAACCCTGCCAGTTTGAGAATAGTCTCCAACAAAACCAATGTAGCCTCCACACAGAACAAGTCATATACAATTAAAAAAAAATTAAAAAATTTGTCCAAATTAAAATTAAATCTAAAATATTGAAAACATTACATACATTAACATTATTAAAACAATAAACCTTTGCTATAACAACTTAAAAGAGTGAGGTTATGCCACACACAGTCATAGCATAATATAGCAATAAAAATTGTCCAAAAATTAAAAATATATACAAGTATGTGTAAGCCTGAGTAGAGATTTTCTGTATGAGTTTTATTTTTTAATTTCTTGTTAATTGTATTTCAAATGAATAATTCATTGACAATGAGCAAAAAGAGAAATAAGGGCAGAAAGAAAGGGCAGTAAAAGTTTATTAATCTACAGCGTTACTGTTATCGGCCATTCTGTGATATATTTCGAACACTTGGGTTCAGTGGCGTGAAATAATTTCCATTTTTGTAAAAAAGCAATAAAATACACGAACATAGGCGTAGTTGAAATTTGTTGAAATGTGTTAACTATTAATATATTTAGAATGAAGTGTCTGAAACTGAAGAAGATGATCAAAATTATTATAAGATTGTACCTCACGCAATCACAGCTCCCAGACATTTAAATTGTTTAATGATTTAACGAAAAAGTTTGAAAATGGAGGTGCGGTCTTTTACGTTGTTCATTCTTACATTGAGGATTATTTTTATCTCCCTGCATATTTCAAGATTCTCTCTGTAATCCAAGGTTTTAGAGTTATAACCCCTGGAGTGATATAATATTTTACTATTATGAGTTAGAGAGAAACTGTGTTTGGTAAAACTACCTAACGAGTAAGCCTATTTGCTGACCATATTCTCTTGTTTCTAGGGTCTGAGCCCTGAAGATGGTTTAAATTAGACCGAAAGCGCTTGGCCGATAGTAATAATTTAAAAAATATACACTGAAATACAAAATCTATCTATTTCTTGATTTCTTCGGTGTACAACCTATTAATCTCTTATTGTAGAATGAGTCTTTCTGTTTTCTACAAAATATTGAAATGTTATTAAATTACACAAGTCGGTTTAAAATTTAGGGCTGATAAGGTGAATGGCTGGACACCCTTTTAGGGCTCTGTATCTCCGTTAGAGGACACTTGAGGATTTTTTTCTATGACAAAGTAGGGTTATTTTGACCTCCCCTGTATGCTCCCAAGAAATAAGGAGGTACTTACCGGACCACACCAGATATGTGTTCAATTCTCGCCTAAGCAATATTTGAACTTCTTGAGTAAATCTCGCTAAAGAACTTTCGAGTTATCGCGAGCAAAACGTCCCAAGAGATTTCAATTTTTACAGGAGATAATTGAAAGCTGTGTTTAAAGAAACTGTTTTAAATGATGATATGAAAAGCCATTTGCTACCAACTCAGAAGTAGTTTAGCTAATAGTGGTGTTAATGCAAGAATAACTCAAAATAATAGCTTATGCCCAGAGATGTTGGTACAATTATTACGCGAGTCGATAGCCAATTACCACAGTATCAACCATTAAAGACCGACCAGCGCTACCAAAGAGGCGCGTAAAAACCGTCTTTTTCGTCTGAAATAATACGCCATACACTCCTTTCACTGAACGTTTTGAAATTGATACATATCCAGGACCGGAGTTTAAAAGAAATAGTTCATAAAAAGTAAAAGCAGTTCGCAAATTGTTCATGTTGAGGTGCAGAAAAAATTCCTGTAATTTTGCTGTACTCGAATGAGTTGGTACACACAAGAAATATTGTAGTAAATTTCGCAACATCCATCTCATGGGTCACCTCTTCAAAGTGTTTCTAAAAATAGTACCTCAACGAACACATAAAGTAGCGGGAGAAAGAGAAGTCAGAATACTCCAATATAGTTCAATACAACAATAGTGAGGCTTCTTCAGAGTTGCTTCGGATAAAGCAATAATTATTATAATGATGGATAACAGATATCAGAGTATCTCTTGCTGTAAGAGCATAGTAATTCTCAAATTCATCAATATCTTAATTGAATAACATACTTTTTTTTTAACTGAATTTCTAATAATTAAAATATGAATTTTAGGAACAAATATTAATATTTTGATTTTTCTAACACGTTTCAATTTAATGAATATGTAAAATTTGTTTTTTGTTTCGTAAAGTTGAGCCTCAGAGATGTGGTAAGCGGTAAATATGATTAATGGCATTTAAAAGTTACAAGCAATAGTTAGAATCAGTCATATTTTCTCATATATATACCAGAAACTTGTTTTTAAGTGTATATATAATAAAAAATGTAAAACTAGATTTGCTATTACAAAATATTGGATATCAAGGATAATTTTACCTCATATAACTTTGTAATTTTTATTATATATAATAGTTATATCATTTATTTCAAATACTTTATACCACAGGAAACCTATAATAAATCAAATGTGAAAAAAATTACAATTGGTATTTCAGTAAGTGTTTATTTACTATTGTTCATTTTCAGATTTTTGGTTTATGATTATAGTTTCTTATTCAAAATTTACGGTCATTACCATTATTTATTATACAACATATTAGCTAAATATAATGTAATAAAATTCAAAGAACTTCCCCTTGTCTAATCTTAAAATAAAAGGTTTGTACGAACATAAGTTGCAAACAGGCTTGTTAACAAGATATAGGATTTCAAAAATAGCTTGTAAAATATTTTGCTGGAAACATTTTCCAAAAAAGACAATGCAATGAAAGATTGCACAGATTTAAGCAGCCGGATTTACTAATCTGAATTTAATGCCAAACAAATTAAAACTTCGAATTGGTGGAATTTGGTTTGCTTATGATGTCGTCCATGTTTTTAGTCTTCCCTCAATGCTTATTAAACAGGACAACAACCAAAATATATCCAAAATAAAATCGACTAAATCTTGCCATTTTTTGTGTGCTAAAGCCGAAACTAAACTTACCTTTTTAATATTAGTTCAAGTTCTAGAAATAAGTGATGCTTGTCTCCCTATATATTAACAATGTAACCGCAAAATTGCACGTAGTATATTTGTATTGCTATAACAATGGAGAGGTGAGACGTTGCCAAATATACGTTTTCCCCAAGTTAAGGAAATTTTGCACAACTGGCAACATTGTATGTAGCATCTCTAGGGATAGCCTTCTATATACGAAGTCCCAACCCCTCAGGGCTTAAAATAAAGGAGACAGATATTTAAAACCGAATTCTTGAATATTCTCTAAAAATGTAGAAGCCCTATTAGGGTATATAAGCAGCTACAAAGCAGAGGAGTTAGTCAGTGGAAGTGAGTGAGTCAAATCGAATAGATGAGATTGTAAGATGTCTCGAAAGTGTGTAAACAATCTAGATAATTTCTGTTTTGCTTTTGGTGACTTTTGCGTCTCAGAAGCGGTCCATTACCCCATTGATAAAAAAGGTATATCAGCTTTATTTCGGTTGCCATATTGGAGATCGAGACAAACAGTGGACGCCACATATCTGCTGTAATGCATGCGCTTCAAGCCTAAGAAACTGGTTAAATAGTAAAAAACGATCTATGCGGTTTGCTGTCCCAATGATCTGGAGAGAGAATTCAAATCATGTTAATGATTGCCGTTTCTGCATCATATCTCGTGTTGGGCAAGGCACAGGGATATCCAAAAAGAAAAAGTTAGTTATTAACTATCCAAATATACCATCTGCGATGAGAACTGTGTCTCATAGTGACGAACTTCCTATACCAGAACCACCAGAGATATTCACTTACGAATCAGATACAACGATTTCTCAAGAAGAAGATAAGCCAACAACATCAAGAGATCTTGACTTCACGCCCAGCACGTTAATACAAAACAACCCAATCAGAAATAAATGATCTTGTAAGGGACTTAGAACTTTCAAAAAATAAAGCGGAGTTACTAGGACCAAGATTGCAGCAGTGAAACTTATTAGAAGATAATGTTTCAATATGTGTTTTTCGTAAACGCCATAAAGGTCTAGTGTCATTTTTTAACATGAAAAAGAAGTGGTTCTCTACAATAACATTAGCGGGTTATTGGCAGCTTTAAATACAAACTAGAGCCAGAGGAATGGAGATTGTTTATAGATAGTTCAACATTGACTTTAAAAGCAGTACTACTTCATATGAGAAATATTTTACCGTCTATTCCTGTTGGATATGCAATTCCCACGAAAGAATCATACGACAATATGAAGTATCTATTGACAAGTATAAAATACGATGAGCACCAATGGCAGTTCTGTGGCGACTTAACCCAATTATGCTGTTTTTGTGAGAACGGAACAGTCGGGCAAAGGTACTGCATTACAAGAGAAAAGACTGGTCTGTTTACCAATCATTAGAGCCAGGTTGGATTCTTGTAAGAGATCCTTAAGAAACAATTCACAAAAGAAAAGCTAGAAGACAGGATATTGAGTGTCTTTACAAGTGTAAAAGTATGTAATTTTTATTATTTTGTTAAAAATAAAATAAAAAAACTTGTCCTTAGAAATTGCAACTAGACTTTGAATTTCATTACCATTTTTGTATTTCGCGCCCCAAAATTAACAAAAACCTGCACTTTTTATATAAGATGTTTGCATTTTTTAAAATGCATCTTTGTTTTTTTCAATGCCTATCAGACATTTCCTTGATTTTTTTTTGTGTAGGTTCCTTTGCCTCCTTGCATTTCTTTTGTATTATTTTATTCCATTCTTTATATATTATACTTCTTCTTCTTCTTCTTCTTCTTCTTCTTTTTCTAGGTAGAACCAAGTTCTATTATCTATACAATGCCTCATCGATCCTCATTTGAGGTCGAAATCCATCTGTCTCCATCTTTTCATTTCTGTGGTTCTCATAATTTGTATTGTCTTCGTGGTTTCATTTCTTGTCTCTGCGCCGTAGGTCAGTATCAGTCTTACACAGACCTTGTACATTCGTGCTTTGCTCTCAACCGTCATATGTTTATTGTTCCAGATTATGTCTTTTAGTTGGCCTGATATCATGGCCGCTTTGTTGGCCTGTGTGCGTATATTATACACGTTAGCTTTACTAACTACTAATCCCCAGGGATGCCTTAACATCACGGTATTATACATCACGATCCTGCATTATCAGTACATGCACAGTATCGATGTCTTCTTGCACTACATTGGTTCTGGATGACCTCCACGCGACTCGTCAGTGAAAGGACGATAGTTACCATTAAACTCAAAAAAAAACAGAAATATATAGTGTTTTTTGTTGGTGCTTTATTACCATATAAAGAATTTCTTAATGTATTTTTGTAGAGATAAATCATTTCGAAAGTTTTGAAAACCATTTAAAATATCGTACTTTAAAATAGGTATGGCACTTCGCAACTCCAGTGTTGTCAGCTCTCGAAAAAGAAATGGCTCTCCTTGTAGAATATAAACAATTTTGATCTGTAAAAAGGTAACTATAATGACTATTATTCGCTAGGAATTATATTACAAAAAATATATAAACAAGTACAATATTATCACCAGTCTATGGTCACCAGCGATATTTTTAACTTTACATTTTATGTGAAAAACTGCGGTAACAAGCTTAGATTTTTAAGCTTCAAAACTTGTTTTACTTTTTGTTGAATTTCTCAATTTACACCCTTTATTGTCAACTTAAAATAGTTTCAAAGTTAGACCATATGAGTAAATTACTGGGTAAATACTTCCTGTTCAAGCAACGTCTAATATACAGAATGTTTCACTGAACTGTACTTAATGGCTTACTCTATCTATTTGGACCAATTTTTTTTGTTCTTCTCAAAAAATGCTAAAAAAATATATATTCACTTTAGTCGGATCCTCCTTGATTACCAGATTTAATCTTCAGTGACTTCATCAGAAAATTATTTTAGTACAATCCTGAACTGTTCTTCTTTTCAAGAAATACTGACAGGAAGTCACCTATTAACTCCACGAGATGAGAATTTCTCGAGTGGGCCCTCTGATTGATTTTATTAGCCAACTTCTAATGTCAGTTTTAATGCCGCGTTGATAATGACGGCCAGTTATGAGGGTGTGTTCGGGCACTTTTTTAGAGCGTTTGATGCCGTTTTCTGTTTTTAATACGCCCGATAATTACCAGAGTGGGCGTTATTTTCATGGGGATAGTGCAAATTAATGGTAATGGATGAGGGAATAAGCAATGTTTCAACGAGAACGCCTGAGATTCAGTTTTTGTAGCAGGTGATATAAATTCAATTTTAAAAATCATGAATAATATCATTTACATCTTCACACAAACAGGAAAATTCATTTAAATGAAATACGGTACATCAGGTAAACAGTAAATTTGAAAGAAAAGATATATTTCACTCCAGCAGTTACATATCTAATAGTTAAAAAAAATTGCCCAACCCAAGTAGAGCCAGAATTTAAAAAACTCGGCTAAGATACTCATTTGTAGAATTCCTCAAATAATTTATTACTGTTTTCCCATTAAGCTTTCTACTTCTATTAATGTAACTAAGATTCTCACTATAAATCGGGGAAGTTCAAAAATATCTTGTCGCGATCAATCGCTTTTTAATCTTTTATTCTACTAAAAAATTTAATCCGTGCAATGCTGAAATTAAAATTATAGAATTAGTTTAAAAATATGCTTGCAGATGTCATTTGACAAAATTCTAAAAAAAATTAATGGTAATTCATTAATTATGTCCTCATTTTAAATTATATATTAATTTTTGTTGGAGAAAAACATTCCACTTTTTTAGAAGAGTTAGATAATCAATATTTAAGCAATTTATCTCTGGCGGAACACAGGCAAATTTTTATCAAAACGATGATGCCCCACCACACAGAACCTTTCCAGTTACCAATGTCTTATAAGCAACATTTTATGACAAGCGAATTGCCAATAATAGACCTTTTCTGTGACCTCCGCGTTCTCCTGATTTAACTGCTTTAGATTATTTTATACGGAGAGGGATAAAAATTATCTTTTATTGTAATCCAGTGACAACGATGGAGAACTGTATGGCAAGGGTAAGGAACGGGTTCAAAAGTTCACATTCGGATTCAATTAGAACGGCCACCCAAGACGAACTAACTCGGAGATACGAAAAATGTTTGGAAGTTCCGGGTGAAAATTTTAAACTTTTATTAAAATAAGTTGTTTCCCTGTGTAGGTAATCCGGTCAGCATTTTTACAGTACAAAAATATTAAATTGCCAATATTTCAAACACTGCAAATCTTTGGAATAGATAATCTTATACAAAGTTATAAAAATAGGAGGTCTATATTTAAAAAAATTGATTCTTAACGATATTTTCAAGTTAACACCCTGTGTTTATTTATTATCAAAATATTAAAGCAGTCCACTAAAGTAATTCTCTTTCTAGAAGGAAAGCAACCCCAATTATCTAATAAAAACTTTCATATAGAACAAATTAATAATTATGTTTAGACCTGGAAACGCCATTTTTGACATAAAATTTAAAATATGTTAAAAACAGTTAGATTTAGATATAGGACATCATACATAAAATATATCTATAATTTTGCTTAGAATCTAAAAATAAAATAATATCTAGGGTGTTCCATTTAAAATAAGTAAGAAGGTGTGACAGAATTTGATTATAGACTCCTGCTAATGACATATTGAGGTAGCATTAATCATTTTATCTATAATCATTTCTTGCCCCATATTAATTAGTAACTATTTTAATAACCTACAATTAAATATCACAGTAATAAAGACACTCTGGAAGTCTGGTAGTGCAACTTCTTTCTTGCAGTTTTAGTATCAAACACTACGGTTATTGAACACAACCATGACTCAGATCTTCAGGACTCAGGAAAGGCTGCTAATTAGTTGATCAGTAGATATCTCTTGTTTTGTAGGTCTCGCAACAGCGCGCCAGCAAGTTAATTCGCGTAAAGGTTTTATTTAAATTGAATAAAATAAGTTTCTCAAAACACTTAAATATATTTAACAAAATAAATACAAAAACGAACTATTTACAGTGAGAAACTTAAAACTAATGACAATTACGAAAAAACTAACATAATTGCTCTTCTCGGCCGTTATTTTAACCAAAAACGTAAAATCCAATTTTTTAAAAAAACACGTATAAATAGCTTTATAAAATATTAAACAGAAAAAGAAATAAAATGCGAAAAACAGCTATTTATATTACTTAATCAAACCGTATGAAAATCGCGAAATGCCCCACTAAAATAACAAACGATAATCCCTTAATTTCCCAAATTAAACAAAGATAACCTTCTTCCCCGACGATTATACCCGGGACGTAATTATTCTACGGCACTGGTACTCATGGTACCGTTCTAACGATTTTCGAATTATGACTGACTTTTACTATTCCTTAAAAGAGTGTGTTCAAATCTTACACCCCTCGACACCCCTCTGTTTCCCGTTTGTACCTATATTACCCGATGGAACCCGGTAAACGTCAATTTCTTTCCCTTAAAGTTTGAAGGTTTCGATCGTTACGTGCTGAGGGCGTTAGCTATTCTATACCGGATGCTTGATGCACGAATTGGCCTGTGAGCGTCTTATTCTCAATTTTTATATAAACACAATTAATAAAACTATTCTATTTCTTTCTATAACTAAAGGAATAAGATAATATAACGTCTGTGAAAAAACCTGAGTGCCCTTTTATTCATAATGCTGGTATTTGAATCATTCTTTCTTGCAATCAGGAAAAACAGACGCTACATACCTACTTTCACGTTCATCGTTCAATATTTTAATACATTTCAACGGTATTTCATATACCATATGTTAAAAACTACCCTTCACACGTCTGGTTTTACTTACATAATCAGAGTAGGGTTATTTCGACAAATTTATAGCCAAATCTTAGAAAGGGTTTTTTAGTTTTATGTCTTCATAAATTTACTGAGTTTATATATTTTTAAGAAAACATTTAAACGACAAAGATAATAAAAGTTAAGTTCGATAACTGATTTATTTTTCCTTTAGACTTTCGTGGATAGTGGCATCAATTTCCGGTATAGTCTATTTTCCGCAAAATCGATCGCGGCATTCTTCCTGGGGACACACTGTATAATTACAAATTCCGTGTTGCATCATTATACAAATGTGCTTTCCTGTAAATATTATATTACCTTGAACTCCTTGAGTGGTACGAAACATCTTACCTTTGAAAACAGTAGCAAAGCTCTAAAAGAAGCAAAAACATGAGAAATCCGTTCGGTGATACAAATTTCTCAACTATCCTTTGCTTTAAAAATTAATCAGCTAAAACTATCGATCAAGCTTTCAAAATGAAGCCGTTAAAATTCTACATCCATGGCAGCAATCACAAATAAACCTTTAAGATATAGAAGCAATGACGCTTTGTTATCAGTATTACAAAATTTATTTGAAAAGGAGACTGACAAGAAAACACTTTAAAATGTTTAGAATTGGACATGCTAGAAGAACGTTTTAAGAAAAAAAAATTGAAGATTTATTTAGCTGTCTAGTGGTAATGTCTACATTTGTATTTGACTAGTTTGTGAAAACAATTTTAGAAACATACCGGGATCACTTAATCTGGAGAAAGAACTCGTATAAGTTCCGATCAGCAGAATAGACAAATTTAATATCTTCTGACAATGAACATCTAATCGGAAGTCACTAAAGCATACCAACGTCTGTATTTAATTCAAGGTAAAACCAAAAAAGTTAAAACATTGTTTCCTTATATAAATTTATAGAAATATTTTGGGCCAGGTTTTCAAGATACTAATCCATAATGCAATCCCACAATGTTTGTCTAATTATTCTATCATTAATTTAGTTCGCGGACGGATTTAATGTATAAGGTAGTAGAGTAGGAAAGTGGTGTCTTAACACTAGTAAATTTGCATGTGAGGCCATAAATAAAAAAAGGTGCAACTAAAAACTTCTCTTTTTTATGTCAAATTAATACAAAATAATTAACATTCCTGAAACTTGTTTCAAGCGAAAACATCTGTTAATTCTAAGAACAAATTCCTAATCTCTAATTTTACCTCTGGCAACTACTTACATATTTTTCCGTCTAAGCAAGGTCTCCACCCACATTTTCCGAGCGCTTTTTACGCCCTGTTTGCAACTAGAAATAACATATTTCCCTGGTTTTCCGCGGATGACTTATGACAGTCATTTGGGCATATCATCGTCTACTAATTGAAATAGGTAAACATTTCATTTCCAACGTGAATGAACTGTGTGTCCCAAATAAATAACTAGGATATTTTAAAATTTTAAAAAATATATATATTGTTAGTGTCCTGTCAATCTCATACACATATCCGAGATATGTATATCTAAAAATCAAAAATAAATAGTATTATCCAGATTTAAATCCAAATAACCTTCAATCTCATATATTACGAATTTGAAGATTTTTGTTGGAATAAAGTTTTATAAATTATTGCTGAAGTTGAGAGAACAATAATAAGTGACGATAAATAATATGTCGAAATATTGTTAAAGTTTGTCATTATTTGAAAAGAAAAATTTAATTTTACCTCAAGATTGTGGGAAACAGCAATACTTTGCTTTAGAGAGAGAGCGACAAATGACTTTGTAACAGGGGCGGATTCAGCCTTTCTCTTTGGGGGGGGGGAGGCGGTGATATCACAAAAGTATAGTATGCAAGCGAAAGCAAGTTGTCGACGGGGGGGGGACATCAGCAACATTCTCATTTCTAGTGTAAAACGCAGGTTTATTTTTCTGAATTTGAAGTTCTTGGAGAGGGGGGTGATCACAAGAAAAAACAAGTTGTCGACAGGGGGGGGAGGATGCGGGCAGCATACACATTCCTAGCGTAAAAGGCAGAATCGTGTCTATTTTCCTGAACTCAAAGCTCTTGGGAAGAGGAGGGGCGATCGCAAGCATACACATTTCAAAACTTTATTCAAGAACTAGAGAGAGTAATAAAACTGTTACCGAAACCTCCAACTTACCTGCTCCAGTGCCGCAGGTAACTGAGAACGGCCGTGAATCTAATTATATTTAATTATATTTAAACATTACAAGGTTTTATAAATTTACTGCAACAATAGAGTTTCTGATTTCGGTCAGTGTGCAAAGTAGACCTTACAGTGTGTCCTTAGTGATTTATCTTGATTGTGGTTGTTTTTATATATTATATGAGATTAGTGACATACCCAAAAGATATGGCTTCCACATCTATAATTATTCTAAAATCGTTAAACCAGGGCATTTTTTCTATAGCGAAAAACTTATTACTATGAATATGTATGATGCCTTAAAATATCAATATCTAGATAATATTGTTAAAAGTTCTGTTGAGATGTGTTCCAATATGACAGGGGCTGGAAAATCTACTATATACCGAATACTGAAGGAGAAAAAAACGACCGAAATTGTTAGTACTCCCAAGTAACATTCGATCACAGGCAGACGAAAAACCTCGTTGGAAGAAGAGATGTAAACTGCAATAAAAAGAGTTGTATATACATCTTATTATGAGAAGCAGATCCCAACCGTCGACAAAATTTTAACTAAAATCAAAGAACATCGGGATTTAACTGAAATTAAAAGAACTGAGCTCTGGAAATTGCTCAGAGAACTTAATTTTTGCTGGCAAAAACCAAATAGGAAATCTGTTCTTATAGATCGTCCGGAAAATGTCCCTTGGCGAAGGAAATATCTCTCTCAAGTAAAAGGTAGAGTTGCTAGAAATAACACAACTTACAAAATTAGTAATTTAACAGAACTTTTGAAAGATTTTTTGGAATAAAGTTACTGCAGAAAATTTGGAAAAATCCATATAATAAAAGAATAAAAGAAAATGTGGAAACTCGATTTCATGATCCGTGAGATAGAGGAACCAATTATAATTAATTTGGGCGAAGATAGCTTCACTGACTTGGATTATAAATTAGATACGTAGTGTTTACCAGCGTAAATACAATTTATTATTTAAATATTTTTAACATATAAAAATTTTTAGTGTTTAATTGTAATTTTGCAGATGATTTAAGAAATAAATAAACCGAAACGTCAAATGTCCTAAAAATGTTTTTAATTAATAATAAAATGACCTATAGCTCAAAAAAATTTTCACATTATATGGACGAATTTATTTTTTTTATATATGTTTAACTTTTTGTATTTTTGACAATGGGTATTTTGTAAGTATTTAAATTATAACTTAGAATTTTTTGACAAAAAAAGGCTACGTTTTATTTTCAATGTGCCTAAAACGGTTTCTATGCCAAAATTAAAAATAATAAAAATACAGTTGTGATTTGTGTTAAATATGTCAAATTGTCTATATTTTTTAATATACGTGAATTATTAAAAAATCATAAGAAATTAAATAATATTATAAAAACTTTTTATTTTAAGTTTATTACCGAAATAATATTCTATGTCATAAATAATTAGTGATAAAATAAATCTCTTTTCGACGTCTATGACAAGGATTAAAATCCTTTTTAACACTTCACACATCCAAATATCTATTATTATCCAACCCAAATGGTCCATTATTATAGACCGGTATTTTTGATTATAAAATTTCTAACCCATTCCTATGGAAAATATATATGTCTAACATATTTTGCCAAAGACACCGGACTAAAGAACACAGGTATTTTGCGAATAAAAAAAAAGCGTAAAAAATAATTTATTATTCTCTCTAGTTCTTGAATAAATTATAGTATAAGAGGCAAAATCGCGTCTATTTTCCTGAACTCAAAGCTCTTGGGGTGGGGGGGATCGCCCCCACCGCCCCCCCCCCCTTGGATCCGCGCCTGCTTTGTAATATATAGAAATATGAAAATATTATAATCTAAAATTGGTCAAAATACTCGTATGTGATTATATTATAAGATAGAGATAGAAGATGAAAGGTTTCATGACTGATAAAATGAAAGGCTTTTACCAAATTACAAAATACCGCAGTAAACTTTTAACCACTGTTCCTATAAATATTTTTCAGAAAATCATAAACTATATTCTTTGTTGATTTGCTACCTGAAAAAAACAAATTGAGTCTTGCACATTAATTTGATGTTTGAAGCACTTTTTCCATTAGTTTACATATAGTAGGAAATAACGAAATGGGTTGGACAAAATTATAATTTTTCATGAGATATTTGTCATGTTTGTCTACAAGGTTCTATTGTTGAGCAGCTGAGACTTATTTCCGAAGTAACTGGCATATTATATCTGCTTCTTAAGATATTTGAGGTTATGTACTCGAAAACCGGATTTTTTGGCTACTTCGAAGTTATTGTTGGACCTTTTTTCTAATTGAATTATTTAATACTACCCTTACTCTTCGAAATAAGCTATAGAATGGTCACTTACAACTTTTTCTTGCAAAGTTACGGCCATTTTAAGTTATGAAATATATCTCAACAACGTCATTAACTCCTTGAGGCATACATTTTTCTACTTATACATTTATATCAAAAATTTGTAGTTGGGGGTTTTTGGAATCACTGAATATGAATAAAAAGTTAAAAACTTGAAATTTTCATTTCCAAGATGGCGGATTCAAAATGCATTAAAATTTAGAAAAAAATCGTAATACTATATAAGAAAATGGAAATTTTTATTTTTAAAATGATCGTAACTTTATGAAAAAAATCATAGGTGATCATTCAATAGCTTATTTTGAAAGGTAATTTCAAATATCTCAAAATTCTGATGTGATGGGTTAATTCGGATACTACGCAACAAATTACTTCAGAAATGACCTATGTCTGTTCAACAACAATCATGACCCCATTTTTTGTAAATCTGTAATATATACAGGCGCGGATCCAAGGGGGGATCGGTGGAAGCGATAGCCCGCCCCCTTAAAAGCTTACAGTTCAGGAAAATAGACCCGATTCTGCCTCTTATACTAGGAATGCGTATGCTGTTGGCTTCTTCCCCTCTCGTCATCAACTTGTTTGTTCTTGTGCTCGCCCCCTTCCTCAAGAGCTTTAAATTTGGAAAAATAGACCCGATCCTGTCTTTTATACTAGGAATGTGTATGCTGCTGGCATTTCCCCCTCCCCGATGACAACTTGCTTTTTCTTGTGATCGCCCCCCCCCCCCCACAAGAACTTTGAATTCAAAAAAATAGACCTGACCCTGCCTTTTACACTAGAAATGAGAATGTTGCTTGCGCCCCCCCCCCCCCCCCGTCGACGACTTGCTGTCGCTTGCCATACTGTCCTTTTGTGATATCACCACCCCCCTCCCCCAAAGAGAGGCAAGATCCGTCCCTGAATATATATATACACTATTTAATGATCTTTTGACAAGTATGGACATAAATTTAAATTATTTGCAAGAAGTAGAAATTTTTAGTTCAGGTTGCTATTTAATTTATGATGAGGCTGTGTGTGTAGACACGTTGGTGACTTGCCGAAGTTGATTTACTGAAAGAACAAAACACAAATTAACGTTTCCAAAATGATAATCGTTAAAAAATTAAAATTTTCCTTGATGCATAAAATTTCGCAAATATACCTCTGCGTTTTACAACTGTTATTTATTAAACTTAAACTATTCCAACAAAACAATTTATGCAATCATGTTTTTAACGTTGATGTATTAAAATTTTATAAAACACATTTGAAAAATATTCGGCGAGGTTTTTTATTAACTCACTTCAATCAGCTAATTAAAACTATTATCTCGACGAGAGATCTGTGGTACCCAATATTTTGCTAGGCTTAATATTAGTTCTAATGTTATGCATAAAATTCTTGTATCACTAACATATATCTGAAATACACATAAAAATTTCTTTATCACTAAAGCAAAATTTTTGTTGTATCGTGTCAAAAGTTAGTCACGTGTTACCAATAAGTAATTATTTGTTATGTGTGGTTCTTGTGAAAATAGAATATATAAGATAATATAGCAAAAATTTTCTCTTATAGTTATTCTGAAGAAGGGCAAGTGTGATCAAAACGTCAATACACATGCACAATAAAACATATGCAGTTTAATTAATAAAACGGATTTTACCGCCAAGAAAACCAAAACTTGAATATATATATATATATATATATATATATATATATATATATATATATATTGTTGATTCTTGAACCATAGATTATATCATTTTTCTTTATTTTGTCTTTTCTTGGGTTTAGGTTCTATATTTAATAAATAAATACACAAAACGATTGACGTTTCGCCCTTTTTTCAAGGCATTTTCAAAATTCTTTCCTCCTTGACATTTTGCTGTTCTGTTGCTAAATAAAATTCAAATTTTACATCGTTTACTGAGGATACGTGGAATCTCAGTTTTTTTTAATGTTTTCTCTAATGGATGTATTTAAAGAATTTATTGCTTTGGTTGCCTCTGTAATTGATAAGTTTAAAATACTATATTTAGCTTTCATGATGATATTATTAAATTTATTTTCAAGGTACGTACCTGTAAAACAAATATGTGAAACATTCAAGTTTAAAAACGTAGGGTATAGATCCAAATGTTTGCATCTTAATAAAAAAATTCTTCTATTTTATTGAGCGGCAGGTTTAGTGTATGATTTTGATAATTCCTTAAGATGCATTACCACGTGCGGCCCATTTGATACTTCTATCTCCTTATAAAATGTCATAATGGATGTTGTTAGTAGCTTCAACCAAAACTATTAATATTTATTTTCTTGATTCTTGAACCATAGATTATATCATTTTTCTTTATTTTGTCTTTTCTTGGGTTTAGGTTCTATATTTAATAAATAAATACACAAAACGATTGACGTTTCGCCCTTTATTCAAGGGATTTTCAAAATTCTTTCTCCTTGACATTTTGCTGTTCTGTTACTAAATAAAATTCAAATTTTACATCGTTTACTGAGGATATGTGTCCTCCAATCGTTTTGTGTATTTATTTGTTAAATATAAAACCTAAACCCAAGAAAAGACAAAATAAAGAAAAATTATATATATGTATATATATATATATATATATATATATATATATATATATATATATATATATATATATATATATATATTATCGTTCAAATATTACAAGGAGAAATAATTTATATGCCAATGTAATACTACATAATTTCAAAAAACTACTCCTTCATTTTGCATATTTATAAAATTTGCTTCAGAAGTATCCTACATATTTTTTCTCACCCTGTATATTTCAAATATAAAACAATAACTTTATCAGTGTCTAGGCATACAAAATTGTGAACTACATCTATTGCGTATAGATTTCAAATTATTGACTTTTGCCCACTAGATAATTGTATTCTAATAAAACCATTGTATCGAGAACAATCAAAATAATTAATAATACATATCCGAACGCCTTGAGATATCTAAATCATACAACACAGAAAATTAATTTTATTATCGACATTTTAGTGCTACCATATCTGCTACCGAACTGGACACAATCATTGCAAAACCAAGTTGAAATATACCGACGCCCGAACAAGCTACCCATAATAATTTCTCAATTATTTGCGTGGGAACAAAAAGTGGAGATAGCGATGGGCAAGAATGTCGACAATCCTGATTAGTCGATCCGTGTCAAAATTGTATTTAATATTGTCAAATTATATATGTGTCTATTATGCAAGTCGTAGTATCACTATAATTAATAAACCAAACATTATAATATCCATATTTAAAAATCTGTCTTTATTCTGCTTTCAATCATATTCTGAACGCAATGAATTTAAGGTAAAAAATTCTACTCTAAAAGACAAATAAAACATTAAAAAGAAAAAACTAAATAATATATTTATGGGCAACAATATCGAATATTCATAAAGTTTCTTCGTAATTTATTTTCGAAAAAATAAATTTTGACGCTTCTTCATCTTTTCCCGTGGTTTTTGCTGTTCGTCTTTTACTTCGTTAGTATCTTTGCCAGTCTTTCATTTTCCGTTCGCTGTGCATTATTTTTCCAATATAAATAATTGTTAACAGGATTTAAAATGGCGTTTTTTTTATATTCCCGGGTCCGTCCTAAAGCCGGATGCACTGCGACCAGAGTAGGCCTATTGTGCTCACCCTAGACATTACAGCCACTTTGTCAACCTAGCCCCCTGGCTCAATCTATACAGTCCCGCTAAGGAATGAGTAAGTATTTCTCTCGGTTCCAGTTTTACTGACCCGAAAGTTTGTTGTCTAAATCTCACCAGTGACTCACAGTCACATATGATATGCTTCACCGTTTCCTCGGCTTGTCCACATAGTCTGCAGCCGAGGTTGCCGTTATATAGATTCATTCTATTCAGATGTACTTTGACGGCCATGTGTCCCGTCATTATACCTGTAATAGTCCTTAATTTGTTTCCACTCATTTGTAGTAGTTTCTTTGCCAGTTTCGGGTCCGGATTCCCAATAAATAGCTTGCTGTGATTTAAACCTTGTCTGGTCATCCAGTGGTTTTTATGTTCTCTTTTGATCTATTCTTTGACTGCTTCTCGGGCCGCGCACCGCGGCACCCCCAAGGCTGGTTCTGGACCAATGTATTGAGATGCTGACTCTGCTCTAGCTAGCTCATCAGCTTTTTCATTTCCATGTATGCCTTCGTGTCATGGTACCCACTTTAACATAACTCTGTTGTCTTTTGCCAGAATTTCCAGCTCACTCTGACATTCTCAAACCAAATGGCGTTAATAAAAGAATTAAAAACCCAGATATTTGTCGATTTTTTACTCCAATTTTACACTCTTTGTTCGAGAAGTTGCACACCAAAACTTTCCACAAACCAGGAATCTTTGAAAAGCATCATCTACAAAGTCCGTTTGTCTATTTCCAAATTCTCATAACAAAATATCCAAAACTCCGAGAAAAATCAAAAACGAAAAATAACTTGGAAAACTGAAAATTAAGATTTGAAGCAAAAATATTTAGAAAATTTTACAAACTCGCAGCTAACTTAAAAGATGGTGAAACTAGTTTCTGTAAGGAATGTGCAGTGTACCGACAAAACTGTTACTATATGTCTGTATATATATATATATATATATATATATATATATATATATATATATATGAGGTATTTCTTATTTATTTCTTGGACCTTTATTAAAATATTTTTTATTTTTTTTGTTTTTCTTGTGATTATGGTCCGTTTAAAAATGGAATTAAAATGTAATGGTGGTGTTGTATTTTATATTACATTTTTTTAATACATTAACGTTTCGGTAATTTTTTTTTACCTTCGTCAGAATGTGTAGCTAAAAAGACAAAGTATTTGGTTGATTTTACTATTAAAATATTTACATATTATTTATTTACCTTGAACAATGATTCAGGAACAACACTGCACTAACATGTATAAATTTATTTGAAAATTTTGTTCTATTAAAAATTTAGTTTTTGCGAGATTCACAGAGTTCAAGATGACCACGTGTGTCATCTTGAAGTTAAGATGGTACTGAGAGAACAGATGGTATTTTTTTGTAGGTAATGAGGGTTGTTTTGGCTATTGTGGGTTAAAAGGGGTCTGGTTCGAAAATGCAATGCGTTTTTGGTTTTAGAATTTTAATTTTTTTTGGTTCTTATTTTATAATATTATTATATATTTTGCTAAGTTGTTTGGTGTCTGCCTTAGCGTTTACTGCATGTTTGTTTTTTTGTATTTCTATCATCTCTAGGATTTCTCGTTTTTTTGTGTGGTTTTCAGTTTTCAAGATTTTGACTTTTTCAAAGTTAAAGGAGTGGCGATTTTCCGTGCTGTGTGTTGTTAAAGCCGTTTTATTTTTTTTGTCGTATTTGTGCCCATTTAATCGATTTTTTAGATGTTGGCTTGTTTGGCCTGTATATTCGCCTTCGCAGTCTTTGCATGGGATACTGTAGACGACATGTGTTTTTTTATCTTTTGGTATTATATATATATATATATATATATATATATATATATATATATATATATATATATATAATTCAAACTTTCACCGTACAGAACGTAAAATGAGATGATATACTTTGGAGCACATTAAAGCGATTTTATGATCATGGCCTATCTTATATATAATTACTGAATGCGGTTAAAGCAATTAAAAGATTTAATCGATCTTCGTAAAAATTCGCTTATCGATATATTCCCCCATTTCTACGAAAAAACTTTTGCTTTTGATTTATGGTTCGAGAATTCTGACAGTTTATATCTCGCAAATCAGCAAAATGGCGAAAAACTCGCCCGCATTTTGCACTTGACAAACCGAGATCTGGTTCTTGTGAGCCGCACCCAAACTACTGTTTCAATAAATTTCTTATACAGGTCCTTCGGGTATATACGAATTATTTATACAGTTTTAGCGCTTTGCTTGCATAAATTTGCTATAAAATGTCTCGAAGAAATTACAATGTTGCAAGTTTGTACCAGAAAAGTTCGTCTGTATGTCGATTAATTTGATACAGTTATTCATTTTCTTTTTGAAGTATAAAAGATAGAGGTCATAATAAAACAAAGAAAGATGAGAAGCGTGAAGTGGAATTCAGGAAGAAAGGAAAATAAAAAGATTTTTCTTCTCTTTGAATGTTTCAATTCTGTAATGAATACTTTTTCATATATACCCTTTTTAATTAAAAAATGTTGATTTTCCGTTTTATTTTCTCGAATATTCACTCATAATCTTTAAATTTTATGTAAACGTAATCTCCAGGTTGTATTTTGCGCTGCTTGCTTTTTGAATTGACAATTTAAATTACAACGCCTTGTTTATAACGTTATCATTTGCAGATAATAATGATGTGTGTTGGGTTATAAATTTTAAATTAAAAGTAAGTTTTTTAAAAGGCTATGTGTCAAGATAGGTAGTGCAACTCCATCACATGTCAACTTTGAACGCCACTCTGTAACAGAACAGGGTAACATCACAGCATAACTATATTCATGTATGTTTGGAGGGAGCATTGTGGCGTTTTGTATGCCTTGGAAGAATGCTTGAAGTGATGGAACGTATGGATATTTATTTGAGTCGTCATTTATGTTCCAGTCTTGGGACTTTTCGAACCACCTATTATTACACGCCACACTAACGAGCATTTGGCCTCAAAAACCGGACAAAAAGAAGAAATGCAAACTATACAAGTAATCATCGAAATTATTTTTTTTTGTATACCTGAGTAACCGTACTATCATAAAATTATGATAAAGTGGCCCCTTCTCACCGCTACGCTCCGCACAGTTAATTGCAATCTAAGCTTCGTTCAATACTCACGCATTCGTTCTTGATACATTTTTTTTGACTTGTGTTTGGTATTTAGTATTTTGTAAAGTGAATATTAAAAAAAAAAATTTTTTGTTATGGAATCTAAAAAACAAGGTATGTATTTAATTTTAATATATATTATTTAAAAATATAATTCTTATGGACCTAAAACAATATGCAAGAAAATTTTCTATTTTTTTGTTTTTCTTTTTAAATAATTAGTGTTTTTGAAACTGTTCCGTGCTAGGTCGGGCTACAATTCTTTTTTTCTAATAAACTATAGACATTAGCCATATCAAAACAGTCAAAATATTTTCCACATGTTTCCACCTCTTAAAAAAACCGCTTTGAGTCCCACGGGTTTTTTTGCAATAATTTTGCTTATTTTTTACTTACATACATATTTTTATTCCTGTAGGTACAGATTTGACATCAAATGTTATTGAGGTATATCGGAAAATGCTCTACATACTTTTTAAACCAAGCACATCCAGAACACTTGAAGATAAGGTATCATTTATGGAACATAAGCTCCGCGAAATGTTCCCAAAACGAGTACCATACCTTAAGTCACGATTTAAAACATTTTAATAGTGATTTGAAGAAGAGATGGATATCATCTAACCACATAGCAAAAGCCAACCTTTCCTGAGTGAAACTTTAGAACTGTTAGAACCCGAAGAACTGAATATATCAACAATTGAAGAGAAAACTGTTGGAATCAATCAATCTGGTGAATCGGATTGACCCAAATTGTATTATTTATTGATATTATGTGTTTTTTAATGATTTTTTTCTTTATTCTTATCAAATAATATGTTAACTAAATTCACTCATGCATTTTTATAATTTTCCACAAAAAAATAGATTAAAATAATTTTGTCCGGTTTTCGAGACAAAATGTTCAAATCGCGGCAAGCGAATAGAGACTCTAATCAAAATCTCTGATTTCATTTTGTCACCCTTTATACAAACAACAACAAAAATCTTTTTGGGATTTCCAATTCTTGCATTTAAAATCCATCCAGTATTTACAGTTTTTATCGCTGTAGTTCGATGTCAATTTTATTGGTATCCTTTTAAATAAAAGAAAGATTTTTCAAAGCATACAATAATCGATTTGCTACCTGCTGTCAACACAATTATGATCCTATTTATTTTTTCATTGGTAATGGAACCGTGTGAATATACATACATATGTAAAAGCAAAATAAAAAACCTTACATATTTTAATTCATATATACAAATGTGTCTATGCTCTTATAAAAAATGTTATAACTTTAAAGGACGAATAAACAATCAGGTAGCAAATCGTGCATAAATTCACACACTTCTAATAGCAATAAAAAATTAAATTGGATTAACAGGCAGCAAATTGTATAATGCTAATTTTTTTTCTTAGAATTTTGCACAGTTTTTTTAATATTACTCCCCTCCCGCTCCCCATCCTAAGTCAGCGCCCCTTCACCCTATTAGTAAAATAATAGCAGAAATGAAGTCGGAGCACCTAAAAACATATAAAACGATACCCATTACGTTTGTTAAATATTATTCCTCTCCCACTCCCCACCCTAAGTCTGCGCCTCTTCATCCGATTGGTAAAATAATGCCAGAAATGAAATCGGAGCACCTAAAAACATATAAAACGATACCCATTACGTTTTTTAAATATTATTCCTCTCCCACTCCCCACCCTAAGTCTGCGCCCCTTCATCCGATTGGTAAAATAATGCCAGAAATGAAATCGGAGCACCTAAAAACATATAAAACGATAACCATTACGTTTTTTTGATGTTACTCCCCTCCCCCTCCCCACCCTAAGTCAGCCCCCCCCTTCACCCGATTAGTAAAATAAAGCCAGAAATCAACATAGCGTCCTCAAAAATCCTCGAATACTGATTTTGATATGTCTAGAGTCAAAAACAACGACGTTATTAATTTTGTCCGGTTTTTGAGGCCAAATGCTCGTTAGTGCGCCGACGATACCTACGTAGTGATGTCCTGTCCTTCGTATCTTTGTCGCATAACTCGAAGTCCTAGCTGTGGAGTTTACTATTACATATTTGTATGCGCCTTAAGCCTGTAATGTCAGTTATGAGAAATATCTGCTCTACAAAGTAAAAAAGAATCATTGCAATTGGTAATGATGAAAAGTTATAATGGACCAGAGTTGAAAAAAAAATTGTGATTCAATTTAAAGTTACTTCTAGATAAGCATATTTTACATTGTATCTTAAGATTCTAAGTTTCTTTTTGCATATTTGCAGAAAGACTAAATTAGTTTTACAGATTTCATGGCGATGAAATCCAGTAAATAATGTTTCAGACAAGTTATATATTTGTCTTAAATTAGTGACACAAAAATCATTGGGTGAGATTAACCTTCAGTTATTTCCACCAAGATTTATTCGACATTTTTAATTCTTGAGCTTATCTCTACTTTATTTATAATATATGTTTTAGTTCAGGATTAACAATACCTATTTTTGAAACTTAATGAGGCATTAGTGATGGCAACGGTGAAAAGTTATATTTGACCAAAGTTACAAAAAGAGAGCTACAGGTTGATTTTAAAATTAGGGTTAAGTTTTTATAATACAAATTAATTATTGAGATACTGCGGTGACGAGTGCAAGGAGAAAATATTTCAAAAGAGTTACAATTTATCTTAAATTATTCCCAAAAAATTTGTTGGTTCAAATTAAATTTGAATAATTTTCACAAGAAATTATTTATAATAAAATATTTTTAGATCTTTTACATGAAATTTGGACGTTACCTAATATTAAAATATCGTATTAAAAATTAAATTACCGAAAACTGTTTAAAATGAAATAGAAAATTGTCAAAGACATCAATGAGTAATAAAAAAATTAAAAAGTTGGTGGAGTTTTAACAATTTGCTAATATCGGGTTCGATTTCCCACAATTCAGGACAGAGACCTTGTATCGATTTTTGAAGCCATTGATATCCATTTCCAAATTTCACCCATAATTTCTTATTAATTGTGAGTTCTATCAGTTCTTCTTCCAAATTTGGTGATTCTGCGTTTGAAAAAGGATTTAAAACCCAACTCGGGATTTGGCAAAGTTTCTTTTAAATATCATGCCAACTTTAGAAGGTAAGATGAACACATATGTTAAAAATTCCACACATTTCATGAACATTTTTATTAGCATTAATCTACAGCCAGACGACAGATTAATATGTATCGATGTGGAAAGTTTGTGTATACTAATGTGCCATTAGGGGAATCACTCGACATCGTCGTTATATACATAAATATATATATATATATATATATATATATATATATTATATATATATATATATATATATATATATAGATGAAATGGTTTGAAACTCATCATATGGAAAGGAAATGATCAAGAACTTAATGATTTCTTGAAACATCTAAACATCATTTGGCCTACAATGAAGTTTACCATTGAAAAAGAGGAAAATGATCAAATGTCCTTCCAAGATGTCATGGTGAACCGTTCAAATGGAACTATTAAAACCCCAGTACACAGGAAGCCAACATATACTGAATAATTTCTTAACCATAGTTCTGATCATTCTGTTGCAACAAAACGGGAAATATCATTTAAAATCAATTCACGATGTTGTAAATCACTTTAGGACGACGACTACTGGACAGCAAGAAACACACTTCTTTTTCACAATTCCGTATATTAAGGAAACCTAGGAAAAAAAAAAGACGAGTTACCAGCAGTTATAATACAAAAACAGCCTTTAAATCAGGAAACACACTAGAGCTCATTTAAAGTAGTTGGAATTAAAGAACACAAAACTCATACACAAAAAAGGGAAACGTCGAGATCAGATATTGCAGAAAACGCCATATATAATGGTCTGAAGTTGCGGCAGTATAAAGGAAACCCAACATGAAAAAAGAAATTCATAGAAGCAGCTTACATTAAAAATAATAATGGAATTTTCAGAGAACCCAGTGTTGAGATACCTAATCCTCGGCAACCACTCCTTTGTAACATTAAATTTTCATATTTCTTTATAGGTTATTAGAATAGCTATTAATAGGGAACAACAGTTTGATTGTAGACAGAACGGCCTACGATACCAAAATATATTATTTGCAGAAGTCTACCTGTTGTCACAGGTAATATGATTGAACTAGAAAAGTGGTAAAAAGCTGATTTTTCAAATATTTAACTATTTTTAACTCAAAAACTCTGCATCGGACGAAAAATTGCAAGATACATTTTTTGCTTGGAATATTTATATTTTACGAATGAGTTATTTTTTCATTCATAACACTTTCTGTTTATAACCAATTACGTGATAATTTTCGGAAATCCACTATCGAAATTCATAATCAGGGAGACAAAATGCATAAAAAAAACTTTGGGTTAGCCATATATATCTTCATGAGCTATGAAATTCGACGGAGCTTCCAAAGTAAGAGTAGTAAACAACCTCTGTTTGAAAAACGAACATGTTAAGTTTTTCCTTATCGTATTCCTCGAGAGACTGCAATCATAATATATATATATATATATATATATATATATATATATATATATATATATATATATATATATATATATAATTATTTTTATTCAGAATTTTGTATTCATTTTATTTTAACTGTCAATATTATTACAAGTTTTTCTAGGTTTTCCTTCTTATACGCAATATAAAATGTAAAAATATGTATTCTATTTCTAAATCCGATGGTGACAAATATCTAAATGAAATAAAACATATGCTAATCTCTTTTATATAACAAATAATGATCATGCAAATAAGCGGAGTGTAACTTGAAACGAATTTTGATTTGCAAATATAATGTAAATAATCACTCCCCTCTGATTACATTAGCTATCAAGTGGTACCACAAGAGGTACCTAATGGCTAGATATGTTTCCGCCCACACAGGTACGACTAGAATTAATAAATGGGCCTTTGGGACATGTTAAGTCCGTTGCCGCGAGAGTATGTTCTATGCACGTCATAAAGTAACAGGTACCAGTTGAGTACCACATTGTAATGAGCTTTCAAGAACCCATTTGCTATTGTAATAATATACAGTGTAAAAATCTATAATGGAATAGCTTTTTTATATTATTATTATTTATAATGTGATATTAATATAGCGGGTCAGGATGTTTAGATGTTTTTTGATGGTGATTGTAATGGATTCTGTATTTTTCCTGCAGTGAAATGAACCGGTTGAAAAGTGTGTGTTTTTGAGTTGTTATCATAACCTGATATAGTTTTTGATGTTTTATCAACAGTACATTCCTTCAGGACAACACTCTTGAAAAATTCTTATAATTCTCAGGGACCAATATGTATTTAAGTATTTATAATTACGAAATTTATAGTTAAGAACTAGTCTATATAGTAGAAATTTGTTTAAGGTGCTCAACACGTATGCATGTTCTGCGCTTAGCCACTCTTTTTGCACTGTAAAATGGAGCAGGATGGACATCGAAAACCTGCAAAGGAAAATAAGAACCCTCTTAACAAGAGCACACAAAAACAACCCTCGGAGTGCTATTGAACGTACAAAGCTTCCAAGACACCAAGAAGGAAGAGGATTGATCGATATTGGTAAGCAGCTCAATCAACAAATAATAAACTTACGTTCTTATTTCCACAGGTGAGCGGACTCTTCCACACTACATCGTGAGGCAGACGATTTAACGCCACTGTAGCTGAGGGAACGAGATATTGCTTCTCACCACCGAAAAGACCAAGAGAAGTTACAAGCTGAGCTGCAGAAACCACGTCATGGATGGCATCCAAATGAAGTCAACCAGGATAATGTTGACAACTCAGCGTCGAACTACTGATTGATTTCAGGACAGCTCTTTCCGGAAACGGAGAGCTTCTTGTTAGCTATCCACGACCAGGTTATTCCAATGAAGAACTATCGAAAGATCATCTTCAGAGATCCCTCAATAGAAAATGACTAATATAGATAGGGCTGTCGAACATCAGAGACAATCCAGTACATAATTGGAGGATGCTAAACGTTTGCTGGAACCGAGTATGAGGAAAGACACGACTCCACCAAGAGTTAGCAGATTAATTGTAGATAGGAAAAGTGCCTTACTACAAATATAATCCGGAGCCCATTCTTGAAAATAATTAGTTCAAGTTATATTGGGATCCATCGGTTCTAACAGATCAAACAGTTGCTCCTAATAGGCCAGACATTATACTAACAGATAAAATTTCTAGGCAAACTACACTGATTGACATTGCTATACCTAGCATTAACAACCTAAGACCAAAATACAATGATAAGATCGCCAAACACAGAGATCTGGAGGTGCAAATCCGCAGATAGTGGACAATGAACAGCATCCGCACGATTCTCATTATACTATCAACACCTGGAGTGATACCAAAGAACCTCTTGCAGAACATCAAGGGACTGGGCTTTAGTGAGCATCTGTATAAACCGATTCAGAAAGCGGTTCTCCTTGCTACCGCGCGGACCATCCGAAAGTTTGTAGGAAGTACAGAAAACCACGCCACCTAAAACCCGATAACATGGAAAGGGTCTCCACAAAGCTTCATATCTTTGGTGTCTTTGTATACCTGGTATGAGTCAATAATCTCTGGAGGAAGTGCGAAGCCATTTGGTTTGTAAATCTGATAATATTAACATGAATACGAAGAAATATAAATTCATCATTAAAAATATTGTTATTGTTTTTTTGAAATATTTTCTACGATGACCCAAATATTTTTGTATTCATTTGAATCGATTTTTAAGATGATAATGAAGATGGTATACCATACATGGTTTTTAAACGCATCAGTCGCTAAATCTGGCATAGAAACAAAAATAAATAATTGGGTATAAAAACATGACTGTTCGGCGGATGACCCATCAGTTTCATGTTTTGAGTGCTTAAAAAGTTACTTGCTTCAGCTGATGTGTGAGAACTCGCATTACCATGGTATATTTTCTTGAAATTACCGAGTACTTCTGACAAACAAATAATTGTAACCATTCAGAATTGACCATTCCATGATTGTTTAAAAGCATGATTGCGACATGGCCAGTTTTCTGACGTTTGTTAAATTATATGGGATCCAACGCGAACATAGCTTCTTCAGGACCAAAAATACAATATATCATTTATATTAGTGTTACTAATACTCACAGATGCCTCAATCTTACGCGCGACCTTCGCGCGACTCGTCCATAAGCAAACAATGGCCCCGATTGCATTCCCTAAGCTTGCAATTTACAGTGTATTTTAAATGCTTTAATGTCATATATAGAATGGCGTTTATCGTGTAGAGAATACACGTCAAAAGTTGTGAGAAATAACCGCACAAAATTTTTGAAGTTACTAAAAATAACACAAACATTATTTGTTTGTGACTACCTATATTGTCTTAAATGTTAAACTTTAAAATTGATTTGTTAGCAGGCAATGGAACTAATTATATTATTACTTCTCAATACTTTAGAAATTAATAGGCCAGATGTTTTATTATTAATATTGACATTCAGTCGGTCGATGTTGGGCAGCCATAGAGGTCACTTCTAGAGCATTTGTCCGATAACACCGTGGATGCTTGAAAAAATATAGAAGATAATTTGAACTATTATGATAAAAAGAAGAAGGTGGAGATCTACGTCTTACCCAAATAACTCAAAAAACGTAAATAAGAAAAAGAGGAATAGATCGAGAGAAACTAAAGAAAGGTTGATGAAAGATGTTTATCACTCAAAAGAGAATATTGTATTAAAAAAATATCAAATATTTTGGGCTAGATTAGGTACTTATGCATTGTTTTAAATACTTTCCCAAAAATAGTCAACATCCCTATTTTCCACTCTTAAGTATTTCGTAAGTTGCTGTGTTTTAAGAACACGATAAACCAATGCTATGCTTTATACCCTGCATGGCAGGGAATATTTATTTATTTATTTATTTATTTAAGTACAAGCTCTACAGATACACAGATACATTTATAGAGTAGGAAGAATACTCATCTTTTAGGGAAAAAAATTTGTTCTAATAATATTCTACTAATAATTTCCTAAAGCTAATTAAACTTATATTAAAAATGTCACATTGCTTTCTTATTTGATTGTATAACCTACACATTGTTATAATTGGAGAGCCTAAATAATAATTAATACGAACAGTATTTACATAAAATGCTAACGGATTCCTGGTTTTGTAATTTGGTGCATTAAAACTGAGCATAGATAACAGACTAGGATCGTCAATCTTATTATTAACACGTTTATACAAAAATGTCAAATAGGTTAAATTGCGTCTAGTTTGTACTGGCTTTAAAGTATATTTATTCATGATCTCTAATTTAGGTAAGTGCAATTTATATGTACCTGTTTGCTTATAATGTATGTTATCTTAATATTTTATTTTAAACCTTTTCCAAATTATTTTTGTGAACATCATAATAAGGACTCCATATAATCGAGCAGTACTCCAAAATGCTCTCAGTATACGTGACATAAAGTGTTTTAATACATTTTACATTATTAAAGCCCTTACAAGTTCTTACAATAACCTTTGAACTCTTATTCATAATTGTATAGATGTGAGACTTAAAATTAAGTTGCACATCAAAATTAACACCGAGATCCCGCATTTCATCAACCCTAGACAGCACCGCTCCATTCATCCCATATGGATATACTATGTTGTTCCTTTTACGGGTAAAAGTCATTACATAATATTTATCAATAGTGAACGATAAACCATTCCTTGCAGACCAAGACGATATTTTGTTTAAGTCATCTTGAAGTTTCTGACAATCTTCGAACTTTTGAATTTTTGAATATAATTTTAAATCGTCTGCAAAGAATAGTGTTTCCGTAGTATTAACCTCATTAACAGGATCATTAATAAACAAAAGGAACAACACTGGACCAAGGTTACATCCTTGCGGTACACCCGATGTGGCAAGGAAGTATTTTCAACTATGTCCTCGAATAAAAACTTTTTGCTGTCTGTCTTTTAAATATGACTGAAAAAATTGTACCAATCTGTTACTAAACCCAAATTGAAATTTAACTTTTTCCAAAAACAGTTTGTGTGAGACTTGGTCAAAGGCTTTAGTAAATTCTGTATAGACAACGTCGGCCAAAATAAGTGACTTTCAAAAAGTTTTACTTTTGGTATCTATGAGGGTCTAATATAGATACTTTTTAAAATTATTTTTTATTATACATGTGAGCATATTATCAAAATTGTTTGTTGGCTTCTCGAGTCTATGTTCAAAAATTTCTTGAAAGAAAGCATCCTAAACCAGCCGTTTTTGTGAGACTATTAAACCAGTTTCGGGAAAGTGGACGTGTCAGTTATAAAAAATCTGTTAAAAGAAAACCTGTCACTGAGGATGAAGAAAACGTTATTACTGTACTTGGTTCAGTGATCGAAAATCCCAATATTAGTCAGAATCATATATCCGAAAATAATAACGTTAGCCAAGCAAGTGTTTCAAGTATTCTTAACAAATACAGATTTCATCCTTATAAAATCCAGCTTTGCCAAGAGCTTCACGAAAATAATTTTGATAATCGAACTGAATTCTGCTTGTGGGTGTTAGATAAAGTGAGAGAGAAAATGAACATTTTTTTGATAATGTGTTGTTTGGTGACGAATGTACTTTTTATAACAATAATTTCGTGAATAAACACAACTTCCATTACTATTCAGATTCAAATCCGGAGAGTAATAAGAAACCAGATAGGTGGTCGGTTACTGTGTGAGGAGGAACACTGGGTCCATACTCAATTGAACCCTACTCGTTATCATCGCGAGGTTCAGCAATTTTTAAATGTCAATTTTCGAAACAGGTGGATTGGGAGAGCAGGATTTCAAAATTGACCCCCGAAATCTCCGTACTTAACTCCACCAGATTTCTTTTTATGGGGATACATAAAAGGAATTGTCTACAATGCGCCCCCGACAACACCACAAGATATGAAAATACGCATAAGAGACGCTTTTCAAACTGTAACCTCGCAAATGTTGTCCAGAGTTAGCAGTGGTTTCGAAAAAAAGAATACGTGTGTGTTTGGAAATGGATGATCGACATTTCGAACATCTACTATAAATATTTTGCTTCTGTTTTGTGCTATCGTCAATATGTTATTACCATTATTGCTATTATAGCCTGTTGGATTACTATAAATCGCGTTTCGAGTTTTTGAACATTTGTAAAGATATTATTATATTACTATTCTTATAAAGGGTGTTTTTTTTATAGAGGTATAGAACTTTAAGTTGGCAACACTTTTTTAACTGGCGGCCAGTTTGTCAGCTGTCAAGTGATTTATGTTTAGTTTGGTTTGGCATTTCAACATGAATAGACTGACGCCTGAACAACGCTTCCAAATTGTGCAAATTTATTTTCAAAATCATGGTTCTGTTCGAAATACGTATCGCACACTACGTCCATTTTACGGTCAACATAATCGTCCATCAGAGCAATTAATTCGTTTAACTATGAAACGTTTTCGCACCACGTTTACTCTAAATGATAATACGCATCCACGGAGACGTCGTACAGTGCGTACAGAAGAAGTCATTGCTGCTGTAAAGCGTAGCGTAGAGGAAGACCCGAATGAGTCTATCCGCCATCGTGCACAGGAATTGGATATGTGTCCATTCACTTTATGGAAGATTTTGCGGAAAGATCTTGATTTGCGTGCTTACAAAATCCAATTCGTGCAAGAATTGAAGCCACACGATCACCTAGCAAGGCGTAGATTCGGTAAATAGGCCCAAAACAAGATTGCCGTTGATCCCGATTATCATAAGCGAATTTTGTTTAGCGATGAAGCTTACTTTTGTTTGAATGGATACGTCAATAAATAAAACTGCCGTATTTGGAGTGATGATAATCCTCAAGTGTATGTTGAGACACTGTTACATCCAGAAAAACTGACTGTTTGGTGTGCTTTATGGGCTGGTGGAATCATAGGTCCGTACTTCTTTAAAAACGATGCTGGTCAGAACGTCACAGTCAATGGTGACCGCTATAGAGCCATGATTACTGACTTTTTCGTTCATCAATTGAACAACCATGATGTGCAGGAGCTGTGGTTTCAACAAGACGGCGCAACATGTCACACAGCTCGTGCTACAATTGATTTATTGAAGGAAACGTTTGTTAACCGCATAGTTTCACGTTTCGGACCCGTGAATTGGCTTCCAAGATTGTGCGACTTAACGCCGCTAGACTATTTTCTGTGGGGATATGTGAAGTCGCTAGTCTACGCCGATAAGCCCGAAACGATTGATCACTTGGAGGACAACATTCGCCGCGCTATTGCCGGAAAAAGTCATCGAAAATTGGACCTCCAGATTAGAGTACGTCCGAGCCAGCCGTGGCGGTCATATGCCAGAAGTCATATTTAAATTATAATGCCAGAAGGTTATCTTTCGAATAAAGTAAATTTCATGTCAATTTAAAAAATTCATCTTTGTTTTATTCCATTTAAAAGTTCTATACCTCTATAAAAAACACCTTTTAGTTGTAAATTACCTGTCATTTCCAAATGCTATAGGCACCTAGATATATTAGAACATCTATCCAAAAAATATAAAATGGTACAGAAAACGATTATTTGGCATATTCTGTGAAAACGCGAAGACTTAGCGATAGAAGACACCCTTATACCTTTCGATGGGTATTTAAAAGGTACATTTTCTGGTAAGTTAAAAAGTATAGCGTTCTATTTAAATTAATCAAGTTGAAGTTCTTATTTGATTAGTTTTAATTTTTGGACACCCTGTATAATATGGCAAGTTTATTATAATTGGGATACAAAATATGATTTATTGTTACACTTCGTTGTAATTTTCGAGTACATAACTGAAATAACTCTTATGTATTTAAAACATGAAAATTAGGTTAGACTTTGTCAAAATTCAAAAAATCCTAAAAGTTGAGGTACTTATCAAAATAGGCACTTATTTTGATCAGATAATCAAAAAATGCAATAATATACAGGGGGATCCTTTCAAAAAACACAACTTGGATACTTTCAGAGCTTTTGGGAACCTTGTATTATGAGAAAAAAAAATTTAAAAAGTAACTATATTAGACCTCCATATACCCCAAATGTAAAACTTTTTAAAAATCACGTATTTTGACCGCTATATGCGTGCCGTATAGGGAAAATAACCCTGTATATTAAAAGTTATATCATAAAATAATCAAAATAGTACACTTGTGCTTTAAAAAAAAACAAATTAATTTAGTTGATTTCAAATTTAAAAAAAATGAATTGCATATGTTGGCTTTGTATAATGATTGTTTGAATTGTCACACTTCAACTAAACAAAAGATATTTAAAACTATTATTACACCAACTACAAGAGATTCATTAATTTTGCCGATTTAATTTGTAGAGAAATGCACGGAGCAATCTTGTCAGCATCTTTGCCAGATTTCTGTGATTAATTGTGTACGAGGCTTCTTACGGGATGACAAAAGGAAAAGATGTTCCGCGTGGGACAGACGAAAATAGATTTTGTTGTGTTCGAAACAATGACAATGGTCTAATCTAAACTTAGCTACTGGAAAATTTATGTTTGGGAAAAATGTTGACTTCTACATCAAACATGTTAATTGACTTGTAATGTGACTTTATTATATTATATTATATAAACGGTGTAAAGAAAATAATAAATGGGGGCCAAAAATAAATACAAGTAAAATTGAATGTACCATTAGTTCCACAAAAATGTGTCGACAAAATATGAGTACCTAAAAATTTGTTAGTCTAAAACGCGATGATATCAGTATAGGTCCAGACACCACTGATAGAGAAAAGTGACCAAATATGGAATAGTATCCTTAATACAGAACACCAGCATTTCTCTACAACAAAAAGTTGAAGACACAATACAAGGTCATTTTTCATTTCATTTACTCACTGTAGTATCGCACTTATTTAATCTCGTCATTCCTGTGATCTTCGTTACTGTGGTAGGGGTGTTGTGATCTGTCAGCAATAAAAGTGTATTTTTCGTTAATTAATTGAAAATTAAATTATGATTATATAATTAGCAAACTGTTTTCATGTTTGTTTTAATTATTCTTGTAGGCTATTGACTATAAGGCATTTTTGAGAACTGGGTGAAAATGGAACTCTTTTAGTTTTTCAAAAATGCTTGAAAAACTATACATTTTTAGTAAATATTAAGCTTTTTTGTAGATAATTGAATTTCCCATCGAAACGTATTCCTAGAAGGTCAAAAAAATATTTTTTTCTGCAAAATAAATGCATTAAACAAAGGGGAAAAAATCGAAAATTGTCAATTTTTTTTTCAAACTTTTGTCCATAACTTTCTTTTAAGCAAATAGAGGTGTAGGCGTCTTCATAGAAGAAACTGACGTATCATGCATTAAAATGAGTTTTGGAACAACTTTTTTCCATTATATTTGCCTGAAATATAATCATTTCAAATTTACCACTTTTTTACAATTTTTCTTTCACACCATTTTCTTCGCATTTTTAATTATATATATATATATATATATATATATATATATATATATATATATATATATATATATATATATAGTTTACCATGACTACAATCTATCTGGCCATACAGAATATCGTTGCTTCTTTAAATGAGAACAAAATAACAGCAACTTTGTGTTTGAATCAATCCAAGGCTTTTTACCACCCTGTCAAAGGCCATGGGGTGCTTTTGGAAAAAAAATAGAGCGATGTGGTACAGGCGTGTAGCTCTGGAGCTCATAAGGTCGTATCTGGCTCAAAGAAAACAACGTGTAATTGGAAGAAGCGTGAATGGGGAGCAGTTGATGTCTCACCATCCTTTATACATACGGATATATATATATATATATATATATATATATATATATATATATATATATATATATATATATATATCAATATCATAAAAAGAAATTTATAACATTTTTAATAGATAAATTTAAAACAGCTGATATTGATATTACACAGGCAGAAGAAGGGGCAGATTTCTTAATTATCAGTACTGCAAAAGAAAAGCCTATACAATCCGTTAATGTAGTTATAGTTGGCCAAGATGTTGATCTTCTCATAATATCAGCATTATTATCGGATCAATATCAAAACATCTATTTATTTAAACCAAGCATTGAAAAAGTAGATAAACGACTATACAGTCCCAATAGCTTCCATAGCCACAGTCCGAGCAATTTCATCCGTGCTTTTAGTGGTTCTGATACCACGTCCGTGTTTTGCAACATTGGAAAAAATAATTTTATGATATTTTTTTCAAAAACTTTGTACATATAGAAGATGAAAATGTTTTTTTACGAGTTGATGAGCACAATCGATCGTGGCTTTAATATATGGTGTGAGGCCGAATGATGTCTTTAACTAAATGTTGTTTAGCAAAATTTAAAATCAAATCCAAAATATGACATTTAAACTGTCTCAATTACCTCTGATATCTGATGTTGCAAGATTGCACAGACTACAAACTTATTTCCAAATGTAACAATGGAAAGGACACAAATTAAATGGTATTGAATGGGGGTTGGAAATCGACGAAAAATGACTTAATGCCGATTCCCGCATGTTTAAACATTTAAAAGGTTGTCAAGCAAATTATGCTTGCAGGAAATAAGGCATAAAATTCATTTTCTGTAAATAATAAACAGAAGTCTACTAAGATCCCTGAAGATCCCTGAAACAGATACTGAAAAAGATGTTAATAAAGAAATATATATATTGCTCTGGACAATGTATGATAGTTTGAAGGAATCAAGAAATGAAACAAATTGAGTTGTATTACTCTGAGCATAAAACTTTCGTTTTCATTTTATGGTACTGCATTGATTATTTATTGATAAGAAGATTTTAGATTCAACGTAAAACTCAACATTTCTGTTGTACATTTAAAAACCACGTTTTATTATTATAAAATTAATATAACATTAACTTTCATTGCATTGCTTAGATGATTAGATCCCTTTTTTTATATTATTCTATATTAATTTTAACACGTCGTCGTCGCACTCAAAAGGACATTGAAAAGATTGAAATGAAGGCGAGCTATAACAATAGTCGAAGTAAAAATGGATTATTTTAAAGCTAAGAAGTATTTTCAAGTACCCACAGCACCTTTGTTTTGACTTTTTTTTCTCAGAAACACGAACTGCCTCCAGATGAAGCAACATCTGCCATATTAGGAAAGAAAACAGTGTTTGGCATATATCCTAAAAGTCTTTTAGTGAAATATATTTTAAAGGTGGAGAGCAAATTCCATGACTTCATGAGAAGCGATGTTCTTTGAATGGCACTTATGTTGGCCAAGCATGATAACTTGCAATATCTATTTGATGAATCTGGTAAAACAGTGGAAAATAGTTGAATTAATTTTATAAGCGCCGTAAGGATAAGAACCATCAGCTACCACTTCAGTATTTATCTTGATCTTTAATCTTTTCACTTGATCTTAACAATTTGACTCAGCATCTTGGCCTAGATCTGAAAGAAAAGGAGAACTTTTATCTGGATTGTCAAACTCCGCACCTGAACATAGCAGCTTCACTTTAACTGAAACATAATTTTTCGGGGTTAGACATAAAACCGCATGTAAGAATGAATCTTCTCTAGATTTAATCGCATAACATGGGTTTGTTATCCTGTGCCAATTAAAAGAGAAATATATTTAATAGAGGCAGAAAAGCTACTCTTGAAGCAGTAATAACTTTTTCACCTGATGAAAATTATCTGCTAGAGAAAAATAAGGGGAAAATAAAAGAGAAAAAGGGATTTAACAACAGACAGAATAAGAAAATATACAAAATTCCAAGCATCCGATTGATGATGTCACAAATGAGCTCTATGTTATTGTATTGTAGGAGTTGTTGGCTCTAGTCATCTTGAATGCAAAACAGGTTGGAGTCATATATGTTAAGAAGTAATGCCAAAGAAGGAAAACTAATTTCATATCAATGTTTTGCAATTTCTACCTCATATTGAATCAATATAAAATTAACACTATTATGAAATAATAAACTTCCACGACTGATTATGTTATGTAGTGAATGGCGACAATATAATTTTTATCATATACAGGCTAGAATTTCCCTCATTTTAAAAAGTGTGATTCTGCGAGCTGCATTTAAATGTGTTATTAGTCTGTCTAAAGATAATAACTGATTTTCCTCAATCGATTATCAGTTTAGGAATTCATAACATTATTAAAATGTTATCTTAAAATATTAGCAACCATTTAAATTCTACCTGTTAAGCCGTTAAAGAAACCATTTCCAATTTTTTTGTTTGTGCTAAAAATACTCTTAGAAATTGTACTATACTACTTAATAACAATGATTTGATACATTTTAACCTGTTTCTACTAAGTATACGAAATAACTTATCTCTGTAGTTCAGTAAAATGAAATAGAAAGGTTCTATTTTCGTAATTATTATAATGTTAACTTGGGCAACTAATCCATTATTTACTTAATAAGATACGATCTATGCAGTCCATTCCTTTAATGTTTTTTTCAATTAAAAATAAGCAGTAGCACGAACTTCGTTATTGTCATTATTTATAAAGTTTGTTAATAATTTGTATTATTATTGTTAAGTGGGTGCTACTTATTACTAGTTCTAGTGTTTTAGTTATCTAGATAATCTGGGTAAGTTGTTATACTCGAAGGTTTTTGTTAAATTGTTCTAAAAACTGTTATAGGGGGGTAGTTCAATAATTGTCTTATAGCAGACTAGCAGTTGCCCATCGTGGCTTCGCCACACTTAAATATCCTTACTTTAATAGCATCAATGTAAATAGATCAGATGTAGTTGACTTCCTAACGTAATTTATCAACAATGCAACAAAATCAAAGTATTTTATCAGTGTGAGAATATTTCAAAGAGTGTTAATTGACGAAAATAATCGGCACATTGTTACATAGAATATTCGAATTTAATAATATTTCGATCCTTGCCTATTAGGTCGATGAAGTTTGCCTAATATGAGGTGATTTTGTAATTTATTGTTAATAGACTTCTGATTACGTAGAAACCTTGAGAACAATAATAGTAATTATGTAGTATCTTATGTCTCATTTCCTTTTTTGGGGAAAATTTTTATTTAACAATTAAGATGTGGAAAAACAGTTTTTTCGAGTTCTAGAAAAAGCTATTGTTTTTCAGTAAAAAAGTTTCAAAAAGTGTGCGCATTGTAATTACCTAAAAAATGAGCTAAGATTCATACGAATCGGATAATTTGTTCTTTACTTATTGCAAAAAACCAGCTAAAATGGTTGTTTCTTCAATTATTTATAAACAATAGAAAAATATATTGCATTAACCTTATATTGCAAGTAAAGGAACCTCTTGTTGCATACAATACATGTGCAAAATTTCAAGTAAAAAAATTTCATAGTTTTTGCACAGTAAATTTGTTTATAATATTTTATGTTTTTTTAATGTTTATTCTTAGCAATCTAGAGATTGTACAGCGATCTGCGGGTACAAAAATGAAAGTTCCAGAATTATAGTGACAATAACAAAAAAGAACGAAATGAATTGTTGATTTTAAATTGTTGAAACAGATAAACAAAATTGGTGTTAATTTTTTCGTTTGAAACAAATAGAATAATTCTTTGATAATTGCTGTAATCAAAATGCCGATAAGGGGACGCGATAGGGCATATTTTGAAAAAAAAAATTGTACTACGACTAGAAGAACTGAGAAAGAGTTCTTTTTTTCAAAAAATCGCTGCGGAGTTGTATATTAACTTAAGTAAGAACTCATTGGGAGATAGTTAAGCTATTGTATGCAGCAGTTTTGAACTCAATTATTTCAAAATTGTTGATGTATCAATAATTTAAAGTTACACCAACTCCGAGAGCCAGAAAGTGAGCAGTGGAGGGGGACGTTCTTTCAGCCTGCGGCGCGAGGAAGAAAACGTGACTCGGACGCTTGAAATTCGAATAATGGGTTATATATTTTTGTAATAAAATTATAGATAAACATAGCAATAAACAAATTGTTGCACTTTTATACATTTTATGCATAATTATAAGTTCACCGTACTTACGTGCTTTTCAAATTGCGAGAAAACTGTTGCAGTGATCAACAGTATACTATTAATTAGGAATATTAAAAATTAGATTAATTTTTAGTGTAAGATATATCATGAAATAAATATCAACATTTGTTGATAGCATTATTATTTTTCGAGATGCAGAATAAACTACATTTCACGATTATATTGTAAGCCATGATCCAATCAAGAATTATTGTAATATTACTTTCAAAGACAATGAATAGGGGAGAAAATAATTAAGGTTATGATAATATTGATGATGACTATAATTATGTCAATGATGAGAGTGATGATGATGCTGATGAGAGCAATAATGATGATGACGATGAGAATGATAATGATGATGATAATTGTAATGATGATAATGAAACCGATAAGGACCTCGAAAATGAGTGTCCATCGATATCTAAGAAACGGAGAAGGGAATAAATATTTTGTATAGATGTGTATGTTAGTAAAAAATTTTGTATGTGAAAAATGTTCGTCCAATAAAATAAACAAAAAATTGATATGCGTTTTTCTTGAACAACCAATAATTTGGCGGCAAATGACAGTCGCAATTTATTTCATGCTATAAATCCATGAATATTAATGATACATTAAAAATCAATCTGTTTTTTAATATTCCTAATTAGTAGTATACTACTGACTACTGTAAAATTTTCTTCGCAATTTGAAAAGCACGTGCAACAATTTGTTTATTGCTATGTTTAACAATAATTTGATTACAAAAACATATCATCCATTGTTCATATCTCGTCAAAAAACCACGAACTAAAAAAAATAAAGATTCTACTACCAATATTCGCTGAGATAATCCAAATTTTTCCGGCGAAACGAATAGGAAGCGTCCGAGTCACGTTTTTCTTCGCGCGCCGCAGGCTAAAAGAACGCCCGCCTCCACTGCTAACTTTCTGACTCTTGGAGTAGGTGCAACTTTAAACTATTACAACATCAACAATTTTGAAAAAATTGAGTTGAAAAATGCTGCATACAATAGTTTAAGCATCTCCCTGTGAGTTCCTACTTAAATAATCCCTTGATAACAAACAACGCAGCAGCGATTTTTTGAAAAAAAAAAAATCTCAGGTCGTATAGAATTTGTTTTTTTTTCAAAATGTGCGTCAAAATCTTAGCTATCGCGTCCACTTATTGACATTTTGATATCAACAATTGCTGAGGAGTAATTTTATTTGTTTACAACGATTTAAAATTAACAATTAATTTGGTTCTTTTTTGTTATTGTTAGTATAAGTCTCGAACTTTCATTTGCGCACCAGCAGATCACTGTACGATTTCCAGATTGCTGAGAATAAACAATAAAAAAAAATAGAAACTATTATAAACAAATTCACTGTGCCAAAAACTAATGAATATTTTTACTTGAAATTTTACACACTTATTATATGGAACAAGAGGCTGCTTTCGCAATTATTTTTCTATGGTTTATTGACAATTGAAAGAACAGTCATTTGAGCAGGTTTTTTTTGCAATAACTAACAAACAAATTATCCGATTTGGATAATAAACTTTAACTCATTTTGTAGGTATTTTCAAAGCGCACAACTTTTGTTTGAAACTTTTTTACTGAAAAACAATAGCTTTTTCTAGAACTCGAAAAAACTGTTTTTCGCCAAAAAAAAAAATAAAATGAGACATAATTATTATTATCATTTTGAAGGTTTTTTACGTAGTCAGAAGTCTACTAACAATAAATTTTTTCCAGATGCTGATTGCTTTCAGGTACTGTCTGTAATGAATTTTTTATTGTTATGTTTCAATTTTCTTCAGAATATACTTAAAGATGCTTATATAGATTCATGTGTATTTTGCAAAGCCTTAAAAAAATTTTCTCTGAGCTTTGTAGAGGTGAGGGAATTCAGCAGAGTAACTAACTTTTTTATTAGGTTGGTGTACGACAAGTTTTGAACTATTTCTACTAGAAGTATGCTAATGGTCGAATTTTCGATTTTTCGAACAAACTCGAATTTTCAAACTCGAATATTCGAAAAAACTCGGAAGGAAAAAAAAATTAATAACAAATTCATATGATTCAATCAAATAAACGGAGTGCATATTGCAACTTTTGTTAATAGGCAACTGGATTCATCAACACTCAGGTGTAAAAATTTGTAAGTAGACTAATTAAAAGATTTTTGTTGGATATTATAAGTTAAATAGCCTCTTTTTGTCTGAACATTTCGACCATAAATTATTAATTCTTTTCAGAAGACTAAAATCAAAATACTAGTATGGAAGTTTGTTCGAATAATCGAGTTTATTTGAAAATTCGAGTTTGTTCGAGAACTTGAAAAATCAAATATTCGAGCATTCTCATACCCCTAGTAGAAATGGTTCGAAACTAGTTATTTACCACCCCAAGTTTCGTAGTTTTATTTGACTTGACTCGAACTCGAGACGAATTTTCAAATATTCCCACACCGAATAATTTTTTCTTTAATTTCACGGAGTTTCGTCACCTTTTCTGATAAAATCCCGTAAAAAAAATAATTAGAAAATAAGCCAATAAGAATATTTCGTTTAACGTTAATAACTTAATAACTATTAATAGTTTGATAGGTCATGGTTCCCACTTACTGTAAGTAGCAATCAATTACAATTTTTTCGATACTAATATAAAGTAGCAGTAGCGAAATAATTACATTCTATAAAATTGCATTATACGATAAATAAATATATTATCATAATAAACTCAATATTGTAACTTAAAGGCGCCCGATACATTTTTTAAATCGTTTATGAAATACGAGTGTTACATGGAACGAGGGCTCTAGTGGCCTTGATTAACTAAGAAATAAACAGTGGCAGCGTTAGATATCTCAGAATTTTATATATCATATATCGCGATCGGAATCCACACAATACTTAGGAAAATATTTAATATTAAAGATGTTCAATAATGTAATAGAGGGTATTGGGACGGAAGATGCATGAAATGAGAATATAGGAAGATTAGAGTGCTGCAAACCTAAGATAAAAAATAGTCGTTTTTACAGTGACTGAAGTGAATAAAAAACATAAAATATACCAAGGAATTAAATCTTGAGTTGTATTATGAGAATATAAAACTGTGTGTCAACCGAGAAGTGGCGTGGGTGGACACATTACATTTGCCACTAAAAAATGGTAAATAAGTCAAGTAAGATTCGTGATTTCTAGAATTTCAATGAATTTTTACAATCCTATCAAAATATACCTCTATATATAATTAAAAAGTAATAATACCGTTTTTTCCCTAGTTTTCCAAAGATTTACTTGATCCATATTCACACCACATTGGTGAGTTACTTAATAATTATGGGTTAGGTTAATACTCTAACTATTTAATTAATAATTGTAGAGATGTCCTAAAGAAGAGATAAATAAATTGTCGACAGTTTGACAGAATTAAAAGAGGGTTATTTCCTTACCAAGGATTACAAATTTAATAGATGGCATCCTCAATAACCCCAGTTTGGAATATTGTTTCTTGACTAGTCAGTTATATATATATATATATATATATATATATATATATATATATATATATATATATATATATATATACATATATATATATATATATATATATATATATATATACATATATATATATATATATATATATATATATATATATATATATATATATATATATATATATATATATGTACGCCTCAACAACGTTAAACAAACACACACAGGACGAAAAACACACTTTTGATTATAACAGTACCATTATAAAAAAGAAAGATATGAATTACCAAAAATTACAGATAAAGGAAATAATTGAAATTGTTAACAGAACAGATATGGCAAATTTGAGCCACATTTACGTAAGTCTAATTTAAACAAAAATATTAAGTATTCGATCCGGTCAAATAAGAATCAAAAATGGAATATCCTCTTAAACATAAAACCAAACATATACCTTATTTGTTTTTTTATGCATTGTAAAATATAAAAAAATATTAAAAAAATAAAACACATTCGCATTCCACGTATCCTCAGTAAACGATGTAAAATTTAAATTTAGTAACAGAACAGCAAAATGTCAAGGTGTGTACCGGTAAAATTAAATATTTTTTAAAAATTTTAAATTTCTGACTACTGTTTTTTAAGTGTCTTGTTTGTTTTTCGAAATTGTAAATATGTTTTTTATGTGATGTATTTTAATTATATATTTTTAGGAGAAAAGAATTTTGAAAATTCCTTGAATAAAGGGCGAAACGTCAATCGTTTTGTGTATTTATTAAATATAGAACCTAAACCCAAGAAAAGACAAAATAAAGAAAAATGAAAAGTTTTAACTTTAATACGTATTTGTTGAATCAGTGACGCTTGCTTCTGCATTAACAAATCTGATTAAACCATGTATTCTGTCGACAGTCTATTAGAAAGACAAACTTGTAAAACAAAATGACGTTAAAGAAACAATCTGGGCACTGGTGACAGTAGAGCATTTTTTTGAGGTTTTCGCGGTAACTTGAGCTTATGTTATGCTTTTTGGGGTACTGAATCGAAATTTTGAAAGTACTGGACTGAAATATTATTATTATTTTTCTCGATTATTGAAGTGGAACGTAATGATCGATTGTTAATTTGATTTAGAAATGTGATTCTAAGGAGAAAAATATCAAAAAAAAACATACATATAAAAATTGATGAAAGATAATGGCGTCACGCGTCTGGACTAAGCCGTGCGCAGTTTTACGGCAAACGCAGCTTCCGTTGTGTCATATTTCGAAGTTTTCATCGCTAATTTTCTATGCAGTAAAGAGCTTCATAATAAAATATTGATTATTAAGCCTTTTGTTAATAATGTGAGTATATAATGATAAAATTATAGAAAACTGTAGACAAAGATACCATTTCAAATATATTATCAAGATTATCACTATGTACTTGACTTGTCTAAAATAATTATGTTGTAATAATAATTTTAATACTTTCTTTAATAATATTTTTAAGCTGTGCTCTCGTTACGAAGTTCTTCAAAGATAAGTTATTAAAGTAAAATAATGCTGGCTGCTATTGATCAGATCAGAATAGAAAATTGAATTGTTTCACCAGAGTTTTTTTAAAAAAGGCTTTTTAACATCCATATTGGTAAAGTTAAATGCTGCTTTTGAAAATGTATTAGCTTCATCATGCACATTAGGAAGAGTTAGAATTTCTCCTTGATGGACCTGGCAATGACATTGAAATTTTTTGTATTCAAAATATTATTTAGAATATAATTAATTGAATCTGCCGATAAACTATTGACACTTTTTTGTTATTTAAGTTCGATTTCTCGTCGCACGAGCTCTTTTAAAAACATCATATTTTTCCAAATATAGTCTAACGCAATTTTAGTGATAATAAATATCAGCAGCAAATAAATCTTTCACATTTTGCAACTGCAAATAATGGTTATAAACATTTTCTTTTTAAAACTTTGTAATTGAAAAACAAATTTTTGCGAGCTCTAGTTTTATAGGTTTCCAGACAAAAATCTATAACCGCACATCTTCTAATTTTCTATTAATGATTAAGAAACATACTAGCCGAAATGATAGAGAGAACAGCAGATTTTAGTGGATATATTGCTTGGAGAACTGATGATAACAGATGAACTCAAGAAGTACTCGAATGGACTCTAAAGCAGAACAAAAAAAGGCTAATACCACATGGAAGAACAACGTTAAGAAAACAATGGAACTCTTTTGGATGAGAAAGATCCACGAAAAAAAAAAGAGTTTAACGAAATCGGAAGCGACAAAATCCTGTAAGAACTCCCTGGTCAACGTCAAACATGGAAGCAGTAGAATTGATTTAAAATCTTCGTTCCATTTCCACTAATCTTCATTTCTGTCACCAGGTAAGAAATTTGTAATCTCCTAGTAAGATTTCAGGATTTTATTAGGTATCCAAATGATCCCTTTTTAGGGTCTTGTAGGAATCCATATTTTGCAATGAAATTTTGCTGGTACACACCTTCCATTAACCTAAAAGCAGAGCAAATGCTAAACTAGAAGAAATTAAGTTGCAAAAAATAGGGATAAAAAATTTTTGTTGTTAACCTCATCGAGTGAGGTCTTCAAAATTAAAAATAATTGTTTTATATTGAACTTCAACAACACTAAAGGTGCGTATATAGCTTGCAACGAAGCTCTTTGAATTTTATAGGTTCAAACCCTTATCTTCACGCCCGGTGCCAAAAGAGATTAATAGCATCTGGGCGGTGTAAACAAATAAAAGGTAAAGAAAAAATTCTAGTTTTGGTTGAAGTCCAGCACACTATGCAAATTTTTGAAGAAAGTTTTAATTAATAGAAAGTGAGCGAAGAAAGTAAACCTGCCCTGCCATATGTAACGACGAAGAACAAACGGCAGTTCTATTAATTTTATGCAGTCGGGTTTTATTATGATCAAGTTTGTTAAATAAAAAACGAAAACCTCGACAATGTTGGCGTACTGCGTCGTATAAAAAATCGGAACTTTAGCCGATTTAAGTTTCCAACGTAGTAGCGGACAATACAAAAATTTCATCAAAATGTCTCCTGCCGATTTTGAATATTTCTTAAACAAAATAGGATCAGTTATATACAAAGAAGAAACATTTTTCCAGCATAAGTTCAATAAATTTTTATTAACAGTGGTATGGTGGTGCTTGAAGCACATTTCCATATTCTTTAGCCGATTCGTCTATCATATGTTTCTCAAATTTTCTTTCTTTCTTGTTCGTAATTTTTAAAAGTTCCTTCTTTAGCAAATCGTTCGTAAATGGAATATGTTTTTTTGATAACCAATCTGTAATATCACTTTTTTCAACTATGTTATTGGCAACTTTTCCACCAGTCTAGAATAATAACGCGTTGTCCGAAACTATAACAGATCTCTCCGGAATCAACTGTATCATTTGAGGAAAATATTTTTGAAAGATATCCGCCGTCATTTATTCATGATAATATTTGATAGATTTCAATTCGAACTGCAGCAAAACTCCTATAAATCTATTACCACCTCCAATATGAGTTATAACGAATTTGCTGCCATTACCGAGTAAGGATTTTAAACCTGTCAAAAACGCTTCTAAGAATGCTTTACGAAAAATTGTCATATGCTTATCTTCATACATTTTTAGTACTAATATCCTTCACTGAGACAGATCACATCCAGATAAAACATGTTTTTTCCTTCTCTGTGGTATTTTCTAATGTCCCACAAATACTATCTTCTCTAAAATAGTATTTTCTCTTTATTACCTACATTTTGACTTTCCCTAGGAGAAATTCATATTTGTCAGCACTTTCTACAGATTGGTTTTTCCCATGCCAGGGACACTCTAGTCTTTTTTCACAACTTTCAAAACTTTATCAAACTATGCACCCTCATCAGAGCTTTTGGTTGAACAAGTGAATTATGTACATTTAAAAGAATTATTTTAGATTTTAAATCCAAAACACCTATACAAAGTTTTGGAGTAAAAGTAGACATCTTCAACAGCTAGCACTGAAAGTTGTAAGACAATAACATAGCAAGGCCTTACACTTATACACATCTGTATTATACTTAAAAATGTCATTACTGTTAATTGCCTAATTAAGATGTACACTTTTAAACCTACTTATCTTTTAAGTATACTACTCTCTCTTCAAATACATATTTCAGACATATACAATATTATACATATACTTACTTTATCCGACTTCGGAAAGTCGAATTATTTATCTCTTATGCATATAATTGTCATACTTCGTCTGAGAATAAAGAACAATTTAGCGCTTTTTTAGTTTTATGAATAGGGTTTTACCGTAAAAAAATATATTAAACAAAAACAAACAAAAATAAGAGCGATAATAGCGCACTACCTTGTATAAAAAAATATTCAGGATTCAAACTTCTAGCAAATTTCTAGTTCCAACATATTAGCGGATAATACAGAAATTTCATCAAAATCTCTTCATTATATTTGGACTATATGTTAAAAAAAGAAAAATATATTTTCGGAAGCCCATTGCCATATGGCAGACGCATTCGAAATTTTCTTCTTGCTGGTCTGTGCTAATTTTCTGACGCAGTTTCATTTCACGCATCCACCTCTTTTCTTTTCTAAAACTTTTATTCATAACTGATGAATTTTGGAACTATTTGCAGGTCTCCTGTAAATTCAAAATATTTTCCTCAGACTACTCCATATTCACAATTCTATTTTACTAACAAAAAAATCGTGTCGTCAGTCATGCTGCAAAGTAAATTTTTTTAAAGAATGTATCATAAACCCGTCCCACTAGATAAAAAAATCCTTTGAGTTCGCATCAAAAAACCAACAGAAAATGAGTCGCTGCGAGTATCGGTCGAGTTACTCGAAAATAATAGAACTATAAAAAAATTAACTTCTTGTAACCCAACTGCATTTATTACCTCCTTTGAAACCCGTCGACGATGGCCCTCGATAACAATACAAATCGGCAAAATTCAAAGGAGTCTTGCTGGAAGTTCGATGCATACTCGTCACGAACTCGTCACACGCTCGTCTCGCCATATTCATACGCACCTTAATAGCTGCTACGGAATTTTTATATAATGCGGGTCTAACACGCATCTGATCAATTTTTTTGTGAAATGTATAACCATCAATTTTCTAATGGTTTTTTTTTCGTATTACAAATGCAACAAAACTAGTTAATTTAATTAATATTTTAAAATCTTAGGAGGAATTCATAGAAAAACATTAAATTAACATCAGAAAAAAAGATAAGACCTCCTATGAACATACCTGACCGTAAAACATGTTCCTCGTTTACAAACAATAGCAAAAAGTGGAATTCCCGACAAAAACAAAGCTTTTACATTGCAAATGCGCCCCAAAAAGGGAATATCGGCGTTAGGTACAATTAAACTCGGTGATAATTATAGGAGAATGTAAAAAATTCAAGTCAGGTGGCAGCACTTCTTCGAACAGACGCATATGGCCATCGGCATAAATGGCAACGTTGCGAATACAGCTCGGTGTTGAATTCAGATGGCGAAAGACTATTTTTGCAATAAATCTTTGTGAGTGATGTTGTGTATAAGGAAACGACTGTGTTCCCTATGTTCTTATTGCTTATTTTTACCTATTTTATTTTATAATCTCTTGGGATCTCCACATGAGATTGATTTTTACTAACAAGGGTTTAGTTTACTGCATTACATAATATTGTTTAATTAGATACCAGAGGCTTGCTCCAGTTGTGAAAAGATACCATTAGTGTTATGAAATAATAATAGGCCTATTCGTAGAAAAATCACAAACCAGTCGACGCCACTCAAAATTTACAAAAGCAGTCAGGTGATAGTAAGCCAACTGATTTAGATAATCTGATTGGCGCTCATTAGTTGCTGATGGTTCTGCGAACGGAGCTAATAAGGTATTTGTAGTCATTGGGAATCTTAAATATGGCGAGTGGCGTCCGTGACGAACATTCATTGAATATTGCCTACTTCGATTGATCTCGAGCTCACCACGCGAACTTCTCACAAAACTCTTGTGCAGATTGAACGTGAGTGAAAACTCGTGGTAAGTTTGGTGCCGATGCCGAATGATGAGACCTTTCTCTATCTCTGAGTAGCATGCTTCGTGTACAGAGTTTGATATATTTCTATTTTTATTTTACCGTCGCGCTATTCGTGTCTTATCTGCTCTTTTTCTCTTTATGCAATGGCCTGGTGAGTCCCATATAAGAACAAAACAGCGCTGTAGTCATTTTCCGAACCCGAAGCTTCTCCATTGTTTTGGAATTCTCAGCACTTTTTAATACGAGAGTAATTTCAATCTATGTGAGCACTGAGAATTTTCTATTTTATTTTTAAAATTACACGGACGATATATGTGTATATATATATATATATATATATATATATATATATATATATATATATATATATATATATATATATAGTTGCGGTATTAATACACAACTGTTTTGCTTTAAAACCTTTTATTAAAACTTCAATTCTGACACTTGTCAAACCATTCAAGTTGAATCGACGAACTCTCAAACTAAACTGTCCATGAAAGCCGATCTGCACCTTTTATATACCCTTTTTCCGGATATCGGAAGATTCCGCATCTTTCTAGAAGGACTTTCATATTATATGGTGTAATAAAAATCAAAAAAAAACGACTAATTTGGCGATTTCTAGACCTTCTGTCATAGGCGTTCAATATTAAAAATAAGGAAAAAAAAATTTCTAAAAAGCTTCTGATCTCCTTTCATAGACGTCTCATGAGGAAATTTATAAAGGTAAAATTAATTAAATAATTAGGAATTGGTAGAAAATAAACCTAAAACTCTACCAACTACAGACACAAACTAATATTATGAAATGTATAATGCTCTAAAGTTCGTTATAGTATATATATATATATATATATATATATATATATATATATATATATATATATATATATATATATAGGACAATCGGTGTCAACCGGATCATAGCATCATAGCTATGACAGAAATTAGAAGCAACCAAAAAAATCGAACATGAGCTCATTTAAAAGTTTAAAGCGTCTACTTTCAAACGACAAATGTGCCTTTGAAAAATCAAATATGGTGGTTCCAATATGGCTGCCGGAAGCCGGAGAAAATCGAGTGTCTAGCAAAAAAAGCTTGTAAAAATAAAAATTCGCAACCGATTGGGTCTTTTTTGTCTCAGATTGTAGCTGATGAACGCCCCTAAAAAGCTGGTGTGGTAGGTTGACAAAATGCAACATGGCGGATCCAGTACGGCAGTCAGAAATCAAATATGGTAGCTAAATTTTTGAAAATCAACCGATTTTCACCAAATTTGGCATACTGGGGTTTTTGGAGTCGCTAATCAAGAGTCCGAGGTTGCATTTGAAAAATTCAAAATAGTCAGTTCAATATGGTGGACGTATTTTTCGAAAATTAACTGATTTTCACCAAGTTTGGTACACGGGGATTTTTGGGGTCGCCCATTATTGAATTTCCAAAATACTCAAGGTCAGTATGGCGGATTTAAAATGGCGAACGTATTTTCGAAAATCAACCGATTTGCATCAAATTTAGTATACGGAGGTTTTGAAGATTGGTGATCACGAATCCAAGTCAGGTTTGCCAAATCCAAGATGGCGGACGATATTTTTGAAAATCAACCGATTTGTACAAAATTTGTTATACGAGGGATTTTAGGGTCGCTGATCACAAATCCGAGATCAGATATTCAAAATTCAAGATGATAGATCCAACATGGCGAAAATTCAATAACCCAATCCCCTATATTATGTCCCCAATTTTTGATTTCGAAAATCCGACCTCCGATTCGTTATCAACAACCCAAAAAACTCCCGTATATCAAATTTGGTGCAAATCAGTTGATTTAAAAAAAAATACGTTCGCCATATTGCATCCGTCATCTTGAATTTTACAAATCTGACCTCGGATTCGTCATCAGCTACCCCAAACCCCATGCCAAATTTCGTGCAAATCGGTTAATTTTCAAAATGTGGTCATCATATTGAATTTTATAAGAGAAGTTATCATCCGTGTAATTTTAAAATAATATAAGAAATTCTCGACTATGCGGACAAAGACCGTTGATAAATATTACTCTCATGTTAAAAAGTGCGGATAACTGCAAAGAACATAGAAAAACTTCGGATCCGAAAAATGACGACAGCGCGGTTTCGTCCTAGCATGGGACACATCAGGCCATTGCATTCGGTACAAACGATCATCTCGCCTCTGTGTCCTATAAATAGATTTCACGGTTGAAAAATAGTTGATAAGACACAGTGACGACATCTCGATGGCTCATTTGAGTCATATATATATATATATATATATATATATATATATATATATATATATATATATATATATATATATATATATAAATATGTAGATAAGTTTTTGTCCGTGTAATCAAATAAAATAGAATAAAATATTGGCGAAGCAGACGTGAAAATTTGTCAATCTACATGATTCTCGTGTTAAAAAGTGCGGAGCACTCCAAAATATGGAAAAACTCCGGGTCCGACAGATGGCGACAGCTCTGTTTCGTCCTAATATGGGACTCGTCAGGCCATATATATATATATATATATATATATATATATATATATATATATATATATATATATATATATATATATATATATATATATATATATATATATATATATATATATATATATATAGTGATATAGGAACGTAGTATCTTGGACAATTTTATCTGTAAATCAGAGCATTTTAGAACAAGATAGAGATCACTTCCAACGCGCGAGCAACAAATGGTTTAAGCAAAAACCTTCTTCAATATTTATACAACGTTTATGGCAAAGAAAAATGTCGCTTTTTTTGCCGCCGATTCTCGCTAGCCAAGTCTATTTTGGCCGAAATGATTGCGAGAAGAATTTATGGAATTTCAGTTGAAAAAGTCGAGATAAATGACTGAGCTTATGACGTATCTTCGGTTTATGGCATTGTTGACAGCTACGATTGCAGTTTTTCGCTCGAAATGTTATATCATTGATTCTTTTGGGATGAGTAATTTAATTGAAGATATATGGTGGAGATAATATTTTTTATTTAGTTAAATTTATGGTTGTACGTCAGTTGGCAGGAAAATTATGAAAATTGCAATTATTTTAACTATGTTGTTTTTTTATTATATTTTAAAAGTCCGAAACCCATCCAATTAAATTGAATTGCATAAATATTAGTAATTTAACAATTATTATCAAACCAAATCTGTTCCTCTGAATAAGAGTCTTTAAGTCTAGGAGGAGTCATTTGCAGGAACGTATTGAATAGTAGTCTTATTGGGTTTGATTATGCAAGTAAATTGTCTTTATTAATTTATTTAATATTTATTAAATTAATGAAATTACTTTTAAATTGATTATAAATGAATTGATATTTTGAACTGACTTCATTTTTATATTATATTGTATTATTTGCACAGCTGTTTTTCGCCACAAAACTGGTAAGACCACCTGAAAATATGATCCTTTCTCTTTAAAATGAATTTTGGGATGTGTAGATATATTTTTTTCAGCGAGATATGTTGATCTACTTACTGATTACAAATTCGCCGTTAAATTTTAAAAATTCAAAATGGCAGATCCAATATGGCGAACAAATATTTTAAAAAGCTTTTTATTTAAAAAAAAATCTGGCAATGATTTTTATAGTTAATTCAAGGTCATCATTTTATTTTTAATAAAAACCTTTTCTTTTTGATGTAGGCAACCGATAGAGCAGCAAAAGTCTGAAAGAACAGATCCAACATTGCTGATAACTTTTTCAATTGTTTATATTTTCAAAATCTTACCGTGGAATTTTTATTACATTTAAAAAATTTTTTAAATTTCCGGCAGACATATTGAATCCGCCATTTTGAATTTTTAAAATTCAACAATGTATTTGTAGTTATCGACCCCTAAAATGCTTTATGCAGTTATTTTCATCAAAATATCAAAATTTGGAAAAGTACAATGAAATAGGTAGTGTACTTGGCCTACATTCGGGTAGATTGGTGAGACACAAAATTCAAATTAACATATCTTGATGTAAAAAAAATTGTTTGGACATCAAAAAATCAAAGTTAAAAAGAAAAGATCATACTTTCAGGAGTTTCTGCTAGTTTTGTGGGAAAAAGAACGATATTGGTTTTACATAACCTCAAATATGTCAGAAAACAGTGCTTTTTGCACTTTCAGGTTAGGATATCTCAAAAATCTGAAATGATGGAGCATTTCTGATTCTGCGCACCAAAATCCTTTGGAAAAGTATATTAAAATAATAATAATAATAATAATAATAATAATAAACAGAAAGGATGTACGAGGGGAGCAATGGGATGCAAGGAACAATTGATTGTTGACTCTGTCATATGTAACCAAGCCTGTACCAACCGAAGAAACCTCTTTGCTGCCTACGTGGATTATAAGAAGGCCTTCGACTCAGTACCACATGAGTGGCTCAAAACTATATTAAGAATGTACAGGGTCGACAATAATTTTGTTTCCTTTTTAGAACGCATCATGCTAACCTGGAAAACTAGGATCCAATTGCAAGTGCCATCCAGCGACACCATCGAAACTAACACCATTCCGATACGAAGAGGAATATTTCAAGGCGATTCACTTAGCCCATTGTGGTTCTGCCTTGCAATGAACCCACTATCAAGCCGTTTGAACTCCACCAGACACGGCTTTAGTGTTAGAAACAACAACGAAGAGATAGTCAGAGTGAATCATCTTCTATACATGGATGATCTTAAACTGATGGCTGCTACCAGAAGCCAGCTAGAACAAATGCTTAAAATTGTAGAGGAGTTCTCCGGGGATATCGGAATGCAATTTGGACTTGACAAGTGCCGTATTTTGAACATCGTTAAAGGGAAGATACAACCGGGGGCTTTTGAAATGCAGAACGGTGAAACTATAGCTGCAATGGAAGCAGACCAAACATACAAATATCTAGGTATGAAACAGGCTAAAAGAATTGATCATGGCACTATGAAGGCCGAATTGACAGCCGAATTTGTCAGGAGGGTAAGGCGGGTATTAAGAACTAATTTAAATAGTAGAAATTTGTTTAAGGCGCTCAACACGTATGCTTGCTCTGCGCTGAGCTACTCTTTTGGAATTGTAAAGTGGAGCAGGACAGACATCCAGAACCTGCAAAGAAAAATAAGGACACTCCTAACAAAAGCACAAAAACATCACCCTCGGAGTGCTATTGAACGTACAATGCTTCCAAGACCCCAGGGAGGAAGAGGATTGGTGGATATTGGTAAGCAGCTCGACCAACAAATAATAAACTTACGTTCATATTTCCACAGGTTGGCGGACTCTTCCACACTACATCGAGCAATATGCGAGGCAGACGATTCAACACCGCTACAGTTGAGGGAACAAGATATTACTTCTCACCACCAAACAGACCAAGAGAAGTTACAAACTTGGCTACGGAAGCCACTTCATGGACGGCATCCAAATGAGGTCAATCAGGACAATGTCGACAACTCAGCGTCGAACTACTGGTTGATTTCAGGACAGATGTTTCCGGAAACGGAGGGCTTCTTGTTAGCTATCCAAGACCAGGTTATTCCGACGAAGAACTATCGGAAGTTCATCATTAGAGATCCCTCAATAGAAAATGACCAATGCAGATATGGCTGTCGAACATCGGAGACAATTCAGCACATAACTGGAGGATGCCAAGCGTTTGCCGCAACCGAGTATAAGGAAAGACACGACTCAGCCGCTAAGATACTCCACCAAGAGTTAGCAGAAAAGTTAAACCTATTACAGGTAGGAAAAGTGCCTTATTACAAGTACAATCCGGAGCCTATTCTTGAAAACAACCAGTTCAAGTTATATTGGGACCGAACGGTTTTGACGGATCAAACAGTAGCTCATAATAGACCAGACATTATACTAATAGATAAAATTTCTAGGCGAACTACACTAATCGACATTGCGGTGCCTAACAACAACAACCTAAGGCCAAAATATAACGAGAAGATCGCCAAATACAGAGATCTGGAGGTCCAAATCCGAAGACAATGGGCAATGAACAGCGTCCAAACGATTCCCATAATACTGTCAACAACTGGAGCGATACCGAAGAACCTCCTGCAGAACATCAAGGGACTGGGCCTTGGTGAGCATCTTTATAAACCGATGCAGAAAGCAATTCTCCTAGCAACCGCGCGAACCGTCCGAAAATTCATGGGAAATGCAGCAGACAACGTCACCTAGGACCCGATAACATGGAAAGGGTTCCCACAGAGCTTCATACTTTTGGCGTCTTTGTATGCCTGGTATGAGTGAATAATCCCTGGAGGGAGTGCGAAGCCGTTTGGCTTGTAAATCATGTATAATAATAATAAGGGAAGATACAACCGGGGGTTAGTAAGCATCTTTATAAGCCGATGAAGAAAACAATTCTCCTAGCAACCGCGCGAACCGTCCGAAAATTCATGGGAAATGCAGCAGACAACGTCACCTAGGACCCGATAACATGGAAAGAGTTCCCACAGAGCTTCATACTTTTGGTGTCTTTGTATGCCTGGTATGAGTGAATAATTCCTGGAGGGAGTGCGAAGCCGTTTGGCTTATAAATCATAATAATAATAATAGTAATTAACGGATCAAATAAATACAATCCATTTCAAAAATAAAAAATATAAACACTATTTAAAACAGGTAGAATTAAAAAACTTAAAAATCTAAACATGCATTAAAGTGCTTCAAAGACAAGTATTGACAATTGACAATTTCCATTTCAAAAATAAAAAATACAAGCACTATTTAAAACAGTCAGAAATAAAAAAAAAACCTACAAATCTAAACATACATCAAAGTGCGCTTCAAAAGACAAGTATTGACAATTGACAATATTAACTATTAGTTTTTCAAGAATTGTAAAATTTTTAATTTAAAGACATTAATTGGCAAATGAAAAATATTAATCTCGGTAGGAACTGAATTAATTTCCCTACATATTCGAGGAATAGGACTGTTAATGCCATAATTCGTTCGGTGATATATCACATCAAACAAATTGAGCGCTCTAAAAGCTCTTTGAGGAACTGATAATCCAATGTTATTGAGTAGTTCAGGAGAATCAATACAAGAGTTAACAATCTTATAAAGTAGAACAAGGTCAAGATATATGCGTCTCACACACAATGATAGCAACCTCAAAGCATCCGCAGTATCATCATATACAGACCGCTCCTGCTGCATTCCCTGTTTAAAGGCAATGAAACTTAAAAACTTTTTTTGTACTCTTTTCACATTTTCTTTGTATGTAAAATAATGAGGTGATCAAACTTGGGACGCATATTCTAAGATTGATCGAACTACAGAGCAGTATACCACTTTAAAATAGTCTAGACTATTAAAATCTGTAAGCATTCTCTTCACCAACCCGAACAACTTCAAACCCCTGTTCACAATATTATCAATATGTGTGTCGAAGCAAAAGGCCCGATCAGATGTAACACCCAGATCCTTCACACATTCAACGCGATTAATCATGTTATCAAAAAAGTAATCAAAAGTTATCCAATCCCCTTTACGATAAAAACTTATAATGGAGCATTTATTGACATTGAAATGCATAAAATTTAACTTACACCATTCAAAGAATCGAGCTAGATCCTGTTGAATGCCTTCGTAATCGTTGCTACTCCTGACAACCCGAAATAACTTTAAATCACCTGAGTAAACAAGACATCTACTGAAAGTTATGGTGTCCTCAATATCGTTAATAAAGCAGTTAAAAAGGAGCGGAGCGAGGTGAGCACCCTGAGGAACACCAGAGGTAACAAATATATCAGATGATTCACAGTTATTAATTTTTACTCGCTGTACTCTACCAGGCAGGTCACTATTTATCCATTGTAGAAATCATCCATGGATGCCCAAGCCTTCCAGCTTGTAAATAAGAAGTTGATGGTTAAAGTCGAAAGCCTTGGAGAAGTTAGTGTAAATTAAAGTTTCTATTACTAAAAATCAGTCCAATTTTTGTCGCCAAAATCAGATTAAAAAATGATTTTTACATTATCGATAATGAAATGCTGAAACTATCGAATGCAAATATTTTAGACTTGATTATTTTGAAACTATTCATGTTACAATTGTTTAAAATTGTACAGCTGCTTTGCGTGTAGGGGTGGGCTCTTCTTGATTTATTTTTTTAGTGAATATGTACAATCTTCGCTTCATATTTCTCTAATAAATATATACTTACGTGCACTGTAGTTGTATATGAACCTGAAATATTTACCTGCAACAAAAAATAAAATCACTTAAAATACAATAAATTATCTGTATAAAAAAATGATGCTGAAAAAATTATCGCGATCGAAAACGGAAAATCCTTATTAAGATCTAAGGTCATATTTACGAAGGTTAAGACCACACGTAATTCTTGTCGAAGAAATGTATTCCGTATATTATCCATCTTGGTTTATGTCAGAAACGGCAATCATGCGTTTATTCGGAGAACTGGTACACATATCATAACAGACATAAAATTACAATGTATGCCAAACGATCTAAAAATGGTACCATATCTGCTACCCGTGAATTTTTTTATTTAAATTACTTAGAAACAGTACTGTAAATGTAGTAAGGTTTTACATATGTTATGTTAAAAAGGACATTTGTTACGTAAATACAGGTTATTTAATTTGTATTTATTTAGACCCTATCTTGAAAATGGTAACCAATGAATAAAACATATGTACAGGGTGAGTCAACGATTGGATGAAGTAAGTTTGTGCCTGTTCGGTAAAATTTACAAAGAAACTATATTTATTGTTTGATATAGTTTATTTTTACGCAGATTTTAAAAATATTTAGGACTCTACAGGGTGAGCCAAAAAACTAGGACAGCATAAGGTTGTATTTTTTTAAATAGAATACCCTATATACGAATCGTATTTTCGATTTAGCTTATAATTTTAAATCTTTTTTATTAAGGGTTTACTATAACAAAACTTTATAGTTTCTGAGATAATTAAGTTTAAAGAAAAAAAGTCACATTTTCAAGCATCAATTCAATCCTAAATAACGTTTTCAATTTTGTGACAAATATATTGAAATTTGGAATTTATCAAGGTCAAGGACAAGTTAACATAATTTTTACCTAATATTTGCAATAAAAGCTACAGGGTGTTGAACACATCGGCTCAAATTTGAACAAGTTTAAATGAATAAATATCTTTTTTTTTAAATGGTACACCCTGTATATTTTCATGTTATTTAATAGAGTAATAAAAACACTAAAAGTTTTGTTCAATATATCCTATACCTATTTATAATAGTTTTTGAGATATTTCCGTTTTTCTTATTTTCCATACTTTTTTACAGAAATGGTCTTCATTATCATAGTAGCCATGGCAAAAACAATGTAAAAGAACATTTTTCTGTGTGTCAAATTTATAACCGCAATCGCTTCTTTTGGTTTTTATGTAGTGTAGTGTGGTTTTTTTGCATTCATTTTATATTGTAAAATGAATTTTCCAAAGAATGAGTTAATAGATATGATTTATACAATAGGAGAGGCTCAAAAAAATTGCCTTCTTGCTCAAAGAATTTACAAAATGAAGTATTCTGATCGACGCCAGCCTAATACCCATACTTTTCAAAACTTAATGCAAAGATTTGATTCTTCTGGTACTGTTGATTATCCAAAACGTAAAGTGGTCAACAAACCAGTAACTAATGAAGAAAAAGAACTAAAAGTATTGTTAAATGTTCAGGAAAATCCCTATATTGGTAGCCGTCAGTTAGCAGCATTATGTGAAACATCACAATCCACCGCTAATCGTACTACCAAGAAATATAGGTATCATCCATATCACATGGAATTACACCAAGAATTGCATGGACAGGATTTTGAAAGTCGTGTAAACTTTTGTCGTACAATAAATGCGGAGATTCAATTAAATCCAAATTTATTATGCAAGGTAATGTTTAGTGATGAAGCTACTTTTAGAAGTAACGGTGCCATAAATAGACGCAACATGCATGATTATGCCACAGAAAACCCATTTTCGATTAGAGAGGTGCAACATCAAAACCACTGGTCATTAAATGTTTGGTGTGGTATTCATCATAATCGAATTATTGGACCCCACTTTTTTAATGAACCACTAAATGGCCATAGTTACTTGAACTTTCTACAAGAAAACTACCCCAACTGCTTCAAGGTCTCGATAGGGATAAGCTCGACAGTATGTGGTTCCAGCACGATGGTGCGCTTCCGCATTACCATCGTGAAGTTCGTGCGTTTTTGGACCAACGATATCCGCAAAAATGGATTGGACGTGGGGGTTTCATTGAGTGGCCACCAAGGTCTTGCGACATCACCCCATTAGATTTCTTCCTATGGGGTTATATTAAAAGTAAGGTGTATGTTAATCCACCAACAACAGTGGAAGATATGCGAAACAGGATTAGGGATACCTGTAGAACAATAACGCCACTAATTTTGTCCAGGGTCCGAGAAAATCTGCAAAAAAGACTAAATTTGTGCATTGCACAAGAGGGTCGTTTATTCGAACACTTATTAAAAAGAAATAATTAATCTCAGTATTTAATAGGTAATTTTTTTGTTTCAATTTAGTATAAAAGTAAATATGTATTTGCCTTGTCGTTATTGTTGTGTTAATTTTTTCACATTATGTTTAATTAAACTATTGCCGTAGTAATATAACGAATAATGTATTTCATCATATTTAACCACATTCTGTTTGTTTCTGTAGTTTCTTTTTATTATTTTACATGACTACTATGATAATGAAAACTATTTCTGTAAAAAAGTATGGAAAATAAGAAAAACTAAAATATCTCAAAAACTATTATAAATAGGTATAGGATATATTGAACAAAACTTTTAGGGTTTTTATTACTCTATTAAATAACATGAAAATATACAGGGTGTACCATTTAAAAAAAAAGATATTTATTCATTTAAACTTGTTCAAATTTGAGCCGATGTGTTCAACACCCTGTAGCTTTTATTGCAAATATTAGGTAAAAATTATGTTAACTTGTCCTTGGCCTTGCTAAATTCCAAATTTGAATATATTTGTCACAAAATTGAAAACGTTATTTAGGATTGAATTGATGCTTGAAAATGTGACTTTTTTTTTAAACTTAATTATCTCAGAAACTATAAAGTTTTGTTATAGTAAAACCTTAATAAAAAATATTTAAAATTATAAGCTAAATCGAAAATACGATTCGTATATAGGGTGTTCTATTTAAAAAAATACAACTTTATGCTGTCCTAGTTTTTTGGCTCACCCTGTAGAGTCCTAAATATTTTTAAAATCTGCGTAAAAATAAACTGTATCAAACAATAAATATAATTTCTTTGTTAATTTCACCGAAAAGGCACAAACCTACTTCATCCAATCGTTGACTCACCCTATATATATTTTTTCTGTAAAAACAAACTGTTCAGCTTCCAGTGTTTGTTTGAAGGTCATAGACAATGATGTTTCTTGCAAAGTAGCAGATATCTGTTGGACTTCCATTGTCTTTATTTTTGTTGAATATCACGACGTTTCGGCTAGTAGTTATCTCTAGTTGTTCTCAAGTGAAACTAAATAAATCCCTTTGCTACTTTCCAATATCCTGTTTGCCCGTTGTCCTGGAACTGGAGATTTTATACGGAAACCATCTGGTATTATTCCCTGATCTCGTGCTTGTCGTAGAAACTGGATGTGCGTCTCCTCTTTTGTAAGTTTAATCTTGGATTGCTCGTAGCCTCGAAATTTGTCACTTATACCGGGTGCATACCGGGCTTCTGGTGTGTCAGCTTCTAGTTGGAAAATATAACCAAATAAATGGCATCAATTTAATTCCTTTTTTTCCACTTGTTTCGTGGCTACTTTGATCGTAGCTATATTGATCATGAAAAGGATATTTTACATTATTTTATTATTATCTATGCATCAAATTTGTACATAAAGTTAAATTCCTAGGTATTATTAATGAAAATACGTGTTTTTTTCGATTTTTGTTAAAATTAGATTGAGCTTTGTTTTGGTGGCAAATAAAATACATAAAATTTTATTTATTTTATGACGATGACGATTAAAACCTGTAGTTTTAGGAATAAGTATATCATTTGGAAGATGACTTAACTGAATGTACCTCACAAAATTTCGGTTAGATTAAATTCTTTTGATTCCTTATAGAATAAAATACGGTTTACAGCCAAAACATCTAACATTTTTAGGTTAATATTTTCAGACCATAAAATTTCTGAAACTGACTAATCAGATACAATATTTATGTTTTTCTTTAACATGGTCTACAGAAAAAATAATTTGTGTACTATATGGTTGCGAACGACTTTTTTATACAAGATAATCTACAAAAAAGAAACGATTAAATCATATTTTTTGATCAAAATTAAGGAGAATTTTATAACTGGGTATAGCTATCAAATTAAACCAATATTTGTTTATAAAAATATTTTCTAAAGTGAAAAATAAGGGTACTTTACTCTTTACGAAATTTAAAATTTTTAACTCTCCCTCGTATATTATACAACTCACTGGATTTGATGGGTGCTATTTTGGTTTGGGGACATGCAGAACTTTTTCAAGATAAAATAAATTTATTAATATATATATATATATATATATATATATATATATATATATATATATATATATATATATATATATTGTCGTATTATTCAACATCTTACCACCATCCTTCAGACAGATTTAACTTCAAATAAGAGATCCGAACATAAATAAGTACGACGACGAGTGTCTAGGAAGGTACCAACTAGAATCCCACTGACGAGTTCTATAGTTGGTACCAGGACGAAACACCCACATTTTTAAGAAAAGAAATTCGTAATACATTAACCCGATTTAAACACGGCAGGTCTTTTCTAGATTTTCCCCGCCAAATTACCCGATGACGACAATAATAGCCCGGAAAGAGAGACAAATAAAGACAACCAATATGAGAGACAAAGAAAGAAAACCGAACATGCTTGTAATATAGGAGTATACAGGAACAAGTACTAAGCCAGACTTTCTCCTATATTACAACAATATAATATATATATATATATATATATATATATATATATATATATATATATATATATATATATATATATATATATATATACATATATTATACTGGTTGGAGTATTGAAGTCTTGAGGGAACATCAGAAGACATACCGTGTAGTTTTTCAACTTGGAGGAACTGTTCCATTAGAGTTACATGTACAATCCATTTTGTAACATTGCTTTGTATCACGAGCTTTCTTATACTATTTGAAGGGTTGTCAGCAATATCTGCAAAAATTTTTCCTCTACGTGAGGGCCTCGTGCTCTCCTGGGATGGCCATCACCGCCAGGTTGCGGCAAAAGTAAACCTGAGTAAAACGTGTAAAAAACTAATTCGTTGACTCTTATAATTATTTTCTTTACTAATTATCATCTTTTACTTATTTCTCTTAGGTTTCTATCAACCCTTTGAAAGCTTTTTAGACTTGGCAATATTCAAGTTAGAAATATTTCAGCATAAAGTCTTTTTGCTTTCGAAGAATTTGACAGTGCTTCACCATAAATTAAATGCATATTAGCACACCCTGCGTATTTTATTTTTACCTGTTAGTGGTTTATCATTAGTAACTTTTGAGTTTTTCGCATAAAAACAGATTTATCTCGAAAACCGCTAGTTTTATCGAAATAAATTAAGAATACCTTTTTGAAGAGGAATAATCAGAGTATTTAAAAAATCAGTCTTGAGCTCTGTAAAATGATACCTGTTAAAAATTAGGCCCAACGAATTTGGTTGCAAGTCCGTTCGTGACTTCTCTGATGATCTAAAACATCCACTGTAGTATGATTTAATGCGACTTTATGGCCTCTATAAAATATTAAAATTTCATTAAATTATGCAATTCGGTTCAAAACTTAGAGCCGATAAGGTATAATCGCTGGGTACCCCTTTAGGGCTCTGTATTTCCGTTAAGGGGCACTTTGGAAATTTCTTTTCTATGAAAAAGTAGGGTTATTTTGATCTCCCCTGTCTACTCCCTAGAAATTAGGAAGTACTTACTGGACACCCTGTACATTTCGTAAGAAAATCGGAAAAAATGGCATAATATGAATCTAGGATTTATCAAAATATCTCTTCTAGAGTAATACTTAAAATGAAATAATCTTCCAACATAAACAATCGTAAAAACACGTCCAACATTTTCTACGAGACAAGAATTCTCTTCTCATGAATTTTAAATAAAAATGCAGAACTGCGGTTGCTTAGCGCCAATAACTGCACATAAATACATTCTAATAACGCTAGAAATGCAGAAAATCCGCTCGAGGTATTCATAATTTATTTTGAAAAAACTGTCGTAATTTTCAAATCAAAATCAGCAAGAGTGAAGATAAGTTGGAGTAGATAATTTCTTCGACTTTAATGAATAACATCTTTCAAATTAAAGTTTTTGCTTTTAGACGCACTTCTGCAAAAACTGCTACTATAATAACATATCGTTGGTGCAAAACTGCGTATGTACCGTTTGGAAATTCCAAGGAAGAGCATTTTTCAAATACCACCACAGTATAGGGTGAGTCAACGATTGGATGAAGTAGGTTTGTGCCTTTTCGGTGAAATTAACAAAGAAACTATATATTTTGTTTGATACAGTTTATTTTTACGCAGATTTTAAAAATATTTAGGACTCTACAGGGTGAGCCAAAAAACTAGGACAGCATAAAGTTGTATTTTTTTAAATAGAATACCCTATATACGAATCGTATTTTCGATTTAGCTTATAATTCTAATTCTTTTTTATTAAGGGTTTACTATAACAAAACTTTATAGTTTCTGAGATAATTAAGTTTAAAGAAAAAAGTCATATTTTCAAGCATCAATTCAATCCTAAATAACGTTTTCAATTTTGTGACAAATATATTCAAATTTGGAATTTAGCAAGGCCAAGGACAAGTTAACATAATTTTTACTTAATATTTGCAATAAAAGCTACAGGGTGTTGAACACATCGGCTCAAATTTGAACAAGTTTAAATGAATAAATATCTTTTTTTTTTAACGGTACACCCTGTATATTTTCATGTTATTTAATAGAGTAATAAAAACCCTAAAAGTTTTGTTCAATATATCCTATACCTATTTATAATAGTTTTTGAGATATTTCAGTTTTTCTTATTTTCCATACTTTTTTACAGAAATAGTCTTCATTATCATAGTAGCCATGGCAAAAACAATGTTAAAGAACATTTTTCTGTGTGTCAAATTTATAACCGCAATCGCTTCTTTTGGTTTTTATGTAGTGTAGTTTGGTTTTTTTTTGCATTCATCTTATATTGTAAAATGAATTTTCCACAGAATGAGTTAATAATTTATACAATAGGAGAGGCTCAAAAAAAATTGCCTTCTTGCTCAAAGAATTTACAAAATGAAGTGTCCTGATCGACGCCAGCCTAATACCCATACTTTTCAAAACTTAATACAAAGATTTGATTCTTCTGGTACTGTTGATTATCCAAAACGTAAAGTGGTCAACAAACCAGTAACTAATGAAGAAAAAGAACTACATGTATTGTTAAATGTTCAGGAAAATCCTTATATTGGTAGCCGTCAGCAGCATTATGTGAAACATCACAATCCATCGCTAATCGTACTACCAAGCAATATAGGTATCATCCATATCACATGGAATTACACCAAGAATGGCATGGACAGGATTTTGAAAGTCGTGTAAACTTTTGTCGTACAATAAATGCGGAGATTCAATTAAATCCAAATTTATTATGCAAGGTAATGTTTAGTGATGAAGCTACTTTTAGAAGTAACGGTGCCGTAAATAGACGCAACATGCATTATTATGCCACAGAAAACCCATTTTGGTGCAACATCAAAACCACTGGTCATTAAATGTTGGACCCCACTTTTTTAATGAACCACTAAATGGCCTTAGTTACCTGAACTTTCTACAAGAAGAACTACCCCAACTGCTTCAAGGTCTCGATAGGGATGAGCTCGACAGTATGTGGTTCCAGCACGATGGTGCGCCTCCGCATTACCATCGTGAAGTTCGTGCGTTTTTGGACCAACGATATCCGCAAAAATGGATTGGACGTGGGGGTTTCATTGAGTGGCCACCAAGGTCTTGCGACATCACCCCATTAGATTTCTTCCTATGGGGTTATATTAAAAATAAGGTGTATGTTAATCCACCAACAACAGTGGAAGATATGCGAAACAGGATTAGGGATACCTGTAGAACAATAACGCCACTAATTTTGTCCAGGGTCCGAGAAAATCTGCAAAAAAGACTAAATTTGTGCATTGCACAAGAGGGTCGTTTATTCGAACACTTATTAAAAAGAAATACTTAATCTCAGTATTTAATAGGTAATTTTTTTGTTTCAATTTAGTATAAAAGTAAATATGTATTTGCCTTGTTGTTATTGTTGTGTTAATTTTTTCACATTATGTTTAATTAAACTATTGCCGTTGTAATATAACGAATAATGTATTTCATCATATTTAACCACATTCTGTTTGTTTCTGTAGTTTCTTTTTATTATTTTACATGGCTACTATGATAATGAAGACTATTTCTGTAAAAAAGTATCTCAAAAACTATTATAAATAGGTATAGGATATATTGAACAAAACTTTTAGGGTTTTTATTACTCTATTAAATAACATGAAAATATACAGGGTGTACCATTTAAAAAAAAAGATATTTATTCATTTAAACTTGTTCAAATTTGAGCCGATGTGTTCAACACCCTGTAGCTTTTATTGCAAATATTAGGTAAAAATTATGTTAACTTGTCCTTGGCCTTGCTAAATTCCAAATTTGAATATATTTGTCACAAAATTGAAAACGTTATTTAGGATTGAATTAATGCTTGAAAATGTGACTTTTTTTCTTTAAACTTAATTATCTCAGAAACTATAAAGTTTTGTTATAGTAAACCCTGAATAAAAAAGATTTAAAATTATAAGCTAAATTGAAAATACGATTCGCATATAGGGTGTTCTATTTAAAAAAATACAACTTTATGCTGTCCTAGTTTTTTGGCTCACCCTGTAGAGTCCTAAATATTTTTAAAATCTGCGTAAAAATAAACTGTATCAAACAATAAATATAGTTTCTTTGTAAATTTCACCGAAAAGGCACAAACCTACTTCATCCAATCGTTGACTCACCCTGTACACATTTTGGGATGTCCTTTGATATTGATTTAATAAATATAAAAATGAATTTATCATGAAAATTATTAATTTTTTCATTCGAATATTGCATATGAAGTTTAGCAGTATCTAAAGATACGAGGGGCACTAAGAAATTTTTTTTTGGTGAATCAGAAGACATGTAACTTAATCAAAAACTCTCTTCTAGAAAACAATTACTCCTCTTGGGCATCAGGATATGTATCAATATCATCTTTCAGCTGGTTGTCATCTACACCAGCGTTTTCCAAGCGATGGTTCGTAAACTCCAGGGCATGCGAGTACTTTTTTAGACTAGCCGGCAACTTCTACTTTGTCGAAACAAGACATTTCCCCAATGCTCACGAAAGGACAAACAGCACTTTGAGTGACGCTGTAAAAATTGTAAATTTAATAAAGTCGCATGCTACAAATTCTCGTCTATTCCATGTGCTTTGTGAGGACTTTGGAAGCCTCCACGTTTCTTTACTACTTTCTTACGGCTCACTTGTTTGAAATGAAGTCCGAAGTTCAAGCATTCTTTTTGGCCATTCAGTTCACTTGTTCTCTTATGTGTCTGATATTCTTTGACGGCAAAAACTTGCATTCTTAGCAGTCAATTTTTCTAAATTAAATGATTTAAATCTATCTTTACAAGGCCCAAGGCACATGTTTTGGTTCTCTCGGCACTATTTTATTACAAACTTAAATTCAACTTAACGAAAATATTAAAAGAGGTATTACTGAACCTCTTAAAAAACTTCAATTAACGTTCAAGGACTATTTTCCTAATAACCCTATTCAAGAAGATATAACTTCGGATACTTCTTTAACTTTGGAAGCTAGTTCCTAACAACATCGTGGAAGCTTTTGCATTCCGCCTAGCTTATGATGCAGCGGCGCCCTTAATTTTCCACCGCTACTCTACGGCATAGGGTATTAGCTTGGTATTTTTGCTCGTTGGTGCTGCTTCAACTGTACTCTAGCATTTTTCTTTCTTTATTTTTCTTTTTTTTTTGAATTAAGTTAAGTCCTCCCTCACCTCCGCCTCCTCATTATGAGGTATTGCACCTTTTTTAAATCATTATAGCAAATTGGCGTAAAAGTAAGCTTGCCTACAGGATTCTCTATTCTGTGCAGATTCTATCCATTTCGTGTCGTTGCGTCGTACGTTGTTAATCCATCTGATTGATGGACACCCTTTGCTCCTGTATGCATCCTGTCTACGCCTCCATTCAATTATTTTCTGTGTCCACCTGTTGTCAACCATTTTTCCAATATGACCGGTCCAATACGACTTTAAGGTGGTATCGAGTTGTCCAGTTCTTCTACGAATTTCCTCATTTGGAACCCGATCTTTTAAGGATATTCCCACTATTGATTGTTTCGTCGCATATTGTGTGACACAAAGTTTATGTATGACCTTTTTTGTAAATATTGGGCTTTTTGCACGAAATGTGAGGACTGGCGCTACACATTAGTTGAACACTTGCCTTTTTTAGGCATATAGATAGTTTTGACATTAATATGTGATGCATATTTCTGAAGGCAGCCCACTTCGGGAGAGTTCACATGTCTGGTTGTCCCTGTTGATACAAATTTCGCGGCCTAGATGTCGTAGGTTAAGTGCGAAATTTGATCTATATCAACGACTAGAAAAAGCAAATTTTAGGGCTAGGTATGGCACAAAGAACCATCTCCAAGTGCTCAAAAGTTTTACTGAGAAAACAATCGAGTATAATAAATCAATAGATGACTATAAAAAAGCGTTTAATAATTACTGCAAAATAGAATACTGTTACACTACATTAATCAAACATATATATGACACCGCTACATCTAGTGTTACACTTCACGAAGATACCTTTGAGTTCCGCATCGAGGGGGGTGTTCGGCAGGGCGATACTGTTTCTCCCAAGTTGTATACTGCCCTACTTGAATATATGTATAAACTTATTAACTGGAATGTGTTGGAGGTAAATATAAATGGTGAAAAGATTTGTGAATAATATCGTCCTAATTGCTGATAATATGAACGACGCCAAAATAATGCTTGAAAGCCTGAATGAAGCACCAGGTTATGACAAATCTTGTTTCGGGAGGTAGTATTAGAAGTGATGCATCTCAGGTTGAACACACAAAACCTTATAACTGTCGATACCAAAGGGAAATAGCGACAAACTGGACTGAAACATCAAGTCTGTTTTGCCATTTGCTAAAAGATCATTCCCGTACCTTTAGAGAAAGAAGTAATACCAAACATCGTGCTACCCTAAATCAGGAATTTCAAAAACAAGTCCAGAAGAAAAAATGACAACCAGAGGAAATAAAGATATAAACTGCCAAACCGTTTGGAACCGTATGACAGTAAAAATGTAATTTTTTTCCAGGGGTAAACGTCAAATAGTCGCTTTTCGAGAGAATAGCTCAAATTAATATTATAAGTCAACTAAAAAATATACGTTTTAAAATTACCTTATTGCTTTTAAAAGCGAAATAACACTAAAAAGAAAAATTTTAATTGATTTGTATACTGGTTCCGCAAAGCTCAAGTTCGATTCGAACCACGCTTACACCTGCCTTCATTACAGACCAATTAATTTGTTTCAGGAGCATTTATATCAATTAGAACGCAAACACTCGGTAGCTGAGGCGTTGATTGTGAACGAGCGCATTTTTTAATTAAACTCAAACATAGAAACTCAATTAAGGCTGCCATAGGCGCGATCGCGATATATGTTGTCGAATGCCTGGTGTAAATCACTGTTTACACCTTCGGCGTTAAGTGCTCAGATATGGAAATGATTGCGATTGCGTTGGAAAATATTTGGTATTTTCTCTTTAATTGTTACTGTAATGTTATAATTAGGCACTGGTATGATAAAAATATTGCTGAAATGATTTAATCGGAGAAAAATGTTTCCAAAATATAAACCGTAAAATATGATCGCTGTATGTATAAAAAAACTCATAAAATTAAGTAATAAATACTTATCAAATGTAATTAAAGTAACCCATTAGTAGCAACAATGTTTTCTTACTCTATGGGATCTTCTTTGTATATCTTGACTCGGGTAGGCCTATAGACTCGTTTGTTGTATTGATGGACTTTTTAAGGCTTTGAATGTTAAGATTACAAATTTGATTTTTAAGCCGGTTAATTTAGAAGAAAGTGTGAACTATACAATCTCGGACGAAGCGGCAATATTGCCGGGCTGTAGATGTGTGCGATGTTTGGATGAGGGCGTTTGTGGAATGTAATGTTCTTTCCAAGTACTTTTCTATTGAGTTTATAATGAAAGTATCAAAGATGTCGCAGTTTAGGTCCCTGTACATTATAAAGTATGGGACCCCACAAATCATAAGAAGCACCTTATTTTGGAACCTCTCTAGTCGCTTAAATCTAGTTCTGTCCCTGGTGATCCAGGTTGGAGCACCAAAGGACAGAATAGATCGTAAAAATAGCTTGTAAATGATAAGCTTGTTTTTAAGGTTTAATTTGTTGTTTTTGTGCAGCAGGATATAATCGGTATTTTTTGACCAATTAAGTCTCCTATCGAAGACTACTCCTGAGTATTTAGCGCTATTCTGCCAGGGAATGCGAGTACTAGAGATGGATTGCCAATCATCCGGTACTGAAGACCTTGATTTGGAGAATATAACGGCCTGAATTTTGTCAGGGTTTAACTTGGTTTTTCAATCGGCCATCCATCTTTCTAATCTATTAATATGTCTTTGTAGTCTCAGTATTACGAGACAGAAATAATCTAAGGAAGTCGCAAATGCGATGTCATCAGCGAATAGGTAAAGTTTGCTCCTATAATCAACAGGAATGTTTGCTGTGTACAGATTAAACTTTGCCGGAGATAGGGGAGAATCTTGAGGCACCCCAGCCCTTATTTGTTTAAAATTGAATATTGTACCATCCGTTGACACCACAAATGACCTACCTTCTAGGACACTTGAGATTAGTCTAATGAGATGGATGAGCTTGGAATTCCCAGCCTTATAAGTCTGACTACAAGACCGTTATGCCACACTTTGTCAAAGGCCTTGCGAATATCGAAGAAGATTGCACCTGTAGGGAATCTTTTGTTAAATCCCTGGATGATCATCGAGGCCAGCCTGATGGTCTGCTGAATGCTGCTATGGCCGCTCCTGAAGCTGAACTGTTCCGGTGGCAAGATATTCCTCTCAGTTTGTTCAGAATGATGCGTTCTATTATTTTCCCTAGATTGGAAAGCAAGCTAATAGGCTTCTAGCTGTTAATGCTTGTGTCCCTTTCGCCTCTCTTTCTAATAAGAATTAACTTAGCCACTTTCCAATCTGAAGGAAAGTATTCTGATTGCATAACGACGTTTGCTGTATTTATTATAGTAGAGAGGGTCTTGTCTGGGTTTATAACTTCAGGTAAAACTAATGACTGGTGCGCCTAAGTCAATAAACTGAACGATCTTGTATATCTGGTGCTGGAGTTAGGACTAAATTGTTCGTAAAATTTCTCTGCAAATTCATTGACCTTGTCGTGAGGCTCCGTCAGAGTAGCGTCGCCAGTTCTGATGTGCGCCAGAGATATTTTGGAGCTTTTAGCTAAGCTTCTGGTCATTTTAAGCAGACTGTCATCATGAATTTGCACGGATTCTAATATCACCCGTACGGTAGACTATGTTCTTAAGCCTATTTTTCTTACGAATTCACTCTCTCAAATCTGCTGGAAGCTCTCTATATTTCGAGTATCTGGATACCTTTGTGATCGATGATTTGGCTATGGCGTCTTAAATCAAGTATGTTAAATGCTTAACAGAGTCCTCAAGGAATCCAATATCCGGATAATCGGCCTCCTCGTAGAGAGATCTCTACATTTAATCCAATTATTAAATTCTTCAACCTACAACCGTCATGTTTGGTTCTAGGGTTGCCATACTGAATAAATACCGGCAGGTGATCCGAGGTTAGCTCATGATAAACTAACGGTCTGGACAACCTGCCGATATTTTTGATTAAAAAGATATCCAAAATCTCTGGCAGTCGGATAAGAGCCAGATGAGTCAGCTCATCTGGAGCAATGATCGCTTTTCTTTTTATGGTAAACACAAAGAAATAATAAACTGTTGAAAAAAGTTAATAAAATTCTCTCAAGCTACAATAAATCGAACAATTCTGAAATGGATGATAGTTACGATTATTTCAACCGCTGATATCAAGTTAGATGATGTTAATGAATTAAGGGATTAATATTTTATTAACAGCAAAGAATTACAAACATAAAATGTACACCGCCTCCCACGACTTTCACCACCTTTGAGGATCATTATCATTCCTAACGGGTACCATCATAAAAAAAACAAAAGGAATCAATAGATATAATAAAGATATAATGCATTATTCCTCGCGGTTTGATTGATAGCTTCAATTGATCTGACGATTTGTTATTTTGGCCATCTTTGTTTTATTTCATGAGCGGCTATTATTCAATTTTAAAAGTTTAAATGTTTTAATCGATGATGGATTCTGATATTAATTGACCGTCATAGAATCTGATTTTTTATGAAGTGATAGGTGCGCAGCTTTTAACAGATATGGGTTTAGGAGGATTTATCGGTAGTTTTGTACGCGGAATTGCTAGAAAATAATTTTTAATAAGCTATGTAAACTTTCATATGTGTTTGTATGCGCCTATTAGACAAATATATTCACTTCTTTTTAAAATGTTGAGGTTTATTTAATATTAATCCCGCCTTTTTTGTTTGCGCATTTAATTAAAAAAATTGTTTGTGAAGGAATAAGTGAGCAATAGTTAATCGCGGTTTTATTTATATATATATATATATATATATATATATATATATATATATATATATATATATATATATATATATATATATATATATATATATATATATATATATATATATATATATATTATTAAATCTGGCAATATTGTATAAATGTTTGAATGGTTAAAAATGACTAGTGTGTTAATATATGTGATTTTATTTTAAACAATTTAAAAATAATTTAGTGTGTGCCGTTATTATTAAAAGTGATCTTGTTACAGTGCAAATTAAGTATTTTATTTTATTATTAACTATAACTATTCGTAATAAGGTTAGTATATATCTATTTTATCAAATTATTTTCAGTCAAGTCAAAAATTTCTATATCTTACACATTAAATAAATACCTTAATATCATCTCCAGAATTTTTTTTATATCCACGTTTTAGATTTCTTCCTTCTTTTTTTTTATACAAAGAAAAACTTAAAAATCCTTTCTACTTTGCCAACTATTGTAACATTTAAATATTTTTCCCAGTTGCTTGCTTATTGATATAATTTATTTACTAATCTATAAAACTGCTTTTCCTTCCTTTAAAATTGACTTTCAATCTCCAGATATTTATATCCAAGCTCTATGTTTCTTCCTTTTTTTAATGAATGAGACCAGTAATGTTATTTCTATCACAGATTAATCAGCACTGACTTCCTTTATTTTTTTTTATAAAATAACAAATGAAAAATTTTTAGGTTATGGTCCCGTTAATAAAAAACTAGCGATTTTTAATCTATAACCGATTAATATCCACTCCTTCTTTTACTTTTCAAAATAACAACTGAAAATATTGAGGTTATGTTACTTTTTTTATGAACCAGACTAGCGATGTTTACTGTAAAACTAATGGATCTCTACCTTTTCCTAGGTCTTGCAGACCTTTATCTAGGTCTTGCAGTCTATTTTCCACATTCTTCTCTAGATTTTTCTGACCTTTTTCCATTGTTTGTTGCATATTTTGCAAAAATTGCAATATGTTTGTGTTGTCATTTCTGGTCTGGTTATTTGCTTCTTGAAAATTTCCTTCTTGTGTGCTTTCTTCCACATTTTCTACCATTGTCTGCTCAACTTAGTTTTCTGACTTCTTTTTCAAAAATTTTGCCCCACATTGGTTTTCTGACCGTTTCACAAATTTTGCCCAACGTTGGGCGCCAATTGCGATGATTTCAGTCGTTTGTTTTATTCACGACGTGCAACGTGCCCGTAAAAATTTTTTAATTAAATTACTTGTTTAGTATTGGAGAAATAAAAATTATCGACAGCATATATATATATATATATATATATATATATATATATATATATATATATATATATATATATATATGATACTTATTGAATTGTTGGGCATCAGGCACAAATAACTATACCTCATTATAATGGATTTGTAAAAAAAGTTTTTATTTTCAGTAAAAATTACTCAATTTCATATGTGCTGTATTTCTGAATGTATCCCGTTTTTGGTGTTTTTGAATCATTGGTTTCATTTTTTCCAATAATAAAATATTTTCATCTAAACTCACCTGAGAAAGAGAAAATTTACATCAATGTTTTAAATTTCAAATCAGTATATATATATATATATATATATATATATATATATATATATATATATATATATATATTATAAAAAGATATTCTGGATAACAACTTGAAATAAAACTGCTTGAGTTTGATTTAAACTGCCGCTTAAAGTTGTATGCGTGAAGAGCTTCATCAAGACTAATTTTTAAGCTTACCTTTTTATAAAGAAACGAATACAAGATCTCATCTGCAAATATGTATATTGTCATGTAATTTTATATTAGTAGTTTTAACATTATTAACTCAATTTAACGACAGTAAAAATGCGAAATCATCAAAAATAGCAATCCTAATTTAACACAAAACCAATCCCACGACTTTAATGAATGACTTCCTCAAGACATGGCGATTTTTAAAGAAAGATTATTAAGTGAAATCACCGAGTAATCGGTCGATATTGGTAGAAGTAAAACGACCATCGGAAGCAGTTAATGAACTTAAATTGAATGAGGCGTGTTTCAGTTAAGTTGTTTCTTTTTGCGGGAAAATGGTGTAATGAGAAATTGATAGGCTTAGTCAGTCGCTGAAAGGAAATATTTCACTTTGATTGGGTTGATTACAGTAATGATTTAATTGAAAACAAGTTAAAGAGAAAATTAGTGAAAAAGTCTCTAAAGGTTTTCGGCTAGCTTATTTCATTTAAGTAGTATGGTTAAAATTTGAGATAGTTAAATTGTCACCATATTTTTATGCACTTTAAGAGAAATGAAGCATTTTATTATTACAATCAGCAATATTATTTTCATATTTCAACGACACTTGATACATAGTTTATTATAAAGCGTTTCCTGGAACTCTGGAACTTAATGTTCTAAGTATATTACGTTGTTGATTACGTCAAAACGTTTTAGACATTGTGACATGAAATATTTATTTGAAGGGGAATAAAAATTAATTCTTAAAATAAAGTAATGCGTAAACAATCCAGGTCGTAGAAAGGATGGTTTAATTTTTATATCACCTGAAGCCAGGGGCGGGTCCAGCCTCCCTCTTTGGGGGGGGAGGCAGTGATATCACAAAAGTACAGTATGACAAGCGATAGCAAGTTGTCGATGGAGGGGGGGGAGACACCAGTAACATTCCCATTTCTAGTTTCAAAAGCAGAGTCGGGTCTATTTTTCTGAATTCGAAGCTCTTGGAGAGGGGGGTGGGCGATCACAAGAAAAACAAGTTGCCGACAGTGGGGGGGGGGAGTGCCAGCAGCATACACATTCCTAATATAAAAGGCAGTATCGGTTCTATTTTCCTGAACTCAAAGCTTTTGGGAAAGAGAGGGGCGATCGCAAGCATATACATTACTATACTCTATTTAAGAACTAGAGAGAGTAATAAAACTGTTACCGAAACCTCGAACGTACCTGCTTCAGTGCCGCAGGTGACTGAGGACTAGTGTAAATGTAATTATATTTAAATATTATAAGCTTTTATAAATTTACTGCAACAATAAAATTTCTGATAATTCAACGAAAAACTTATTACGATGAATGTTTATGTTGCCTTAAGATATCAATATCTAGATAATAGTGTTAAATCCTCTGTTGAGATGTAGTTCAACATGACAGGAGTTAGAAAATCTACTACGTGCTGGATACTGAAGTAGAAAAAAACGACTGGAATTGTTAGTACTCCCAAGCGACATTCGATCACAAGCAGACGAAAAACCTCGTTGGAAGAAGAGATATAAACTGCAATAAAAGGAGTTGTACATACATTTTATTATGAGAAGTAGATCTCAACCGTCGACCAAATTCTAACTAAAATCAATGAAGATCGGGATTTACCTGAAACTAAAAAAACTGAGCTCTGGAAATTGCTCAGAGAACCTAATTTTTGCTGGGAAAAACCAGATAGGAAATCTGTTCTTATAGTTCGTCCAGAAAATGTCCATTGGAGAAGGAAATATCTCTCTCGAGTAAAAGGTAGAGTTGCTAGAAATAACACAACTTACAAAATTAGTAATTTAACTGAAATTTTGAAAGATTTTTTGAATAAAGTTACTGCAGAAAATTGGGAAAAATCCATATAATAGAAGAATAAAAGAAAATGTGGAAACTCGATCTCTCGAATTAGATACGTAATGTATACCAGTGTAAACACAATTTATTATTTAAAATTTTGTTTTTGTTGTATTTTATTGTTTAATGTTGTTTATATGTTTTCAATTTTTTTATATATTTTTATTTTAGTGTGCCCCACTCTTTACTTTTCACTAATTCCAATTAGCCATTATTTTTTTATTATTGTATTTGTGTATTTTTTTTCTTAAGCGTGTAGAATTAACCTGTTTATTTTATTTTTTTGGGGATATCGGATTTCTATATAATAAAGTAAATTAAATTAAGATGGTAGTGCAATAGAAATAAAAATAAGTAGGTCTAATGTCAACTGTAACATATACAAATTAATTACATTTGAATCCATTTTTAGTGTTTAATTTTAATTTTGCCGATGGTTTAAGGAATAAATAAACTGAAACGCCAAATGTCCTAAAAATGATTTTAATTAATAATAAAATGACCGATAGCCCCAAAAGTATTTTAATATATATTTTCTAATGTATGTGAATTATTAAGCAATCATAAGAAATAAAATAATATTATAAAAACTTTTTATTTTAAGTTAATACCGAAATAATATTCTATACCATAAATACTTAGTGATAAAATAAACCTCCTTCCGACGTCTATGACAAGGATTAAAATCCTTTTTAACTTATTACTATCTCTAGTTCTTGAATAAACTATAGTGTAAGAGGCAAAATCGGGTCTATTTTCCTGAACTTAAAGCTCTATTAATTTAAACTTACAATATGAAGTTAAAATAATTTCATTAATATGAATGGAGAAGCCAAGATCGACATCTATCTATTCAAGATTTTCATCATGATTACTGAAATTAATACCAGGATTATTTAACTTCACGGTTGAAAAATAGTTGATAAGACACAGTGACGACATCTCGATGGCTCACTAGAGTCAGAATTTCTTATTTTACTTTATATATATATATATATATATATATATATATATATATATATATATATATATATATATATATATATATATATATATATATATATATATCTGAGCTATAAATTTAAAAAAGCAGGGTATTCAATATACTGTCTCTTTCTGGATTTACAACATCGGAGTACATGTCCTTGAAAGTTTATTTGGGGTCTATTCGATTAAAAATTAAAAAAAAAATAGCAGAAATGTTACCAAAACCTAAATATTTTTACCTAATACAAAGTATTTCATGATTTGGGATATCAAACGCCTTACTAAGGTAATGTACAAAAAGACAAGTATTCCTGTAATTGAGATGGAATCCAGAGTAAGTTACAGAGAAGATACTATTAGAACTTAGAGAGATATGAACTTACCCTGCTAGTGCCTTTTGAAGTATTTATGACAAAGTAGACAATAAGCTAACTGATCTAAAAACACCATCACTTGTGGAGATTGACTGTATTAGAACACGGACAATCTACGAATTCTTCCAGGAACTGGGAAAAGTGTCCTACATTAGATATGTAAGAGTATTTATTAACAGTGGTAATTTATCGAATTTTACTATGTTTAGATTTATCTTAATGCGTAAACAAATGCAAATTTTATCAAAAATTAAATTTGTAAGGAAACTAATAAAGAAAGGTTTCTCATATCAATGTATTTTTTAACCACATTGAATGTGCAATTTTCGAAAGAATTTCATCAGCTCAATTTTTATTATAAAAGAGAAAAATATGTTAATGCGAAAATAACATTTTAAATAAAAAAAGAGACATATGAATTTTGCAATTTCTCTAATATACATACATGTTAAAGATTAGAGGTTACCACATGGATTACCAGAAGTTTTTTATTCTTTTTTAATAACAATTCATTTTTACTCGTTTAATATTATGGTAAAGAAATATAATAAAAGTTGTGTCATAAGAGAAATGTGTAAAAGAAAAGTTTGGGGGAATTTTCATCGTTTTTAAGCCCATGTGTGTCCGTCGTCTGTATGTTTATAAATTACAGTGTTTTAATATCGTAATTTTTCCTTCCTTTGGAAGCATGTTCTTACAGTTAATCTAAATACAGAAGATTGCATTAAAAAATATAAAAAAAATCTCTCTTTTCAACAAAAAAAAATGTAATAATACTAAAAACTTGAAATCAATACAAAATAAACATAATAAAACTTGTAAGAGTTTTATAGGGCTGCAAGGGATTAAGTTGTATTCTAATCCATTAGAGAATAATAATGCCTTTTCCCTAGAAGTTTGTAACAGCTTAGCAGTAATAATACAAAAACAAAATCAACTCACATTATAACACACACATAAAAACCATACAACTAGGTCCTATGGATTTGGGGTTCTACGTTCCTAACCAGCATTTTTGTCTTTTAGGATCCTTTCGAACAAAAATAAACCCATTTTCTAAGTGCTTATGGACGTCGATGTGCACTATGCACCATTTGCAAACCATTTTATAACCGAAAACAAATAAAATGCCCACAAAATCAAACAAACTATCATTTAGCGTTGCTCTGTGGTCGCGATCGCAAGAGGTAAATTTGAGAATACTCTCTGTGACATAGTTCAAAGAAGGTTTGAATATATTAGAGAATGGTGCCAGATAATGGGACTAAACACCAACCCCACCAAAACAACCCTAGTAGCCTTCTCAAGGAAAAGAAACCTCAATTTGAAGACCATCAAAATGGATGAGAATGTTATTGAGTGGAAGTCAGAGGTTAAATAGCTGGGACTGACCCTAGATAACAAATTCTTCTAGAAAGTTTGCGGAAGAAAGATGGGGTACAAACCCAAAAATCCAGTGGATGTACACTGCAATAGACCAATCATCACATATGGGGTAGTGATCTAGAGCAAAAGAACCAGCCTGGCAAATACGAAAGCTAATCACTGGAAAGTTCAAAGACTGATCTGTGCATGTATAACCGGGGCAATGAAAACCTACCCAACAGCCGCCATGGAAGTAATTCTAAACCTCACATCTCTACATATATTTCTAGAGAACAAGGCGAAGAGGACGATCTATAGGATGATGAAAACCGAGGTCATAAAACGAAGGTCTAATCTCTCATCCAGGAGTCAACAAATCTGAGACATGCTCCCTGATGGAATGAAAAAGGAATTCAACTTTGCGAAAACTTCAGCACAAAGTTGAGTCGCAACAGCGAATGGGACAAAAACACCATTAAAAAACTCTGCAAGAAATTCACTACAAAGTATAAAGATCGCTCCAAAACAACGGAGGGAATTGGAGAATGCATAAGCTTGAGTAAAAACTAACTCAGAGTTCTGACAGGGGCCCTAACGGGGCATTGCCACATGAAGGTACACCACAAGAAACTCAGACTGGTAGAAAGAGAAGAGAGCAGATTCTGTGAGGAGGAGAATGCAACCTCTATTCATATCCTTGCAAAGTGTAGCGCTCTAGAAAACTCTAGGAAGCGATTTTTGGGAGCACACTAAATCGAAGAAGGGGAGCTACCCACCTTGAAGCCGTTCAACATCCTAAGATTCCTGAGGGAAATAGAACTGGAGGACCTGCTCTGTCTATTAAGGTAACTCTTACGACTGGGCAGCAGTAGGGGGGAACAATAGATCTATCAGATCGCAGTATACAGACCCCCAACTCTACGCACATACATACCGTTGCTTTGTTTACTGTTATGTGACCTTACATGGGTCACGTGACCGGTGCCATTACTTCATTTGCGTTTCGGCGCGCTTTTACACCATTCTATCGTTTCAATTGATTTTTACCGAAAATACACCTCCAGGAAATATTCTATTGCGAAAAACAGAAAGGAAATTATGTAAGAATGAGAGATTCCTTATCAGCAACACCAATCTAGGCTTAGAGTATGTTGTATACATAATTTGAGAGCACACTAAGAACAAAACTAGGGCAAATAATATACAATTATATAAGAGAAACTTAGCTCTCAACCAACTGAAAAAAAAACCTTATACTATAAGGACAAACGTACTCTGTTCTAACACAGTTAGAGACAAAGCACTATCTCAGATTGCAAGAATACCAGGAAAGGATGGAAGCCTTTCCTATGGTAGTGCACCGCCATCTGTGGACCGGTTTCGAACTTGTTAGTTCTCGTCAGTACAGAATAGGCCAGCGCACTTCAGCATCGGAAAAGTAAATCCTTTAAGCAACTTATATTAGACAATATGAAATCTAATACAAGCGGTGCCATCTCCTGGCATTCCACGAAATCTGAATATATAATCTCGTAGAGATCTCTGTATATATATATATATATATATATATATATATATATATATATATATATATATATATATGTATATATATATATATATATATATATATACTAGCAGACGAAAAATTATAGAGTTATAAAAATAATGTTTGATGAATTTGTGGCTGAGGGGGAAATGATGATACTTGAAATAATTCAGGACAAAAACTAAAATAATTAAAGTTGTCGAGAAGATTGGAAATCAGAAAATAGGTCAGTTCGAATTTGAAGAAATTGAGAAAATATCTGGTTATATCGGTAAAACATAAACTGCGACCGAAGAAGATTTTCCATGCGAACAGCAATATTTTCAGAAAAAGTGCCAATAACAGAAGCAAAAGAATTTTAGAAGAAAACATTCTGAAGACAGTACTAAGACCAATAGGAATAGGTGAAAATCGATACCGATAAGAATGATTTGTGAATTATTAAAGGATATAGGTGAAGATATGTTAAGAAAGAAAAAGTAGTAAAGAGTAAAATGGTTGGGGCATACATGGAAAAAAATATCAGCTACAACAGTATATTCGATACTAGAATGGAAACCGGGAAGGACAATCAAAAAACCGAGATTGCGTGGTAAAAAAGAAGAAGAATCTGACAGGAAAGCATAAGTGAAAATATAAAATATTAAAGATTGGGGACTAACGTGCCCCGATAAATAGATTTAGAGAGCCGAAAAGCGGCGTTACCTCTTCAGAGGGTGTTTTAACTACGATATAATTATTATAAGAAACAATCAAATACGGTGTAGCTAAAATCAGTAGCAATGGTTAAAATATTTACAGGAAAATTAGTTTAAAATGTATATCTTCATTTCACGGTGACACTGATATATCTAGCTTATTCTGCATAACATATTTAAATGTATTGCTTATCATTTAGTAAATAATTAACAAACTTGTTAATCACTCATTAACTCCAGAACATGGAGCCCGTATGTTAGCCTTTTTCATAAATTTTACACCTGATACAATCACCTGCTTCTCCCAGCACCTGTAAAACTTAATAATAAAAATCGACATAGTGAAGATCATACAAGTTTTTACCTTTTTTGCGGCAATTTATTATATTTTGCATATAGTTGTTTATCGCCAGCATGAATACATCAAGCAATGTGCCATGTGTATTTTCAACAGGGAAGTTCAGGAAAACAAATTATTCCGTGATACGTCAAAATTTGAATTAGCAGAAAATCATGAAATTATTCGATTGGGTATGTATGGCTTAGTTGAAGTAATTCAACACTATCTCGTTGTTTGATTGATAGCTTACATTTTAATGCATGGATCCATAATTATAAATATAAGCAACGTAAAATAGTCGAAGCATTGGATACAAGATGAAGGAGGGTGTTGGAGTGTTTCGCACCCAACCTGCGGGCTAGCAAAATCACTAGCAAATACTCCACCATCTTCCAACCAGAAATTCATGCATTCAAATCAGTGCCTGAATAGTCTTAATTGACTTGGAACTATAGGTAAGTCTTAGAGCAATTGGCACAAAACAACAGGGACCCTGATGTGGGTGCCAAGGCAGAAGAAAATCGGAGGAAACTATTAAGCGGATAGATTCGCACAAGATGGGACAAGAACTCATTCTCTTGGTGCGGAACCTTTCTGTGAACCACCAAAAAGGCACATGAAAAAGGAGGTCTGGAACTGGGAACAAAATCATATAAAATTAAGGTGTAATAAGACGCTTGGTCTCAGACAAGCGAAAAAAATCATAAATCTATCGCCAAAAAAAGCCAAATCGCTTCTGGATCTTTCAGAAAGGATATTTCAGTAGTAACAAATCTCTTCATACAACATTTTCCTCTGAGAAATTGTCATCACAAAAAATGGACAAAGCCGAAGACGAGATTTACCTTTTTTTGCGATCGTCCGACCGGAACAGGTGAATGCATCACATTGATGTGCAAGAAACAAAAATTTATAGAACGCCTTGGTGCCCAAAAAAATAGGGCACTTACCTCGTAAAAAGTTCGAATATCCAGCGCTTATGTTAGGTTAAGGTAATGTAACGACTCAACCACAATCTACAAAATAATAAGTCCACATAAAATGTCCACTATTTAACTAATTACTAATACACCGTCCTTAATTGACAGCAGAGGGCTTAAACTGTCAAGAGCAACAATAAGTCAAGCAAGTATTAAACCCTAAAAATACAAGCATAAAAAATCATTTTCTTTTTATTACTGAACCGACAAAAATGGAGAATTTTATTTATTTTCAGTATACAACTGTTTCTCTTATATATTTCAAGACTTTATCGCAAGGTTCTTATCCTTAATATCCTTTTAGGAGGATTTATTTGTTGACATATGTCATCTCAGTTATGATAATATCATAAGCAAAATAAAAGTGGCCGATTAGAAGATCAAAATTACATGGCAAACACATCGGGTTTAATAAAAAACGAAAGCTTTGGCCAAGTTGAAAATCATGGTAATAAGATTTATGAATCCTTGTACACAAATGTTCCTATAGATGATTCAGTTTCCATAATATCGGACATATTACGAGACAGCATGGACTCCACCCTACTGGAATTAATTACAGCATGTCTGATTTCCACTTATTTCACTTTTCAAAGATCTTTTTACGAGCAAACTTCGGGAGCGGTCATGGGATCTCCGATATCACCTGTGGCAGCCAACAACTTCATGGAAGCTTTCGAAGAAAACGCCTTGTATTTTGCTCCTCTAAAACCTAAATTTTGGTGCAGATATTTAGATGATACGTTCACAGTTTAGCTGCAGGGCGCAGATAACCTCCATAATTTCCTGGATCGTCTAAATAAACAACACTTTAGCATAAAATTCACTATGGAAACTCAATCAAGCGGTGCTTCTCCCTTTCTTGATGTACTAATACAAAGGAAAGGGAGTGGAAAACTAGGACATTCTGTATATAAAAAATCAACATATACAAATCGATATATCAATCATCACACCATCATTCTTCTCAAAATCAATCCGTCATTAACTCTTTGGTACATAGAGTAATTTCAATATGTAACGAACAATCACTGAAATCAGAAACAGAAAAATTGACTAATGCTCTGAGAGGCAACGGATATTGCGCTGAAGATATAAGACGTTCTATTAATAAACATGAAAAACCAACTCCTCAACAAAATGTCATAAATGTATTTCCTATGGACAGTGTTGTCTTACCTTACATACACGGAACCACCGACAAGATTGCCAGATAGCCCCGAAAATCAAACATTCATACAATTTTCAGCACATGTAAGAAAGTTGAACAGTGTTTGAAGTCTCCAAAACAGGACTATCTATAACTACTAGGCTTAAGGAACATGAAATATGTATAAAAAAGAAACAAATTCTACAATCTGCAATAGCTGAACACCAGCATTCCTCAGGTTACACTTTTAATGTAAAAGAAACCAAGGTTCTAGCATCAGTGTCTGGTTTCTTGAAACGTAAAATTAGAGAATCAATCGAAATTTGTAAATATCCAAATAATATTAATAGAGACACAGGTTACAGTCTACATCACATGATTATAATGCTGGATCACTTTTCGCTGAGCATCAGTCGGGTATAAATACCGGACTGTTGCTCCTCGATAGTCATTCAGTGTTCTAATTTTCTTGAGTAAAGGACCCTAAATATGCCTCCTGCAATCGTAAGCGAAACGTCGGATAGTTATTCCAATTTGACACGTTCTAAACCCAGGAACCATGATTTTCACATCGTCATAAATCTTCTTAGTAATGTTAAAACTTAAAACGTAAAATATTTCGCTAAACAGTAACTTTATCAGATGTTGACTATACATGAACAACGTTTACTATTTTATTTTCTTACTCTTCCAGGGACTATAGTTTTTTAAGGTTTTTAAAGTTCTTTTGACATTATTGATAATCAAGAAATATTGCTTGAATGTGTTTAATAATTTAGAATTAATTAAACTGATTTTGAGCCTCAAAATAACTATCGTTTTTCCTCAACTTCCTTATATCTAAAAATTCAAGTATGCTTAATTCTGAACTTTTTTATTTTAATAAATGTTTTGAATAGTTGGAATGTTTTTAAGGTCTCCAGTAGTACAGGCAAGATAAAAATTTCAGTGGGCAGTTGATGGAATAAGATCAAAATACTATATGAAATGAGAATATCTTTTTAGTATTGGCGGAAACGTCGAGTTAAACTTTTGATTAAACAACTTGTGAAAAAAAAAACAGCTGTTTCAATGAAAAAGAGGAATAATTCAGAATCTAAGCTTTGGATTAAAAAGTTGTATTGTACTTTTCTGTTTCTGAGATGATTTTATATAAGGCTAGGCTACTCTGATATGCCTAATGTGCCCAAGGGGCTGAGATATCGCATGGAAAACCATAAAAAACTGCTTTTTCCAAACAAGAAAAAAATATCATTTCGGAAAATTCAATAAAAAAACACAAGTCATACCTCTCTACTAGTAAAATATGATCGCTAAAATCGATCGTTGTTGTTTTATTAGTTAACCTGCAGTTTCTATTTATTTATATATCACTGGAAAATTTTCAATATTATCTGTAGGTCAGGAAAATTTTAGAAAACTGATCTAATACACATTAGTGTTTTTCGTAGCAGTCATTATGAATTTTTCAAAACGTCAAAATTTAAAAATTGACAGTTCTGTAGTGTTTTAAAAATTATGAACAAATACAATACCGACCGACGAGAATATTAACCATAGAGTGTTCTAGGTTTCGGAGGTGGATAACACTCTCAAAGAAGCTTTTTAAAAAAAAAAGTTAAAAAAATATTCATGACATTCAGAGCTACAGGTGATCAAAGTTGATGAACAGATTAATTGCTTTATTAAAAATCCACTAGCACAATCCTTTCGACCGGGATTGTAGCTACTTTTTTACGAAAACACATAAATATATCTTTAATAATTAGCTAATTCGAACAAGTGTTCTAAAAATTATGAACAAATACAATACCGACCGACGAGAATATTGACCATAGAGTGTTCTAGGTTTCGGAGCTAGATAGCACGCTCAAAGAAGCTTTTTTTAAAAAAAAAAGTTAAAAAAATATTCATGACATTCAGAGCTACAGGTGATCAAAGTTGATGAACAGATTAATTGCTTTATTAAAAATCCACTAGCACAATCCTTTCGACCGGGATTGTAGCTACTTTTTTACGAAAATGCATAAATATATCTTTAATAATTAGCTAATTCGAACAAGTGTTTTAAAAATTATGAACAAATACAATACCGACCGACGAGAATATTGACCATAGAATGTTCTAGGTTTCGGAGCTGGATAGCACGCTCAAAGAAGCTTTTTTTAAAAAAAAAAGTTAAAAAAATATTCATGACATTCAGAGCTACAGGTGATCAAAGTTGATGAACAGATTAATTGCTTTATTAAAAATCCACTAGCATAATCCTTTCGACCGGGATTGTAGCTACTTTTTTACGAAAATGCATAAATATATCTTTAATAATTAGCTAATTCGAACAAGTGTTTTAAAAATTATGAACAAATACAATACCGACAGACGAGAATATTGACCATAGAGTGTTCTAGGTTTCGGAGCTGGACAGCACGCTCAAAGAAGCTTTTTTTAAAAAAAAAAAGTTAAAAAAATATTCATGACATTCAGAGCTACAGGTGATCAAAGTTGATGAACAGATTAATTGCTTTATTAAAAATCCACTAGCACAATCCTTTCGACCGGGATTGTAGCTACTTTTTTACGAAAACACATAAATATATCTTTAATAATTAGCTAATTCGAACAAGTGTTTTAAAAATTATGAACAAATACAATACCGACCGACGAGAATATTGACCATAGAGTGTTCTAGGTTTCGGAGCTGGACAGCACGCTCAAAGAAGCTTTTTTTAAAAAAAAAAGTTAAAAAAATATTCATGACATTCAGAGCTACAGGTGATCAAAGTTGATGAACAGATTAATTGCTTTATTAAAAATCCACTAGCACAATCCTTTCGACCGGGATTGTAGCTACTTTTTTACGAAAACACATAAATATATCTTTAATAATTAGCTAATTCGAACAAGTGTTCTAAAAATTATGAACAAATACAATACCGACCGACGAGAATATTGACCATAGAGTGTTCTAGGTTTCGGAGCTAGATAGCACGCTCAAAGAAGCTTTTTTAAAAAAAAAAAGTTAAAAAAATATTCATGACATTCAGAGCTACAGGTGATCAAAGTTGATGAACAGATTAATTGCTTTATTAAAAATCCACTAGCACAATCCTTTCGACCGGGATTGTAGCTACTTTTTTACGAAAATGCATAAATATATCTTTAATAATTAGCTAATTCGAACAAGTGTTTTAAAAATTATGAACAAATACAATACCGACCGACGAGAATATTGACCATAGAGTGTTCTAGGTTTCGGAGCTGGATAGCACGCTCAAAGAAGCTTTTTTAAAAAAAAAAAAGTTAAAAAAATATTCATGACATTCAGAGCTACAGGTTATCAAAGTTGATGAACAGATTAATTGCTTTATTAAAAATCCACTAGCACAATCCTTTCGACCGGGATTGTAGCTACTTTTTTACGAAAATGCATAAATATATCTTTAATAATTAGCTAATTCGAACAAGTGTTTTAAAAATTATGAACAAATACAATACCGACCGACGAGAATATTGACCATAGAGTGTTCTAGGTTTCGGAGCTAGATAGCACGCTCAAAGAAGCTTTTTTAAAAAAAAAAAGTTAAAAAAATATTCATGACATTCAGAGCTACAGGTGATCAAAGTTGATGAACAGATTAATTGCTTTATTAAAAATCCACTAGCACAATCCTTTCGACCGGGATTGTAGCTACTTTTTTACGAAAACACATAAATATATCTTTAATAATTAGCTAATTCGAACAAGTGTTCTAAAAATTATGAACAAATACAATACCGACCGACGAGAATATTGACCATAGAGTGTTCTAGGTTTCGGAGCTAGATAGCACGCTCAAAGAAGCTTTTTAAAAAAAAAAAAGTTAAAAAAATATTCATGACATTCAGAGCTACAGGTGATCAAAGTTGATGAACAGATTAATTGCTTTATTAAAAATCCACTAGCACAATCCTTTCGACCGGGATTGTAGCTACTTTTTTACGAAAATGCATAAATATATCTTTAATAATTAGCTAATTCGAACAAGTGTTTTAAAAATTATGAACAAATACAATACCGACCGACGAGAATATTGACCATAGAGTGTTCTAGGTTTCGGAGCTGGATAGCACACTCAAAGAAGCTTTTTTAAAAAAAAAAAGTTAAAAAAATATTCATGACATTCAGAGCTACAGGTGATCAAAGTTGATGAACAGATTAATTGCTTTATTAAAAATCCACTAGCACAATCCTTTCGACCGGGATTGTAGCTACTTTTTTACGAAAATGCATAAATATATCTTTAATAATTAGCTAATTCGAACAAGTGTTTTAAAAATTATGAACAAATACAATACCGACCGACGAGAATATTGACCATAGAGTGTTCTAGGTTTCGGAGCTAGATAGCACGCTCAAAGAAGCTTTTTTTAAAAAAAAAAAGTTAAGAAAATATTCATGACATTCAGAGCTACAGGTGATCAAAGTTGATGAACAGATTAATTGCTTTATTAAAAATCCACTAGCACAATCCTTTCGACCGGGATTGTAGCTACTTTTTTACGAAAATGCATAAATATATCTTTAATAATTAGCTAATTCGAACAAGTGTTTTAAAAATTATGAACAAATACAATACCGACCGACGAGAATATTGACCATAGAGTGTTCTAGGTTTCGGAGCTGGATAGCACGCTCAAAGAAGCTTTTTAAAAAAAAAAAAGTTAAAAAAATATTCATGACATTCAGAGCTACAGGTGATCAAAGTTGATGAACAGATTAATTGCTTTATAAAAAATCCACCAGCACAATCCTTTCGACCGGGATTGTAGCTACTTTTTTACGAAAACACATAAATATATCTTTAATAATTAGCTAATTCGAACAAGTGTTTTAAAAATTATGAACAAATACAATACCGACCGACGAGAATATTGACCATAGAGTGTTCTAGGTTTCGGAGCTGGACAGCACGCTCAAAGAAGCTTTTTTAAAAAAAAAAGTTAAAAAAATATTCATGACATTCAGAGCTACAGGTGATCAAAGTTGATGAACAGATTAAGTTAAAATTTTAAAATCTTATTCGAAAAGTCGGAGACGTTCAGCAAAAGCCAGCGGAAATTGGAGAGGGGGGAAGAATGAGAAATGAGAAAATCGAGTGAGCGTAATTTTGGCTGTAGGTGTAGCATCTGTTTTACAATTTAACTTTCATTATATAAACATATAATTATAGGGTATGTACAGTCTGCAGTAGATGAACACCAGCATTACTCAGGTCACACTTTTAATGTACAAGAAATTAAATTGCTAGCATTAGTGTCTGGTTTCTTTAAACGTAAAATTACAGAATCAATCGAAATTTGTAAATATCCAAATAATATTAATAGAGATGTAGGTTACACACGTGGAAATCGATTGTAACGCTGGGTTATGGTTCGTTGAGCACCAGTCTGGTATAAATACCGGACTATTGCTCTTCGATAGTCATTCAGTGTTCTAATCTCGTAGAGTAAAAATCACTGAAGAAGCCTCGTTCAATCGTAGGCGAAACGTCGGATAATAATTGCAATTTGACACGGTGTAAACCCAAGAACCATGATTTTCAACTTGATCAGAGCCGTGAAAGCTTCCGTTTTTATTAACCTTTACTGTAAATTTTGTACACTTTTTTTTTAAATTGGCATGCACGACTTACCAGCTGTCGATAATTACCTTACTAACAGTTCAAAGTAATTTTCAACGCTGCACGTTGTTATCAAATAAAATTTTCCATCATTAAAATCTTTGGCTTCATCAATTATTTATTTGAAAAAATGGTGTTTTACATAATTCAAGCAACGTTCAATTAATAATTCCATCTTATTTTTACCAATCCGAAACTTAACAGGTGTTAAATACGAAACGGGGAATTCGATAATCACAAAAACGACCAATAAAAAATTTGACGGTATAAAATCTTCACAATATCGTCCACTGACAGAAATATTAACCATTTTAAGCGTCTGATGAGTTATAAAACCGATGATTTTTGAAACATAATTGAATAAAAACCGTCATAATCGTATAAAAGTTATATCATTAGGTTTTTTATTTCTTTTGGGCATTCTTGTGCATGTATAATCCGTTGTAAACTGATTTAAATGAAAATATAAAGTTAATTTGAGCAGAATTTTATGATTACCCAGCATTAAGGTGATATAGAATATGGTAATAAGCGCTATAAAATGGCATTCAAAATATAATTTTAATATATAAGCAGTGCCCTTGTGATGAAATAGCCTTAAAACCGCCGCTAAATCATACATGTAAAGAATATTACATGAACATAAATCTGGTAGGTGGTACGGACACAAAATTACATATAATGCAATTCGGCGAAGAGTTTCTCTGCTTAAAGCTACTGCACTTTTCGATTTATTCTTATTTTCTTATAAAATGTGACCTATAAAAAACGGTATGTTGAGGCATCAGTTGCAACGATACGCAACTTCGACAGCATGGCCTTTGGGGGGTAATTTTATAAAAATTTTTGCGCATTGGTGTGCTTAATATTTATTTTTAATTGTTAAAATTTTATTTCAAGAAATTCAAGGCATTAAACAAATTATAATATGTTTTTATTATATACAAAACTGTTATATATCAATATACTTTTAACCTAAATTGACTAACAAAAAACTTTAAAATATAGAAAAATCATCAAAATTAGCTAACAAGAAACCAAAATCGTTAAAGCAAAAATGATGGGAATCGGAAAAACCTCTTTTTTTCACCGATTCCTACGAAATAATTTCTAAAACTTGAGATTGTGTTTTTTTGTTGGTGGTACACCACTGGAAACAATTTAAGAACCACTTTGGACAGGGCAAAACCACAAAAGGTATCATCAAATCCGTAACCTCCCAGTCTCGTATAGATTTCGATTTTTTTCAGCTGACATACCAGTGAGCGGTCAGGTGTGAAACGAGCATAACGCAAATGTAAATGCTTTCTAGAGATTTTTCTTACTTTAACAAATGATAAGTTTGCACGATAATACAGATTATTTTAATTTTACTTTGACATATTTAACTGAGGCTATATATATATATATATATATATATATATATATATATATATATATATATATATATATATATATATATATATATATATATATATATATATATATATATATATATATATATATATATATATATATGCGACTTTCACGGATCCCTCCGTATGAGATGCAATAGCAGTGGTTATTTCCACATTATGCCGTTGTAGTGATAAAATCAGATTCTGCAAAACGTTCAACTATATGCAACTCCGTGTGAAAATTAAGTAAAATGCGGATAGTAAACCTTCCCATGTTAGAGGTTGCACAGTTTACAGAAATTGCAACAAAACACAATTTATTCTTTTCCACCACCATCAAGATGATGGCCTACCATACATATCGAGAAGAAAGTCATAGCTTACTATCCTTGCTACAGTGATTAGCAGGAGTACATGTTTCGCCTCTCGCAAGACTCATCAGGGTACCGACATGCAAAGGATAGATCGGACCGAATTATGCAACACTGAACGCAGCTTCGCCGACCTCCCGCCGGATGGCGTAAATATGTTTATGAGGCTTTCACGGATCCCTCAGTGTGAGATGGAATAGCAGTGGTTATTTCTACATTTTATATATACATATATATATATATATATATATATATATATATATATATATATATATATATATATATATATATATATATATATATATATATATATATATATATTTTGGTCCCCATCTGTCCAAAAATTGAAGCAATTTAAAAATATGTCCAATATCTTAAAATCTTCGTTTCAACATACACTTTGAAATACAATGTGGCATATGGACCAAATCAAAAATTGTGGCCTTGTAGGGCGCCATATTGGCAAAAAACGTGAAGAATCATTATACATTTTTTTATTACCATATTTTTTGTGCCAATCTTGTTTCTTGAGGGTTTGCGAGTCGCTGATCATGAATCTGAAGTCAGAAATCGAAAATTTTCATATCCAAGATGGTGGAATAAATATGGCAGGCCAATTTTTTCATACCAAATTGTTCATTATTCGGGTGGATTTTGCAGTCGCTGATCACATCTCCAAAGTCATGAATCGAAAAATTCCAAATCCAAAATGGCGGATAAAATATGGCAGATCCATTTTGGCTTACATTCGTTTATTACCATATCGTTCGTTATTCAGGAGTTTTGGGGGTGCCTGATAATCACAAGTTTAAAGGCAAAATTGAAAAATTTCAAATCCAAGATGGCGGATCAAATATGGTGGATCCATTTTTTCATACATTTTTTATTGCTATATTTTTCGTGGCAACCTTGTTTCTTAAGAAATTTCGGTATCACTGATCACGAATCTGAAATTAAAAATTTTCAAGTTCAAGATGGCGGATCAAACATGACAGACCCATTTTTGCTTAAATTTTGATCATATATGATCCGCCATTTTCAATTTGAAATTATTCAATTTCTGACTTCCGATTAGTGATTAACGATTTCAAACAATGGTTCAAAAAAATAATAATAAAAAATTTAACCCAAAAAGGATTAGCTATATTTGATTCGCCATCTTAGATTTGAAGATTTCTAATTTCCGAGCCCAAATTTTTATCAGCCACCCCAAAAATTCGCAAATAACAAGTTCGTTGCGAAAAATATGACTATAAAAAAATTTAAGCAAAAAAGGATCCACCATATGTGATCCGCTGTCTTGGATTTGGAAATTTTCGTTTTCTGATTTCCGATTCCTGATCAACGATCCCGAAAACTCCCCAAGTCATGAGGTTAATATACAAAATATTATTATGAAAATTATATGCCGGAAAAAGTTAAAGGCATTCGTAGTGGGTTCACATTGGTGATTCCCCCCCCCCCCCCTATTATAATGAGGTTATGGAGTCTTAGATATATAAAATTGAGTATTTAAATGATCTGTGTGATACTGGTTTATATAATTTTCAATCCTCAACGTAAAATATTGAATTGAAATCATAAGGAGCTGAAAAAGAGATGCTTCAAAAATTTATATTGATTTCTCATGTTTGTTGCCAGTATTGCACCACCCCCCCCCCCCCCGCCATTTTTGACTTGGTCCATATGCCATATTGTATTCAAAAGTGTATGAACGATGAAATATTTTAAGATGTTGGTCATATTTACAAGTTGCCCCAATTTATGAACAGATGTGGGATAAAAGGGACGTGAATTGTCCAATATATATATATATATATATATATATATATATATATATATATATATATATATATATATATATATATAAGGGGAAAAGAAATTCATTAAAAAATTAAAGACAATTTAAAATATAATAAAGATGTGGGCTAAAAAAATAAACAAGAAATACAAAAGCTAAAAAAATGAAATAAGAAAGTAAAGAAAACTTAAGGAAAGTTCCGATATCTCAGTTATAAGGAACTATCAAGATAACTGTAAATATCGAATATGGGATTAGGAGTGATAAAAGAAATAAGTAAGAAGTGACTCAAAAATAGCCAAAATGTAACGAAGTAATGAAAAAATGAGAAAGCCAGTGATGGAACAAAATTTGAACCAAATTTTTTGAAGACCCACCTATATGAAAAGGTTCAAAATTCAGAAACTGTCCTTTAAAGAATTTTAAAAGTAAAATATGATTTCTCTATTGAGATAACTGTAAAAAATTTTCTTCTTGCGTTTGTTAGATTTTAAATTTTAGCTTCTAATAATCTGCCCGTATAATATTCTGAGGCGTTATATTTGTAATGTTTACGTAGACGTCCGTGTTATTTTTATTCGTGTTAAGCACATTTAACTATAAGTTATCTCCCACAATAAGTTTTTTATTGAACAAGATGATCCGTTAAAAACTATTACCAACATTCGTTGAAATCGCATTCAAATATTCTACGAGATATTGATTTTTGTGTTAGATAGTTCTTGCAAAGAAATATAGCATTATATTATCTTTATAAAAAAAAACGGTGTATAGCGAGTATGACTCCTGTACCGAGAGTTCCGTATCATTCAATATTATGACCTACGCAGAAATATTATAATTATATCGGACTCTTATTAACTTACAACATGCCCCAAGCAACTGAGATGATTAACAGATTTCAGGGTTTCGTTATCTATATATAAGTAGAGGGGAGGTAGGTTCATTAAGACCTCCAGAGCAATAGTAGTCGTTACTGTCTTTTTCATTAGTATTGTTATCACCAATAGTCGCAAGGGCTCTAATTTCTCCGAAATGCGACAGGTGATGAATTATCTTTTTAAAACAAAATGGTAATCAATGAGTTTTTTCAGCATCCTTTTTCTAGATATAAATTACTCAGAGTACTTGAGTTTTGAAGTTACATTCTTTTCTGCTTATTGTATTATTTCGATTTTCAAACCGAACGGCTTCGCACTCCCTCCAGGGAATATTGACTCATACCAGGTGTAAACAAATACCTAAAGTATGGAGTTCTGTGGCAACCCTTTCCATGTTATCGGGTCCTAGGTGACGTGGTCTGCACAAACTTTCGGAAGGTCCGCGCGGTTGCAAGAAGAACTGCTTTCTGAATCGGTTTATACATATGCTCACTTAGGCTCAGTTCCTTGATGTTTTGCAGAAGGTTCTTTGGTATCACTCCTGTTATTGATACAGTTATGGGAATCATTTGGACGCTGTTCATTGCCCACTATCTGCAGATTTGCACCTCCAAATCTTTGTATTTGGCGATCTTCTCGTTCTATTCTGGCATTAGGTTATTGACGTTCAGTACAGCAATGTCGATTAGTATAGTTCGCCAGTAAATTTTATCTGTTAGTATAATGTCTGGTCTACTATGAGCAACTGTCTGATCCGTCAGAACCGTTCGGTCCCAATATAACTTTAATCCATTATTCTCGAGTGTAGGCTCCGGATTGTATTTGTAATAAGGCACTTTTCCTACTTGTAATAGGTTTAACTTATCTGTAAACTCTTGATGGAGTGTCTTCCCTGATACTCCGTTGCGGTAGACGCTTGGCATCCTTCAGTTAGGTGTTGGATTGTCTCTGATATCCGACAGCCGAATATGTCTTGGTCATTTTCTATTGAGGGATCTCTGATGATGAACTTTCGATAGTTTTTCGTAGAAATCACCTGGCTTTGGAAAGCTAAAAAACTTTACGTTTCAGAAGGCATCTGTCCTGAAATCAACCAATAATTCGACGCTGAGTTGTCGACATTGTCCTGATTAATTTCATTTGGATGACGCCCATGAAGTGACTTCCATAGCCAAGTTTGTAACTTCTATAGATATGTTTGGTGGTGTGAAGCAATATCATGTTTCCTCAGCTGTAGAGGCGTTGAATTGTCTGCCTCGCATATTGCTCGATGTAGTGTGGAAGAGTCCGCTAACCTGTGGAAATATGAACGTAAGTTTATTATTTGTTGATCGAGCTGCTTACCAATATCCACCAATCCTCTTCCTCCTTGGTGTCTTGGAAGCACTGTACATACAATAGCACTCCGAGGGTGGTGTTTCTGTGCTTTTGTTAAGAGTGTTCTTACTTTTCTATGCAGGATTTCGATGACCATCCTGCTTCATCACAATTGCCTTAAACAGATTTCTACTATTTAAACTAGTTCGTAATATCCAAGATGGTCAATTTTTTTAGCCTGTTTCATACCTAGCTATTTGTATGTTTCTTCTCTCTATTGCAGCTATAGTTTCACTGTTCTGCATCTCAAATGTTCCCGGTTGTATCTTCCCTTTAACTATGTTCAAAATACGGCTCCAAACTGCATTCCAATATCCCCGAAGAACTCCTCCACAATTTTAAGAATTTATTATATCTATTATTATATCATCTTTTCCTGGTGCTTTGTCACTTTTCATGGTCTTACAAGCATATCCGATTTCTTCATTGCATATTTCTGGTATTTTTTTCAGCCACATTCACAATTTTTTTGTTTTAGATAATTAGGCATGGTTTTCAAATTAAATGAAAGCTGATAATCGTCTAATACAAATTTACTACTTTATAATAAATTTAACTTGTCACAGCAATAACAAAAAATTTATTTCCTCTTTTTTTTCTAAGTGATTTCCACAAATTTCAATTACTGCTTCCCATTGTACCGTAAAACGAATACCAACAATAACAAAAACTCTCTATTTTGTGGGAACCGATGCTTTACGAATTATTATCGAGTCAAAAATATTCGAATGGGTTATAAAAGAGGATAAAGCGAATAGTTAAAAGTTGTAAATGGTGATTCCTCTATTGTAATCGGATAATTTGTATCTTCACTAGGTGCACATTTATTTATTTTAACGAAACATAAATTCTCATTTGGAGGAATTATGGCTTTTTTAATAAAATCTTAAATAAATAAGAAAGAATTAGTTGGAAATAAGATTTGTTTTTGGTTTTTTATGTGTGAGAAAATTCGAAGGTGACGTGGGTTACGACTGTTAAAATTTATAAGCTAAAATAATTTATGTATTTAAGTGGTTACTTTTTTTTGATATCTAGCCAAGATTTAGATTGTTTAACTTTTAAATGTGAAACAAGCACGCAAAAGCTTATGCTTCATATCATTTAATAGTAGAAAAAAATAAATTTTTTCCCATAAATATACAGCCTGTCCCAGGACGAACTGCTACGATCGATTTTTTTAAAGTCAGCGGGGGCATTTCAGCTAAAATATTTTCGATTGTAGCACTTCCGGTTACACCGGAAGTTGATGCCTTCTTGCCTATTTTAAATGGAAAACCTTTCATTTTTAGATTTTATGCAAAATCATGGACATATTTCATGTAAAATATCCTATACTTAAGTCTAAGGGTGTTTGACATGTTTTAAACTTTATATCAGAAATGTCATTTGCAGACTTGAACAACTATCAATTTGTTATCTACGCAAGTCTTTATTATTTAATTGGGGTTAGTTTCCCTCTAGAAGGGGATCTACTTTAGTGAAATATGTTGATATTTTGATAATAAATAAATAGACATAATCAAAAACTGACTTTAAATATAAACTTGAAAAAATCATTAAAATTAAATTTTTTTAAAGGTAAAAATAAGGGTGACTTTGTATAAGGTTGTCTATTCCAAAAAATTGTACTTTTTGAATTTGAAACATTTTGGTATTGTAAAAATGCTAAACGGCTTATCTACACAGGAAAACAAATTTTATAAGAAAAGTCCGGTGTTCCGTAAGAGGTAAAGTGCTTATAAATATTGATTGTCTAACTCTTCTAGAATATTTAAATATCTTTCTATTACAAAAGTTAATAGATAATTTAAAATAGGAACATAATTTGACTAAAATATGGTTGTCGGACTTGCATTGTCATCTCTAATCGTTATCAAATATAAACTGAATGTTTTGTCTTAAGACTACGAGCTTATATAGGGACTGTGTCCATTGAAATGCAAAGTTTCGCTTCACTGTACACGACTTAGCGATTTGATGTTCCAAAGTAGTGGTTGCCAAAGATTAGGTATCTCGACACTCGGTTTACTAAAGATTCCATTATTGCTTTTATTGTATAAATTTTCTTTTTTTCATGTTGGGTTCCATATATATTGCCGCAGCCTCAGACCATTTTATTTGGTGTTGTTTATCCCACGCGTGTTCTGCAATACCTGATCTCGACGTTTCCTCTTTTTGTGTATGAGTTTTATGTTCCTTAATTCTTATTTCCAGTGGTCGTTTGGTTTCTCCAATATACATCTCACCACACTCACATGGAACTTTGTAAACACATTCTTTCTTATCGGTAGTTTTTGGTTTTGTTTTCGTTAAATGAGCTCTAAGTGTATTTCCTGATTTAAAGGCAAGAAACACATTCGTTCTTCACAATTCCGTACATTAAGAGAACCTCGGAGAAAATAAGACGAATTGCCATTTAAAATTTAACAGTTTACGAAAGTCGATGGATTAATTCGGTTGAAATGCGTTTAAATTATACGCACAAAGATTATTTAAATTTGCTTATTATCTATGGGGAAGGTAACAAAGTTTTATCAAGAACATTCCGGACGTTTTCTGATATATATTCAGATAAAAAGAAACCATCACGGAACTAATATTGGAATGTTCCAGAAACGTTGACACCATTAAGGCAAAAATACATAAAAAGAAACCTATTCTCAATAATGAAAATGTCGAAATTGTAATAAGGGTGGCCCTACAAATAGGAATCTCAAAGAGCCCAATGCATAGAATTTTGTAGAAACACAACTTCCATGCTTATTCAATTTTGGTTAAACACTTAAGAGAAACTGATTTGCCGATAAGAGTGCATTTTGCGAAATTATATTAACGATGATACAAGACGACCCTCGATTATTGGACAACATAATTTGCACCGATAAAGCAAAATTTACGGAAAACGGCCTTTTTAACAGACACAATTCCCATTTTTGGAATGATTCAAACACCCATGTTCCGAGAAATCGATCGCCGTGGGACATACTGTGTAGTCCCACTATTTTTTGTATTTCGTCAAAATTAAAATTAAAAATTTATTTTAAAACAGATTAATTTTTAAGTAAAAAAATACAACACATAAAAATTAGTTGATTGATTATCATTACAAACTAATTAATAGAGCTTAATTTTTTAAGGTTCAGTCATAATTTGCTGGTAGGATAAGCCTCCACTTTCCTTGGTACCACCATTCTAAGCTCAATATCTCCTGATGGCAGCGCCATCCCTTTTAGTTCCGTTCACATTTTGGAGACCAATCTCCAATAATAAATTGACAATGTCTATTTTGAAATATTTTTCCTATTTAGGGAAATGACAATATCATAGCTAGGTGTCATCTTACATATCCATGGCAAAATTTGACATTTTAGACGGTATATGTGCTTAGAACCCTACTAGAACAGGGCTTATCTGTTTTTAGGTGGATGTGAAATGGAACATGGAGATTTTTGCATGAGAGCCTTCAGAATAACCTGAGTAACGATAATTTTGATATGCGTACTTTCAAAAAGTTGGGCAATGTTGTTTTTATTAATAAAAATATAAAATTAACGAAAAAAAAACGGTTTTTTTTCAAATTTCTCTCGATTAATTTTGAAGGTTAGAGAGAAAATGAAAATTTTTTTCAGATAGGTATTTTGAATCTTCGAATTCATCTCCCCGCCCCTCTTTTTTTCATTTTTCACGCGCGTGGGTGATATTCTTTTCATTTTTTATTAAAGTTTCCGATAACATAAACATTTAAATATTGGAATCAAAAAAGAGCTCGGCAAGACAAAGTTTTTGATTCAAGAATCAGGTCTGTATTATTTATAGATTCACCATAACAGGCTGTCAACTTTGACAGTTTGTATCTTGGAAACCAATTGACGGATTTGAAAATTTTTAACAAAAAGAAGCGTTTTTTCAAGTACTTTCAAACCATGTATTGCAAAAAGAAATCCAATGAAAATTCGTCGAGATAATCTGTTTGTTTATAAGCAAAAATATCAACAATGTCTTTAAACAATTCCTGAAGGCGTCCAAATCATCCGATTTTGATTCTCAAAAAAGCGTTGAAAAACTTGAGTTCCCTATTATATGTTGAAAATAAATTTAAATACTTTATGTGATATTTTGGACTCAGACAAACTTGAAAAATCGTCAATTTTTGTAAACGAAATCGGATTGCAAAATTATTGTGCAAAAGCTATCGTTCGATCTTAATGAATTTTAGCGCGTTATTTCATCATGGCATAAAGTTTTCGTTGCTCTAATATGAAGGTCCTCAGAGAAATTTAAATGGTCGAAAAAAATTAATTAAAAACCTGCTTTTTACTTTTTTTTTTTAATTATTGCTATTTTGCAATAAGGGAAATATATTTTGAGATTTCCCACTAACCTTATCTTATGGCAAATTTAATTACGAAACTTTTTTTCCTTTTCCAATTTCCTCTAAAATGAATACCTTAAACTTATATGAGAGAAAAGGTGAAAAACACCATTTTTTTCCGTTAATTTTATGTTTTTATTAATAAAAACAATGTTGCCCAACTTTTTAAAAGTACGCATATCAAATTTATCGTTATTAAGGTTATTCTGAAGGCTCTCATGTAAAAATCTCCATGTTTTATTTCACATCCACGAAACACCGATATTTAACAGATAAGCCCTGGTCTATGAGATACAGCCGCTATTTATAACTTAAAAATTTTATATCGGCCAAAAATAGAATTATCTCAAAACATTTTCCTGCTATTTATCGGCTTTTATCAGTTCTCCCGGAAAATTCCCTCTTGATACTGAAAAGCATCATTTTAATGGCTCAAGATCATAATGATAACTTCCTTTTTTTACTAGATTGGGAGATACGATGGGCTTAGATGACAGTAGAGAAATCGTCTACTTTTTCACAGGTATCTCTCATCGATTGTGGAGATACTGGATATGTTTCCTGTACTTGAGGTCTTTGAGTAAATAATATCTGCATTTCTTTCATTATGACTGTTCATTCCTAGTATTTTATTAAAATAGGAGTATCTTTACTTTCGCAGTACCTTCCTGTAAAAACAAACTTTTTCCAACTTGTAATCTATTAACTGGGGACATTTTCCAAAATTTATAGCCAAGTAGCAAGGTGCCCTAAAAATGCATCCCAAACATAAAGCCAAACACCGAATTAGACCTTTTCTGTCAAGTAATTATAGAGTTTTAACCGAGAAGGGCTACCATTAATGAGCTACAGCACGTTTATCAAAACGGAGCTTATTTATCTTTGAAAATTTCCCGCTTTAAGGGTTCTTCTTTAAGTAAATAATTTCTAGGAGGTTCGTTTTTATAGGTTTTGGGCACCTGTCGCTTGATATGCTTAATACTTTTTGAGATTATAATCAGCTGGTTTTAAGGCTTTTTTGTCTGAGGGTGGTACGATAGATTTATGGGTTTCGTAGGTATTTGATGACAATTTTATTGCTTGTAAGATAGGGTTTTGTAATTGTAAAAACGCATAGTATTATTGAGAAGGTAAATTATCTTCCATGCAACTAAAGGGTGTTTTTTATAGAGGTATAGAACTTTAAGTTGGCAACACTTTTTTAACTGGTGGCCATCTTGTCAACTGTCAAGTGATTTATGTTTAGTTTGGTTTGGCATTTCAACATGAATAGACTGACGCCTGAACAACGCTTCCAAATTGTGCAAATTTATTTTGAAAATCATGGTTCTGTTCGAAATACGTATCACGCACTACGTCCATTTTACGGTCAACAGAATCGTCCATCAGAGCAATTAATTCGATTAACTATGGAACGTTTTTGCACCACGTTTACTCTAAATGATAATACGCATCCACAGAGACGTCGTACAGTGCGTACAGAAGAAGTCATTGCTGCTGTAGAGCGTAGCGTAGAGGAAGACCCGAATCAGTCTATCCGCCATCGTGCACAGAAATTGGATATGTGTCCATTCACTTTATGGAAGATTTTGCGGAAAGATCTTGGTTTGCGCGCTTACAAAATCCAACTCGTGTAAGAATTGAAGCCACACGATCACCTAGCAAGGCATGGATTAGGTGAATGGGCCCAAAACAAGATTGCCGTTGATCCCGATTTTCATAAGCGAATTTTGTTTAGCGATGAAGCTCACTTTTGTTTGAATGGATACGTCAATAAACAAAACTGCCGTATTTGAAGTGATGATAATCATCAAGTGTATGTTGAGACACCGTTACATCCAGAAAAACTGACTGGTGTGCTTTATGGGCTGGTGGAATCATTGGTCCGTACTTCTTTAAAAACGATGCTGGTCAGAACGTTACAGTCAATGGTGACCGCTATACATATATGATGTGCAGGAGCTGTGGTTTCAACAAGACGGCGCAACATGTCACACAGCTCGTGCTACAATTCATTTATTGAAGAAAACGTTTGGTAACCGCATAGTTTCACGTTTCGGACCCGTGAATTGGCCTCCAAGATCGTGCGACTTAACGCCGCTAGACTATTTTCTGTGGGGATATGTGAAGTCGCTAGTCTACGCGGATAAACCCGAAACGATTGATCACCGAGGACAACATTCGCCGCGTTATTGCCGATATACGACCACAAATGTTGGAAAAAGGCATCGAAAATTGGACCTCCAGATTAGACTACGTCCGAGCCGTGGCGGTCATATGCCAGAAGTCATATTTAAATTATAATGCCAGAAGGTTATCTTTCGAATAAAGTAAATTTCATGTCAATTTAAAAATTCATCTTTGTTTTATTCCATTTAAAAGTTCTATACCTCTATAAAAAACACCCCTTATTAAATATTATTAGTGGTTATCAAAAAGGCAACTAGATACATTAATTAAATAACTTAATATTTAATCATTTTTAACAAGTTTCCGAAAGAGATTTTCGGCTTTCACGTTTTTAACAGGATAAAATCATTGCGACATCTAAGTAAATATACAGGGTATCCAAAAACAACATCAGGAATAAAGAGATGATCCTATAGGTATATGATTGAAAAGAAACAACTCGGCACTGAAAATTTATTTCGTTTTTAATTCATATTTAGTTTATTTCTGAATGGAGTAAGTTGATATGTGACATAAAGACTAAGTCTAATGAGTAGTTCTATTTCCAGGTAAAATTGTTTCTCTCAGTAGCCACCAGAGGGCACTTTGTATCTAAACATGGCAGTTTATTTCCTATACAGGGTTATTCACCTGATAAGGCACGGAATAATGCGGCAAAAATACGTGACTTTCAAAAATTTTACTTTTGAAATATATGGGGGTCTAATATAGTTACTTTCTAAAATTATTTTCATATTATACAGGGTGTCCTAAGAGCTCTGAAAGTATCAAAGTTGTGTTTTTTTAAATGGAACCCTCCGTATATTACTGCATTTTTGGATTCTCCTATTTTAATAAAGTTTATAGTACCTAAACCTAAAAGGTTTTTAGAAAATTTGAATTTTGACAAAATCTAACCTAATTTTCATGTTTCAAATACTTAAAAAGTATTTCAGTTATGTACTTGAAATTTACAGCGAAGTGTAACAATAAATCATGTTCTATATCCCAATTATTATAAACTTGCTATATTATACAGAGTGTCCAAAAATTAAAACTAAACAAATAAGAAATTTAAGTGGCTATAACTTGATTAATTTAAATAGAACGCTATACTTTTTATCTTACCAAATAAATGGTATAAAAGTTTTCTATAGCTAAGTCTTCGCGTTTTCACAGAATACGCCAAATAATCGTTTTCTGCACCATTTTGTATTTTTTGAATGTATTATTCTTGTAACTGTCAAACTTCATTTATTGAATTGAATTATTTGAATACTGTTGTGTTATTGCTTTGTCAATATGAAGATTTATCCAAAGGTAGAGCATATTGATATGATTTTGTCCTTGGAGAATGTCATCAAAATTTTTTGGCTTCTCGAGTCTATGCTCAAAGGTTTCCTAAAACAAACCATTCTAACCCAGCCATTTTTGAGAGACTATTAAACTAGCTTCGGGAAAGTGGAAGTGGCAGTTATAAAAAACCTGTTATAAGAAAACCTGTCACTGAGGAAGAAGAAAATGTTTTTACTGTACATTGTTCAGAGATCGAAAATCTCAATATCAGTCAGAATCATATATCCGAAAATACTAACATAAGCCAAGCAAGTGTTTTAAAGATTCTTAACAAATACAGATTTCATCCTTATAAAATCCAACTTTGTCAAGAGCTTCACGGAAATGATTTAGACAACCGAACTGAATTCTGCTTGTAGGTGTTAGATAAAGTGGCAGAAAATGAACATTTTTTGATAATGTGGTGTTTAGTGATGAAACTTTTCATAACAATGGTTGCGTGAATAGACACAACTTCCATAACTATTCTGACTCAAATCCGCATGAATACAGAGTTATGAAAAATCAGAATAGGTAGTCGGTTAATGTGCGGGGAGGAATACTGGGTCCATACTTAATTGAACCCTACTTTTTTGAAGGATCTTTAAATGGTCTGATGTTTCGCGATTTTCTTTTACACCAACTTCCAGTGTTATTAAAAGATGACCTTTTAAATATTAGAACAACTATGTCGCTTCAACTGGATGGAGCTTCGCTTCATTATCGTCGGGAGGTTCGGCAATTTTTAAATGTCAACTTTCGAAACAGGTGGATTGGGAGAGACGGATTTCAAAATTGGCCCCCAAGACCTCCGGACTCCACCAGGTTCCTTTTTATGGGGATGTAAAAAGAAATTGTCTACAATGTGCCTCCGACAACACCATAAGATATGAAAATACGCATAAGACACGCTTTTCAGACTGTAACCCCGCATATGTTATCCAGAATCAGCAGTGGTTTCGAAAAAAGAATATGTAAGTGTTTGGAAATGGATGGTCGACATTTCCAACATCTACTATAAATATTTTGCATCTTTTTGGTACTATCTTCAATATGTTATTACCATTATTGCTGTTATAGTCTGTTGGATGACTATAAATCGCTTTCCGAGTTTCTGAATATTTGTAAAGATATTCCTGATTATTATTCTTATAGTTGTAAATTACCTGTCATTTCCAAATGCCATAGGCAACTAGATACATTAGAACATCTATTCAAACAACACAAAATGGTGCAGAAAACGATTATTTGGCGTATTCTGTGAAAACGCGAAGACCTAGTTTTAGAACCCCCTTATACCATTCGATAGGTATTTAAAAGGGAGATTTTCTGGTAAGGTAAAAAGTATAGCGTTCTATTTAAATTAATCAAGTTATAGCCACTTAAATTTCTTATTTGATTAGTTTCAATTTTTCGACATCCTGTATAATAAGCAAGTTTAAAATGGGATATAAAATATGATTTATTGCTACACTTAACTGTAAATTTTGAGTACATAACTGAAATATTTCTTAAGTATTTAAAACATGAAAATTAGGTTAGATTTTGTCAAAATTCAAATTATTTAATAACCTTGTTAAAATAGGCACTTATTTTGATCGGAAACTCCAAAAATGCAATAATATACAAGGGGTTCTATTGAAAAAAAAAACACAACTTTGATATTTTCAGACCTTTCGGGACACCCTGTATAATATGAAAATAATTTTAAAAAGAAACTATATTAGACCCCCATATATCTCAAAAGTAAAACTTTTTAAAAGTCACGTATTTTGGCCGCAATATTCTGTGACGTATAGGGTGAAAAACCATGTATAATTATTTTATTTGGCAGCATCACTCAAGGAAATTTATGGGTGATTATTCAACTATATAGTCAAATATTGGCCATTAAGATAACATTTTGATCATATTTGTGAAAGTAAAAAAGTTATGAATAAAATAAACTTAGATTACAGTTTTTCACATTGGCGCAATCGAACAAAACTCATATAAAGACGCTTTCCTAATAATTTTAGTTATTATCGGGGATTACAAATCAATTTATCTAAATACTAATAGCTACCTGTATATCTTCAAAATACACCTGTCTTTTGATTTATATAAAATAAAACTTCAGGTAGATACCTTCTTCACTTTTTTTTCCGGAGGGTAGAATCCTAATTTATTGCTTTTCACTAATTTGTTGACATTTTATTACTTCTATGATATATTTTATTACCTTTTCCAACTTCATGCATTTTGTGTCTTAATTAAATTTTCTAGCGAGGTATTTACGATGCGGCCCGCTCGTTTGCCAGACCTAGAGCTTATTAATTTTTTATAATTCGATAAAAAAACTGGAAAATAATTCAGTTTCTCGAAAGAAATTACGAAATAATGGAATTTGCTCGTTAGCGGTTACTTTATCACTACGTGATAATCGGAGATTTTGGTTTTCATTGATTTATCAGCTAGTTAAATTAAATCTTACTGCTTTAACCATATCCGCTTGCTAATAAGTTAAAAAGGAAACGGTCCGGTTTTACTTATACCGCCTTGCGTATAAAAAATCGTTTTCATTAATAAAATCAGAAGGCTCAATTTTAATTATATGATTTTACTAGTTACGATCGATTTAAAATTATGTTTTGTTAATTAATTTTATTCTAACTTCATTTACGAGCTAATTTATCTGATTAGACTTAAATTGTTAGTTAAATTTGTAAACATAGACGTCTGTTAATCGAGCGAGATTTTGAAATAAAAGCACGTAATTCCCGATGGGTTCGGATTAAAATATTAACGATGTTGGATGTATTATGAGGTCGGGGGTAAATAGATTATATATTTTAGATTTTCTAATTATTTTCTGTAGTGTTTAAACCTTTAATTATACCACGTCATCAGTGTTTTTGTTTTTTTTTAATCTTCTTCTTCTTCTTCATCCAGCCCTTTGCGTCCACGGCTGGACATATGCCTCCCTCATTCTTGTCCATTGTGCTCTATCTTGAGCGATTTACATCAAATTTGCTGCAATTCTCTTGAGATCGTCAGTCCAACGAGTAGGGGGTCTTCCTCTACTTCTTTTGTCTAATCTCGGCCTTCACTCGAGTAATCTCTTCATCCATCTTCCATCACTGAATCGGGCATGTCAGCCCGAGTTCCATGGAAGGGTGGCAATTCGAAAAATTACGTCTTTCGTCTCAGGTCTTCATTTTTAACTCGGTCACACAGCGATATACCTGGCATTGTCCTTCCCATCTTTCTCTGAGCTTTTTGCAGCGTTTTAGAAGTTGTTGTTGTCAATGTTAAAGTTTCGGCACCGTAGGTCATAACCGGTAACACACATTGGTCGAAGACTTTACGTTTTAAAGAAATTGGTATATCGCTTTTAAAGATGTCTTTAAGTTTTCCATAGGCTGCCCATGCGAGATTTACTCTTCGTAGCTCACATGATCTTTATTTCGTGTCCAAGGTATATGTATTTTTCCATAAGCTCCATTTCGTTATCTCCAATATTGATATTTCCACTAGGTACCAGATTGGTCATAAATTTTGTTTTTGATATATTTATTTTATGACCCACATTGGCGCATACTAGCTGAAGTTCATGTAACATTGTACATATCTACTTGAGATTATCGGAAAACAAAACTATGTCGTCCACGAACCTCAAATTTGTTAATTTTTGGCCGTCTACATTCAGGCCTCTTTTTTCCCAGTTAAGTTTTTTACAGGCTTATTCTAGTACTGCAGTAAACAGTTTAGGCGATAAGGTATCACCCTGTCGGACTCCTCGGCCAATTGGGATATGATCCGTATTTATGTGTAGTTTCACCGACACTGATGCATTCCTGTATATATTGTAAATTATCTTTGTGTATCGATAGTCAATGCGGCATGCTTGTAATGCTTCCATAGTTTTGTCAAGTTCTACCGTATCAAAGGCCTTATGGAAATCCACAAAAGCCAGAACGAGTGGTCGATTGTAATTAAAAATCTAGATCAATCTTAATTGAGTTAACTGAAAAATACAACACAAAATTAACATGTGGAGTCCGGATCTGAATCATCGAATATGTGAGAATTTATGCTTCAGGTTAGTTCAGGCTTACTTACTTGAATCAGAGACCCGGATTTAACAAATTTTACTATCAAAAGATCTCTAAATGAAATGAAAACATATAAGTCATTTCTATGGTAGAACGCGGAATGTTTTCTACCTTCCATTTTCGCATTAAAAAGGAGGTTTTCGTTTTAAAAAAGCTTTTACCCTTAAATTTAATTTAATAAGGTCAATTCCAATGTCAAACTTACTGTCACCGTGGAAATTCAACAATTTTATTCGGATCATTTTTATGAAAACGCTATGGTAAAAAAATATTCCCCTTCAACTTTTAAAATGGGCCTTCGCGGGAAAAAGCTGGCGCAGTCAAGAATCCTACAGTGGATGTATACTGTAATAGTGAGATCAATCATCACATATGGGACAATAATCTGGAGTAAAGAACCAGTATAACCAATACCAGAGCTAATCTGTCAAAAGTTCAAAGACTAACCTGTGCATGTATAACTGCGGTAATGAAAACCTGCTCAACGGCAGACATGGAAGTGATTCTAAACCTTACACCTCTACGCATAATTGTAAGTATGGCGAAGAAGACAATATATAGGATGATGCAGTTACAAAATGAAGGCCCCAATCTCTTATCGAGAAATCAACAAATCTGGGACATGCTCCAAGATGAAATGAAAAAGTAGTTCAATTTGAAAAAATTCATCACAAAATTGAATAGGACAGAAATAACATTGAAAAACTTCGTTAAATGGTATACAGATGGCTCCAAAACAACGGAGGGAACTGGAATAAGAGTGTATGAACCCAGAATCTGACACCTCAGGCTGTAGATTTTGCGACAAGGAGGACGAAACTTCTAGCCATATCTTTTCAGAGCTTAACGCTTTGGAAAACCATAAAATGCGATTCTTTAAAGTCGTTCAACAGCCTAAGATTCCTGCGAGAAATAGGACTGAAAGGCCTGCTCTAGGCGGCAAGGTATCCATAACGGCTTGGCAGCAATAGTACATAATAGATCTTTTAGGTTGCAGTGCATCATTTCCCATTTCTACAAACATACATACAACTTTTAAAATGGGACATCTTGTATCTCTACCTATTTTAATTAATTTTTAAGAGTAAAGCAGGAACAAAAGAGGTACTATTTTTATATCGTCGTTCTAAGATTCAAATTTCCAAAGTCCATTTTTGATCAAATCCGACATTTTGTTTCCATCTAGTAGCAGATCAAAGTACAATCAGACATTGACCGAATATCTAAAATACACGCATGAGAATTTCAATAGATGAATTTTGCCGAAATCCTCATTATCCAAAAGTAAATACGCATTTTGCTTTTGCCCTTTTTAGAATGGAACTTATGTGTATAAACAGCACATTTTCTCAAATTTATTGTTTTTCTTTCATTAAAGAACTATTTTGCAATTTTTTTTTAAATCTACTATTATTATAAACCATTGAATAATTTGTGTTGTTTTACAGAGTTTAGTTATTGTTTGGTGTTTGGCAATTTTCTACCTCTAAATTAAAGTGATATATGGACTTATGTCATCTAATATTATTAGCTTATTATATTATTATATGATGAATCCATTGTCTAGAGAATCAAAAATGTTATCATTTGCTGAAATATACATGGTAAATAAAAATCAGGAGCCAGAACCATCAAGTACCATCAAAGATATGAGGAATTACCCATGCAACCGTCAAAAAACTATTGATAATTTCCGAAGGTATGCATAATTGAACAGTCGATTCGTTTGAACAATATCCAATCTTTCAAAATCAAATTTGAAATACAAGTGTAAGTATCCAATGTCGTGGAATTGATAGTTTATTAAAATCACCGAATTTGGAAAATAACGGAGACTTTGAAGAGGAACTAATTGTTAATGATATAGGGGACAAAATCTACATTTCGCATTACCCCCGCAGAATTGTTATTGTATAGGAAATGAAGCCCGATAATCCAACTAAACGACTTGAATACTGCAGGACAATGAAAAACCATTGTAAGAGCATCAGTAACATACGGTTTTCTCATAAATCAAATTCTCACACGAACGGCCACGAACACAAACAAAATTGCAGATTTTTAAAAAATCAAAATTTCAATAAGAAATAAAGAAATCTTCCTGCCGTATTTAAATAGTTTGTTATATATGTAATTCTCCTTTCAGGCAGAAAATATGAAAAATATATATACAAATATATATATATATATATATATATATATATATATATATATATATATATATATATATATATATATATATATAACAAAATTGCAGATATTAGGTTCCTGACAATCTGCTGGAACTGCATCAGAAACCCCTACACTCGCCTAAGGTTGTCGTTTGGGCTGCTATATCAAGACAAGGAGTAATCGGACTGTTAATTTCGATCGTTATTGCCATATGATCCGGACTTTTTTGGTTCCAAAAATACAAAACCAGATTGGCTACAGTTGAAATACATCTCTTCAAAAAGATGGACCAACTTCTTACGTCACAAATGATTCTTTGGCAGGCTATTCCTTGAAAGAATGATAAGTCGTTAAGAGGATATCAACTGGCCACCGCGTAGTCCAGATTTAACACCTGTTGATGTTTTTCTATGAGGCTGCTTAAAAAGTAAGGTTTTCAACCCATTACCACCCAACTTAAATGTACTAAAGCAACGAGTCACAGACGAAATACACAAGATTCCAAGTGCGATGCTCCAGCGAGTAATTGAAAATTTCAGTTCGAAGCTGAATGATTGTGAAGAAGCAGATGTTCCGCATTTAAGGATGATTGTTTGTCATAAATAAAAATTCAAAAACCACTTTATAATTTAACAGTAATTAAACAAATCTAAATTAACTCTGATGATTTATTTTTCAATGATCAAAAACGAAGAATGCATTTATTTGATGAAATCAACAAATAACTGTGAAGACAAAAACAGCTGCTTAATTTCAAAGCTCACAAACGTCTTCATTTTTGGTTTAAACCAATAATGATGTTAAATGTAACCGAGTAACAACATGACAGTTACAAAGCGAAATCGGTCGCTACCACTAAAGTAGCAGATTCGCTGGAGTGATAACCTTATGCCGACTCGGGGGCTATTGTAATACACAGTAAGGCACAGAAGTCTTTATCTTTTAATGTATTTCTTAGATACGGGGGGTATTTGGAGAGTAGTGTTGTTAAATGATACACTTTTAATAGATTTCGAAAGGCGCTATTATTTTTAATGGTGTACAACATCATAAAATTTAGAAAGATAATATAACAGAGGCTCACAAAATTATACCGACTTTCTAAATTAGAAATCGGACTATAATTTTCCATATACTTTTGACTCTAATTGCTTCAGCACGTCAGGTTTTCAAGAAAATTTAACTTAAAACTACAAAAACATTTTAGGCAATATTTGAGGTTACTTTTAAAAGCTAGGCGAGGTTCCTTCACGAAACGCAATATAATATCTTAAAGTAGTACCCTTTCCCTTCAGAATCCTTTTTCAATGGCCTCGATATAAAGGGTGTTCTTTTTATAGAGGTATAGAACTTCTAAATGGAATAAAACAAAGATGAATTTTTTAAATTGACATGAAATTTACTTTATTCGAAAGATAACCTTCTAGCATTATAATTTAAATATGACTTCTGGCATATGACCGCCACGGCTGGCTCGGACGTACTCTAATCTGGAGGTCCAATTTTCGATGACTTTTTCCAACATTTGTGGCCATATATCGGCAATAACGCGGCGAATGTTGTCCTCCAAGTGATCAATCGTTTCGGGCTTATCGGCGTAGACTAGCGACTTCACATATCCCTACAGAAAATAGTCTAGCGGCGTTAAGTCGCAAGATCTTGGAGGCCAATTCACGGGTCCGAAACGTGAAACTATGCGGTTACCAAACGTTTCCTTCAATAAATCAATTGTGGCACGAGTTGTGTGACATGTTGCGCCGTCTTGTTGAAACCACAGCTCCTGCACATCATGGTTGTTCAATTGATGAATGAAAAAGTCAGTAATCATGGCTCTATAGCGGTCACCATTGACTGTAACGTTCTGACCAGCATCGTTTTTAAAGAAGTACGGACCAATGATTCCACCAGCCCATAAAGCACACCAAACAGTCAGTTTTTCTCGATGTAACGGTGTCTCAACATACACTTGAGGATTATCATCACTCCAAATGAAGTGAGCTTCATCGCTAAACAAAATTCGCTTATGAAAAGCGAGATCAACGGCAATCTTGTTTTGGGCCCATTCGCCGAATCTACGCCTTGCTAGGTGATCGTATGGCTTCAATTCTTGCACGAGTTGGATTTTGTAAGCACGCAAACCAAGATCTTTCCGCAAAATCTTCCATAAAGTGAATGGACACATATCCAATTCCTGTGCACGATGGCGGATAGACTGATACGGGTCTTCCTCTACGCTACGCTCTACAGCAGCAATGACTTCTTCTGTATGCACTGTACGACATCTCTGTGGATGCGTATTATCATTTAGAGTAAACGTGGTGCGAAAACGTTCCATAGTTAATCGAATTAAGTGCTCTGATGGACGATTATGTTGACCGTAAAATGGACGTAGTGCGCGATACGTATTTCGAACAGACCCATGATTTTCAAAATAAATTTGCACAATTTGGAAGCGTTGTTCAGGCGTCAGTCTATTCATGTTGAAATGCCAAACCAAACTAAACATAAATCACTTGACAGCTGACAAAATGGCCGCCAGTTAAAAAAGTGTTGCCAACTTAAAGTTTTATACTTCTATAAAAAACACCCTTTATTTCTCGGTGAGGTATCTACTGTTGAAAATTCGTTTTGTTAGCCTGTCTGCTAAATGCTATTCAATTTTCATATATTGACGAAAACGCTAAATTTGATATTTTCAACAACAGATATCTCGGCGAGACAAAACGATATCGAGGCCATTGAAAAACGATTCTTAAGGGAAAGAGTACTTTGAGATGTTATATTAAGTTTTGTGAAGGAATGCCACCTAGCGTTAAAAAGTAACTTCAAATATAACCTAAAATGCTATTTTTTGCAGTTTTAAGTTAAATTATCTCGAAAACTTGACATGCTGAAGCGATTCGGGTTCCAGATTTAGATTTAGAGCGTCAAAAACCTTCGGAAAAGTATATTCTAATTTCCGATTGAAAATTTTGTCGGCCTGTGAAATTACTAAGTAGGCAAGTCAAATTATACTACACTTCAAGTCAAAAACAAGCTTAATTGAATTTTAATTTTACTCTACTGTCCAGTTATTGTATCTTTCATCACTTATTATCAGCTGTTATCTTGATGAGTCTTACTTTCCGAAATCTTGGAAATACGCATTGGTTTATATATCGTAACTGTTAATAATCTCACTGAATTCACACATCTATTTATACTCAATTTACCAACATTTATTAGAATGATTTAATATAACTGATGTTCGGAAAAATGTGGGAAATCTTCTGGACATGAAAAAAAAAACATGTGCAAGGAATAATACAAGTACATATAAACTTTTTTCGTATAGGCTTCCTCTTCGAAGATATGGGCTCGCAACGAGCGAAGTTGTTTACACATAATTATTAAACCACCAGGTATATTTGCTCTGGCTGAAGATATCTTTCATCATGATCACATCATTAACTAGGACAGCACTGAGATTTTGGAAAGCTCTTCCTCGAAATGGTCTATTTAATCAAGATGGCAATGCTATGAATAAAAAAAGCAACACTGTGAATCTGCGTGCCATTTACAGTTATATTTTAAGGTTGGATAAAGAAAAGTATTTGTAAAATATCCTAGATAGTCCATCACCAGATGAATAAGCTTTTTCATTGTTTGCTCTTATATCATGTAAAAACACTATACATGTTATTTTTGCCAAACCTCACACTTGGCTACGCCACTGTTTTACGAATTCTTATTTCTTTCACTACTTGGGTCACCCACGCTACTGCTGGAGAAATAGTTGAGTGAGATGTTTTACTTTCCGCGATTTTTGAAAAGTTAATCAAATACTTACAGTCCTATCATATTATAACTTTTAATTGTTTCATATTCAAATCACATTGGTGAGTTACTTAATAATTATAGGTTAAGTTTAATGTTTTAACTTTGTAATTAATATTGTAGAGATGTCCTGAAGAAGATAAAAATAAATTCTCGAAAGCTTTACAAAATCAAAAAAGGTTTTTTTATCCTGATCAAGTCCTACAAATTTAAATAGACTGCGTCCTCAATAACCCTAGTTCGGAATATTATAAATAAATATATATATATATATATATATATATATATATATATATATATATATATATTTATTTATTTATTTATAATATTTGGTAATTTATTTTACCTTCGTCAGAATATACCGTGTGTAGTTAAAATAATAGAGTATTTTGTTGATATAGCTATCAAATTATTTACATATTGCCTATTTACCTTAAACAATAATTCACGAACAAACACTGCACTAACTATATGTAATCCAACTGAGTATTATATTAAATTGGAAAAATGTAAATTGAAAATATAACACCATTATCACATTTTGATCCCATTTTTAACGGATCATAATCTCAAGAAAAACGAAACAAATAATATATATATATATATATATATACTATATATATATATATATATATATATATATATATATATGTTTATGCAGCTTTCACGGATTCCCCCGTGTGAATTGCAATAGCAGTGGATATATCCACATTGTGCCGTTGTAGTGCTGAAATCACGTTCAGCAAAATGCGAACAGTAAATGCAAACTTCGTTCCAGCCATATCCTTTCCGTGTTAGAGGTTGCACAGTTTGAATAAATTGCTAAGGAACACAATTCATCCTATTCCACCACCATCGAGATGATGGCCTACCTGTACCACCATACCGAGAAAGAAAGTCAAAACTTACCCTCCCCGCCACAGTGATACGGCAGAGGTACATGTTTTGTCTCTACTAGACTCATCAGAGTACCGACATGCACCTGGCTGTGCAAAGGATAGATCGGAAGGAAGCATCTCACACGGGTATGCCGCATAAACATATATACGCCATCCGGCGGGAGGTCGGCGTTTCAGTATTTGCATGCTTCCTTCGTATCTGTCCTTTGCACAGCCAGGTGCATGTCGGTACCCTGATGAGAGATGAACATGTACCTCTGCCGTATCACTGTGGCGGGGAGGCTAAGTTTTGACTTTCTTTCTCGGTATGGTGGTACAGGTAGGCCATCATCTCGATGGTGGTGGAATAGGATGAATTGTGTTCCTTAGCAATTTATTCAAACTGTGCAACCTCTAACACGGAAAGGATATATATATATATATATATATATATATATATATATATATATATATATATATATATATATATATATATATATATATATATAATCCTTCTTTCCTAAAATCTCTGGGAATCTTGCGTGCTGGCGAAGCCGCGACAGGTTACTGCAAGTTATTCAAATATCAATTATAGTTATTTTAGGGTATATACCTGCTTGTTTTCTAATCTCTAGTGAAGCTTATTCAACCATTTACCTAAAACAAAAATGTAAATTAGTTTTAATTCAGTGTTATAAAGATCAATAAATTATATTGTTTGACCATCACACTTTTCATCCCGTTCTCTAATATTATAATATAAGGCAATATAAATATAATTTACACATGACACAATTGACAATTTTTTTATAATAAAATTTATATTACTATTTAAATTGCAAATAGCTTTATTTATTATATTTATAACCGAAAAATTTACAATTACAATTGGCATCATATTTACATACAGCAACAAGAATTGAGAATATAAAGAAGCGTGTAGGTGTCGCTGCAATCGACTTTGGTTAGTCTTGAGTTAATCTATGTATCGAGTTCTGCACGCATTTATAAGCCCGATTTACATAATACACAGTCTTTTGCCGAGATATTTTATTGGCCACTTATTTTACAAACACTGTGTTCGCAGATTCACGGGCTAATTCTTTTTAAAATTTTGTAATTTTTAGGGTTGTGTCACAAGGAAAAACAAAACTTAATACAGGAACACAAATTTCTTACCTCGTGACCGTTTGACATAGAAAGATGACACTTACATCAGTATATAGAGAAATATATCTCTTGTCAAAAATGTTTTCCGCAAACAAATTATGCCATGATTTACAAAAAGGTTTACAAGTCAAAATACACATATTCCAATACAAAAATTCTTTTGTTTTTGTTTAAAAGTGGACAAAAAAATTTTTTTTTTGGTGTTTTTCTTCTAAAGTTTTTAATAAACTAATCATAGTCCTTCAAAGAAAAAAGTTTTAGGGATTCAACACATCTTTAAACTGGCTTTTTATTGAAAAAGTCAGTCCTTTTGTAACCCAAAAAAATCAAATAAACCTACAAAAACTGAAAAAAAAAACTATTTAAAAAATTTATATTTCCATCAAATTTGAAATTGTAGGATAGGTTATTTGCGAAATTATAATGCCTATCTTACTTTTTGAAGTCTGTCGGATATTTAATTTTCGTACAATTGCATTTTATTTACAGAAAAAGTAACTATCTTACAAATTATGTACGTTACTCCACAGATTCTCCGATACAAATTCTGGAAAAATATTTGGAAACAAAACAAAATTTACAATTCATTGATGGATACCATGGTCATCAAATACATTAAAATGGGTGAAATGTGGTCCTTAACATCGATGTGAATGCGCATATGATGGAAAAACTACACCACAAGCTATATATGTAGTAATATAAAATGCTTTTCATTTTATATAACTTTGTATTCAGCATGGTTTTTGAGCAGTTATGAATTTATGAAAAACGCCTTTTTTTCGATTTCTCTCCTATAAAAATGGACCTATTTACTTACATAATCGCTAAGTTTATGTATTTCATAATTATTTACAATTTTTCTTGTTGCAGTATTATAATTGCTTCAGTAGTTTGCATTATAAAGGCAAAACCCCAAAAAATACGTTTTGTTCTTTGAACATTGGTTACAAAATGTCAAAAAAAAAAATTACGGGTAACATATTTGCACATCAAAATCTCAATTATTTTACCTAATTTAGCATATGTCTGCTTCATAGATTACAACAAAGCTTTTGATAGGGTCAAACATGACAAACTGATAGAGATTCTCAGAAGAAAAAATTTGGATGAAAGGGATTTAAGGTTGAAATCAAATCTGTATTACAATCAGCGAGCGGCAGTAAGATTTGGACAGGAAATATCCGGAGATGTGGAAATACAAAGGGGAGTCAGACAAGGGTGTATTACACCTTTACTATTTAACGCTTATTCTGAAGAGGTCATATTGGAAAGTCTTGAATCTGAAACAGCAGGGATAAAAGTAAACGGAGTTTTAATCAACAATATTAGGTATGCAGACGACACCGTAATAATAGCTGATAGTTTGAAAGACCTAGAAAAGATTATGAATAAAATATTAAAAGTCAGTGGAGAATATGGACTCTCTCTTAACACGAAAAAGACCAAGTTCATGATAATTAGTAAAAACAACACCAATAATAATGAAACCCTAATGGTAGGAGGCCAGCACATAGAAAGAGTTAAGAAGTACACTTACTTGGGAACCCTAATAACAGAAAATAATGACTATACCGTCGAAATAAAAACCAGAATCGAGAAAGCACGTGCCAACTTTATTAGAATGAAAAAGGTTATCTGCAGCAAAGATCTAACGTTAGCCCTGAAAATACGACTTACTAAATGTTACGTATACAGTGTTCTATATTATGGAATGGAAGCATGGACACTGAATCGAGAGACAATGAGAAGACTTAACTCTTTTGAAATGTGGACCTATAGAAGAATTCAGAGGATTTCGTGGGTGGATCGAATGACGAACGCCGAAGTGTTGAGAAGAATGGGGAAAGAAAAGGAAGTCGAGATAACAGTAAAACAGAGAAAACTGCAATATTTCGGACACATTATGCGAGGAGAAAAGTACAGTGTCTTACGGCTCATAATCCAGGGCAAAATAAGTGGCAGAAGAGGCGTGGGACGACGACGAATTTCATGGCTAAAAAACCTAAGGGAATGGTTTGGATGCAGTTCAAAACAACTATTTAGAGCAACTGCCTCAAAAATTAAAATAGCTATCTATTATGATTGCCAACCTCCGCAATGGAGAAGGCACTTGAACAAGAATTTAGCATACATTAGTTTTTGAGCACAATAGCCTTTACCTAAGTGAAGTGATCATCGTCAGTTGATACTGATGGCTGTCCAGTATGCGGATCATTTTGAATGTCATCACAGCTTTAAAGATATCTGTGCGTACATACAATCCTCCAGATAGGTATTAGTTAATATTTCCATTATAACTTGTTTATTACCTTATGTAGCATCATAAAATTTCCTATAATTGACATTTACAGTTGTACCAACTTAAAAATAAATGACAGACATGATTCTACATGGGCGTGAATTTTTAAATTTAAAAAGTTTACTTGTCTTCATTGTTTCATTTGTAAATCATATTTAATCAGATGTGACTGATCAAAAAGCTATGTTATAATTTCTCGTAGAATACAAATATCCCTTACAAAATACACTACACTGATTTTTGCAAGGCTTTCGATCAGGTTGATTAATGCTTTCTACTGAAGAAAGCATGTGAACAGGTTGGTTTCTCTATTGTACTTTTTAGAATATTAAAATCCTTCTAGACCATTGCCGGTTCATAGAAGTTGAGACTTTCAGGTCAGATCGGTTTAGGCCAACCTCGGGTGTACCTCAGAGTACTAAGGGGCCACTCTTATATAATATATATATATATATATATATATATATATATATATATATATATATTTATTTATTAAGATGCAGACATTTGGATTTATTCCCTACATTTTTAAATTTGAATGTTTCGCCTATTTGTTTTACAGGTACGTACCTTGAAAATAAATTTAACAATATCATCATGAACGCCAAATCTAATATTTTAAACTTATCAATTACAGAGGCAACCAAAACAATAAATTTTTTAAATACATCCATTAGAGAAAACATCAAAAAAACTGAGATATACTTAACAAATGATATATTAGATAGATTCTTATCGTTAGAAAATAAAAAGTTTGAGGAATTACATAAAAAAATTAAAAAAAGACACCAAAAAAAATTAAACAAATTATTTAAAAAGCGTGAAATCTGTAAAGAAACAAACAACGACAGGTCCAAATGGATCGAAAATATATCTAATACCCCGATACCGTCCGAAGTTAATGAAGTTTTATCATATGGTCCAAATTTCTCATTAGATGTTACAAAAGAAAAAGATATTCCAATAACCGAATATATAGCCTCCATTGAATCTGTTATTAGCAATGAGTCAGACGACAAGAAAGACACAATTAGAGCTGAAGTAACAAATGTTTTAACTAATCATAAAATCAAAATAAGGCACCAAACAATAAAAAGTAACAGCCTCCAAAAAAATTTAAAAAAGAAAATGAATCGAACAAAAAAATTTATCAAAGACAATCCTCAAATCATTGTTCTAAGGCCTGATAAAAGCAATAAAACAGTGGTTATGAACAAGGCAGATTACGAGACAAAAATGAACAACGTACTAAATGACGAAAATACATATAAAAATATTAAGAGTGATCCAACCAACTTATATCAAAAAAAAAATAATACCTTTATAAAAAAATTGCTCAATGTAAAAGAACTAACTGAAAAAGATACAAAAAGGCTAACCATTCACAATGCTATTCCACCAAAAATATACGGCCTACCAAAATTACATAAATAAAATATACCACTAAGACCTATTGTTTCTTGTATACAATCGCCATTCTATAGTTTATCAAAATTCTTATCAGATTGCATTTCAAATATTACAGGCAAAAACGATTTTTTTATTAAAGATTCATTCGCCTTTAAAAAATTTATTGATAAAGTAAACCTACCTGAAAATTACAGACTCATTTCGCTAGATGTTATATCTTTGTATACAAACATACCAAATCAACTTGTCCACAATTTTAGCAGAAAAATGGGAAATTTTAAAAAAACATACATCGCTATCAAAAAATAATTTTATGGATGCTATTGACCTCGTTCTTAATACAAATTACTTTCAGTACGAAAATACCTTTTACAAACAACTTGATGGATGTGCTATGGGATCACCAATTTCATCTACCATTGCTCAGCTAGTAATGGAATATTTAGAGGAAAAAGTTTTAGAAAAATTAAACTTTAACATAATATTTTTTAAACGTTTTGTCGATGATTGCATAGCAGCTGTACCACAAAATAAAATAAATGAAATGCTCCAAGAGTTTAACAGTTTCAACGAAAAATTACAGTTCACGTCCGAAATAGAGAATAATAATAAAATAAATTTTCTAGATATGACGCTTATACGCAGAAAGAACAAAGTTTTAACTGAATGGTACACCAAACCAACTTGGTCAGGTAGATATCTAAACTATTTCTCTAATCATTCAAAAACTCAAAAAAATAGCGTTATAATCGGTCTATCTGATCGTGCTATCTCCCTTACGTCTCCAGAATTCCGACCAAAAATACTGCAAAAAGTAAAAGAGACACTAATGAATAATAATTTCAACGAAAAGACTATCACCAAAATAATTGATAAACGAACATATAAGTTCTATAATAACGTAAAAACAAAAAACATAGAACATAAACAACAAAAATATGAGGCATTACCGTACACTAGTGAGCTGTCAGAAAAAATAAAATACATTTTAAAAAAGCATGATATCATCGTATGCCACAGGTCACATAATAAATTAAATACATTGTTCACAAATTTAAAAAGTAAAACTCCTCTAATGAATAAATCAAATATAATATATTCGATCCCTTGCTCAAATTGTCCCAAAAAATATATAGGCATGACGAGCCAATTACTAAAGAACAGATTAAATGGCGATAAATATACAAAAAACGCCTCAACAGCGTTAAACAAACACACACAGGACGAAAAACACACTTTTGATTATAACAGTACCATTATAAAAAACAAAGATATGAATTACCAAAAATTACAGATAAAAAAATGATTAAAATTAAAAAAGATAAAAACACGGTTAACGACAGAACAGATATGGAAAATTTGAGCCACATTTACGCAAACCTAATTTAAACATTAAGTATTCGATCCAGTCAAATAAGAATCAAAAATGGAATATCCTCTTAAACATAAAACCAAACATATACCATATTTGTTTTTTTATGCATTGTAAAATATAAAAAATATTAAAAAAATAAAACACATTCGCATTCCACGTATCCTCAGTAAACGATGCAAAATTTAAATTTTATTCAGAAACAAAACAGCAAAATGTCAAGGTGCGTACCGGTAAAATTGAGTATTTTTAAGAGATTTTAAAGTTTTAACTATTATTTAAGTGTCTTGTTTATTTTTCGAAAATGGTGAATATGTTTTTTATGTGATGTAATTTAATTATATATTTTTAGGAAGCAAACATTTTGAAAATGCCTTGAATAAAGGGCGAAACGTCAAACAGTTTTTATGTATTTATTAAATATAGAACCTAAACCCAAGAAAAGACAAAATAAAAGAAAAATGATATATATATATATATATATATATATATATATATATATATATATATATATATATATATATATATATATATATATATGTAAACGATCTTCTCGTTGAGGTGGATTGCAAAAAAATGGTCTACGCGGACGATTATGATTAACATAACTATAAGCAGTTACATTCTAGAACGTAGTTGTTTTACACCTAAATGTTTTTATCTTCCATTTCTTTGCAACTGGTATATAGTTATAAGCAATTGCGTTCGTTTAGTATGCAGCGTTACTTTAGTGTCCCCAGTCACGGTAACCGATACATTCAGTAAAATGTACTGCGAAGTGTCGACAGCAATCGGCTGTGAACATTAAAGTAAAATATTTAAAAATACAACTATCTGCATACGAAATGAAACTAAAAACGCGTAATAAATTGTCGGTTATTACTTCTATTTATTTATTTATTTTTTTATACAATGCACCAAGAAAAACTTTTATTTTTTGAAAAATAGGCTCTTATAATTAGTTCCTGCATAATAAAATGCTAATAAATGGTTAAATCAATCTGTTAAATCGTATATGCTACAAACTTAAAATATGACCTGAAATGCGATTTTCTATAACTATACAGGAAAATGTCATTGAGAAATGTCATAAGTATTTATATCAAGATTCCGGATATGAAGTTTGAGGATAAAATGGCTATTTTACCATTTTCCTTAATTTTCAAAATAATATTTTTAATGTTTTTTTTTCTGTGTATTTTTTTTTATCATTAAGTTTTAAACAAAATTTTTTCTCAAAAATACAAAAATATTCCACTTTCTTCAAAACAAAGTTGATTTCATTAAAAAAAGTCCTAAGGAAAATAACGACACACAACTATTCTTTTAATTGTTAGTATATCCAAATTCGTATATATAATCTTGATATTAATACAAATAATATTATTATAATCATTATTCAGCCTTTAGCCTTCTCCTTTGTTGGACATAGATCCTCTCCAGATAACTTCAGTTTTGCCTATTCCAAGCACCTACTATCCAATTTGTATCAATTTTCTCCGACATCATCATAGGGAAGGTCATCCGCTTGTTTTACTCAGCCTCGACACACATCCCTCTATCTCCAATTCGCTGTGGTAATACGTTTTATGATATCCTCCATGTCAGCCCTACTACAGGTTTCTTCGTCTCTAACTTTATCTTCCAGCTTAGCCCCAATATTCATTATTTCAGAGTCACTCTGGATGCGACTTCATCAACATCACGTAACATGTCTCTAATATTTTCTAAGTTATCGACTATAAGGAAAATATTGTGAGTGAAATAAACATAACTAAGTGTTATCACCATTAATTTTTATTCTCTATTTTTCCATGGCACTGTTTTAAACAATATTCTGAAACTGCTCTGAAGAGCTTCGGTGAAAAAAAGTCACCCTGCGTAACACCTCTTTTAATTCATATTTTCTTGGTTGTATGATGGAGTTTCATTGTTGAAGTTGCATTTCCATATATCCTGAACTCCACCGTACCGAAAGCTTTGTGAAAGCTAACTTAAATAAAAGTTAACTTAAAGGAGCTGGATCGTGGTTGAATCATTCCATTGGAATGGAATATCCTGCACTTGAAGACCCAAATTTAACAGGGCCAGGATTTTTTCTAATAGCATATCTCCTGCTACCTTAACTGCCTCGATACCGACTTCAGTTTCTCCTTTGTTTTCTTTCTTCATCTTTTCGCAAATATGGTTAATTTCTCCGTACTAGCTGGGATGTCTCTAGAGCCTACATTTTGCACTTAGTCAAAGTTAGCCCTAAATTATGTAGTTTTTTGACTATTGTGTAATATTGTGTAGAACTTTTCGACTACGTTGTCCTTTTGGTCTGATATTAGGTTTTCTGTTTCACCTTTAAGTTAAAAATTCTTTTTTGCTTTCTACAAATGTTTCTCTGGTATATATATATATATATATATATATATATATATATATATATATATATATATGAAGATTTATTTGTATAATATACTAATTTCTTTTTGCTTTTTATTTTTTTCTGTTTCTTACTATTTTGCCCAAAATTTACTTTGTTATTTTATTTCCTGGTTCATTTGATGACGTTCATAGCTGGTTTAATTTTCAAAGTATCGGTATTTATAGGTTTCTATTTTTATTCTACCTGTGCGCAACCAAAGGACGGTTTTATATATTATTAATGAGTTTTTGTGTTATTGAGTAATATATTGAGATAACGCTGTTGCGTTTTACCTGCTGTTTTATCGACTTGAAAATATTAGATAGCCTGAAACCGCCGAATGATGTGTGGTACTGGATGAGTCCCAACCAGTCCTGTAGTCATTTTTCGGACCCGGAGCTTCTCTACTGTTATGGAGTTCTCCACACGTTTTAATATGAAAGCAATGTTTACTGACAATCCGAACCCGTAAAGTCAAAATTTCCTATTTTAATTTCAAAATTTTTCGGACGTAAACTTATCTTACTTTGATTTTGTCTTTTTTCGAGTTTAGGTTCTTCATTTAACAAAAAATCCAAAACAATTTGACGTTTCGCCCTTTATTTAAGGCATTTTTGAAATTTTTTTTTTTTATTTATTTATCTTCCTAAAAATATTTTTTTTATAATTAAAAACATTCATACTAGAACATGTCTACAAATTTAAAAAACAAACAAACACTTCAAAACACTAATCACATTTTTTAAAAAGTATTTGATTTTACCAGTACACACATTGATATTTTGTTTATTTATTAATAATAAAATGCAACGCTTACATCGCCTATTTAGGTACTGAGGATAGATGGAATGCGAGTGTTTTATTTTTTATATTTTACAATGTACCAAAAAAAACCAAAAGAACGCACACATTTAAATTTATGCTTAAGAGGATATTCAATTTTTAATGTTTATTAACAGGATCGAATACTTATTATTTTTCTTTAAATTGGGCTGGTGTAAATGTGGCTCAAATTTCCTATATCCCTTCTGTCGTTAACAGTGTTTTCATCTTTTTTAATTTCTACCATTTCTTTTATCTGCAACTTTTGGTAAGTCATATCTTTGTTTTTAATTATGGTACTGTTATACCCGAAGGTATGTTTTTCGTCCTGTGCCTATATATCTTTTCGGACAATTTGTGCAAGGGATCATTGCAATTATTATATATAGGTGTCTTTTTCACTTTTTGCAGTATTCTTGGTCGGAATTCAGGCACGATCAAACAGACCGATTAAAACACTATTTTTTGAGTTTTTGAGTGATTAGAGAAACAGTTTAGATATCTACCTGACCAAGTTCGTATATACATATATATATATATATATATATATATATATATATATATATATATATATATATATATATATATATATATATGTTGGTTTGTTGTATCATTGTAAAAATTATGTTTTTTTGCTTATAAGTGTGATATAAATAAAGAATATATATATATATATATATATATATATATATATATATATATATATATATATATATATATATATATATATATATATATATATATATATATATATAAAATATTAGTGAGTACATCCGTTCATTAGATTGGTTTGTAGTGAAAACTGACGATTAGCCACCCAAATCTAATTAGGGATTTTGGTGCTTGCTAGTTGAATATTGATCAGTTGGTCAGTTTTAAGCTAAGGTTAGTAACACTGTCTGATATATCAGTTCTGTCACCTAGTTCGAACAGACTTTTAAAAATTCTTCTTAGTCACACCTTTCCACAGGCATATTTATTATTAAGGCTATTTATTACTTGGCTCTAAATTAGAAAATATGTCAGCAAATTACTAAAAACATCAGAGTCGAGCACTGTGTTGATAGAAGAGTCAAATTCAATCAACGAAATACTAAAAAAATGTATTTTACTATTTTTATTATTAAAATTGCGGTCAAAAATTAGTCGTTCGTATTATCACGTAGAAGTTTTTGCAACGTCACGTTTGTAAAGTGCCTTTCAGAATTTTTATTTTCCTGCTAGTAGTTGGAGATTATATCAACATAACAAAAACAAAAGCTGCTGATTTCTATAAATAAAATTAATTTGTCAATAAAAGGCTTTCTATAGCTATACTTTTCTTTAGTATATATTACGAGGAATTTACTCATTCCTAGATTTAAGTCGTAATTTTCTTAACAATCATCTTACTTTTTTAATTTAAAACTAATCTCTAATTGCTACTAACGATAAAGTAAGTAATAATTATAATGCATATTTTAGTTTTATCACAATCAATAGTGAATTAAAAAATGAAAGGCAAAAATTCCTTTTCAGCACAAATAGGGGAACAAATCGCCTATTTTTTAATATAAATACGAGGATGGGACAGAATTTCGCAGAATGAAACGGTTGGAGGTGACATGCGCCACTCTTTTTTACCTGTGTTAATTGAGTAACTCATTAATACTATATATAACAAGTTTCGTTAAATTTGGGTCTTTGTTTGCAGAGATATCGTAAATTAAACAAGTTAATCCGGAATAAAAGTACAACTATGAAAAAATCGAGTTTCGTGCAATCGAAAAGTTCTTGGAAGAGTAAAGAAAAATTTCCTCAAATTATTTTGGAAGAGATGTCTTTTGTTTACGGCGACTCCTGTCTTTGAAAAACCATGGATTACCAATGGCACAACCTATTCAAACAAGGAAGAGATTCGTTTGATGAAGATCCCAGTTGGGAATAGTGCATTGAGGCGACCACTGCCGAAAACATCGAAAGAGAAGAGAAGTTAGTACTGGAAGATAGTTGGATTATCATATAGAACCATTCTGAATATTCTGCATGATCATTTTGACATGTCAAAGGTTTGCACAAGATGGGTGCCGAAAATGCTCACGCTGAGTAGCGTGTTGCATTTTTAGATCTGTGTAGCGCGAACAGGGATGAAATTTCGGACCGAATTGTTACTAAGAAAGAAACATAGGTTCATCATCATGAACTTGAGTTGCAGCAAGAGTCCCTGCAGTGGCATAAAAAGGACACACTACCCCGAAGAAGTCGAAGTTATCCGAAAAGTTATGACTAAAGTTATCTGGGCTTCAGAAGGAATACTGCTGATTGACTACAAAGACAAGGGCGTTTCTATAACAAGAAAATATTTTGCATGCCTACTAGAACATCTAAGGGATGCTATAGGAGAGAAAGGCAAAGGTGTCCACAAAGCATAAGTTAAAATAGCTGCTACTCAAAAAGTTGGCTTTCACATCTTGGATCACCCTCCCGATAGCCCAGATGTGATCACAATTTAAAAAATAAAAAAAGAGCTTCAAGAAAGAAAGTTTTTCAGCGAAGATAAGGTGAAGGAAACAATATCTGCCTATCTGCCGAAAAAGAAGAATATATTGGAGAGGAAAAATATTTTGAAGTGAATTTTA